>JAUNZM010001317.1:0-2500 GCA_033459285.1 Clamator glandarius
ACCCTAACCCTAACCCTAACCCTAACCCTAACCCTAACCCTAACCCTAACCCTAACCCTAACCCTAACCCTAACCCTAACCCTAACCCTAACCCTAACCCTAACCCTAACCCTAACCCTAACCCTAACCCTAACCCTAACCCTAACCCTAACCCTAACCCTAACCCTAACCCTAACCCTAACCCTAACCCTAACCCTAACCCTAACCCTAACCCTAACCCTAACCCTAACCCTAACCCTAACCCTAACCCTAACCCTAACCCTAACCCTAACCCTAACCCTAACCCTAACCCTAACCCTAACCCTAACCCTAACCCTAACCCTAACCCTAACCCTAACCCTAACCCTAACCCTAACCCTAACCCTAACCCTAACCCTAACCCTAACCCTAACCCTAACCCTAACCCTAACCCTAACCCTAACCCTAACCCTAACCCTAACCCTAACCCTAACCCTAACCCTAACCCTAACCCTAACCCTAACCCTAACCCTAACCCTAACCCTAACCCTAACCCTAACCCTAACCCTAACCCTAACCCTAACCCTAACCCTAACCCTAACCCTAACCCTAACCCTAACCCTAACCCTAACCCTAACCCTAACCCTAACCCTAACCCTAACCCTAACCCTAACCCTAACCCTAACCCTAACCCTAACCCTAACCCTAACCCTAACCCTAACCCTAACCCTAACCCTAACCCTAACCCTAACCCTAACCCTAACCCTAACCCTAACCCTAACCCTAACCCTAACCCTAACCCTAACCCTAACCCTAACCCTAACCCTAACCCTAACCCTAACCCTAACCCTAACCCTAACCCTAACCCTAACCCTAACCCTAACCCTAACCCTAACCCTAACCCTAACCCTAACCCTAACCCTAACCCTAACCCTAACCCTAACCCTAACCCTAACCCTAACCCTAACCCTAACCCTAACCCTAACCCTAACCCTAACCCTAACCCTAACCCTAACCCTAACCCTAACCCTAACCCTAACCCTAACCCTAACCCTAACCCTAACCCTAACCCTAACCCTAACCCTAACCCTAACCCTAACCCTAACCCTAACCCTAACCCTAACCCTAACCCTAACCCTAACCCTAACCCTAACCCTAACCCTAACCCTAACCCTAACCCTAACCCTAACCCTAACCCTAACCCTAACCCTAACCCTAACCCTAACCCTAACCCTAACCCTAACCCTAACCCTAACCCTAACCCTAACCCTAACCCTAACCCTAACCCTAACCCTAACCCTAACCCTAACCCTAACCCTAACCCTAACCCTAACCCTAACCCTAACCCTAACCCTAACCCTAACCCTAACCCTAACCCTAACCCTAACCCTAACCCTAACCCTAACCCTAACCCTAACCCTAACCCTAACCCTAACCCTAACCCTAACCCTAACCCTAACCCTAACCCTAACCCAACCCTAACCCTAACCCTAACCCTAACCCAACCCTAACCCTAACCCTAACCCTAACCCTAACCCTAACCCTAACCCTAACCCTAACCCTAACCCTAACCCTAACCCTAACCCTAACCCTAACCCTAACCCTAACCCTAACCCTAACCCTAACCCTAACCCTAACCCTAACCCTAACCCTAACCCTAACCCTAACCCTAACCCTAACCCTAACCCTAACCCTAACCCTAACCCTAACCCTAACCCTAACCCTAACCCTAACCCTAACCCTAACCCTAACCCTAACCCTAACCCTAACCCTAACCCTAACCCTAACCCTAACCCTAACCCTAACCCTAACCCTAACCCTAACCCTAACCCTAACCCTAACCCTAACCCTAACCCTAACCCTAACCCTAACCCTAACCCTAACCCTAACCCTAACCCTAACCCTAACCCTAACCCTAACCCTAACCCTAACCCTAACCCTAACCCTAACCCTAACCCTAACCCTAACCCTAACCCTAACCCTAACCCTAACCCTAACCCTAACCCTAACCCTAACCCTAACCCTAACCCTAACCCTAACCCTAACCCTAACCCTAACCCTAACCCTAACCCTAACCCTAACCCTAACCCTAACCCTAACCCTAACCCTAACCCTAACCCTAACCCTAACCCTAACCCTAACCCTAACCCTAACCCTAACCCTAACCCTAACCCTAACCCTAACCCTAACCCTAACCCTAACCCTAACCCTAACCCTAACCCTAACCCTAACCCTAACCCTAACCCTAACCCTAACCCTAACCCTAACCCTAACCCTAACCCTAACCCTAACCCTAACCCTAACCCTAACCCTAACCCTAACCCTAACCCTAACCCTAACCCTAACCCTAACCCTAACCCTAACCCTAACCCTAACCCTAACCCTAACCCTAACCCTAACCCTAACCCTAACCCTAACCCTAACCCTAACCCTAACCCTAACCCTAACCCTAACCCTAACCCTAACCCTAACCCTAACCCTAACCCTAACCCTAACCCTAACCCTAACCCTAACCCTAACCCTAACCCTAACCCTAACCCTA
>JAUNZM010001317.1:7500-94025 GCA_033459285.1 Clamator glandarius
CAAGATATCCTAGATGTCACTGCTGTCAAAATAGTCACTGATGTCACAGACTTCACAGATATCACAGTAGTCACATATGTCTCAGATGTCACTGAATTGAAAATAGTAACAAATGTCAAAAATATTACTGGTGTTACAATACTCACAGTCTTCACAGCTCTCACTGATGTCACAATAGTCAGAGACGTCACAGATATCAGTGATGTCACAATCATCACAGACATCACAGAGGTTAGATATATCACTGATGTCAAAAGAGTATCACATGTCTACAGATTTCACAGAAGTTGCTTATGTCATAGGAGTCACTGGCGATACAGATTTCACAGATGTCATAGGAGTCACAGATGTCAAAGATTTCAAAGATGTTTCTGGTGTAACAGTAGTCAATGATAAAATAGATATCACTGATGTCACAGTAGTCACAGGCGTGATAGATGTCACTGAGTTTACAAGAGTGACAGACGTCACAGATGTTACCTATGTTACTGATAGAACAATAGTCACAGATGTCAGAGATGTCACTGATGTAACAAAAGTCAAAGACATCGAGGATGTCACAGAGATCAGAGATGTCACAACAGTCACGGATGTCACAAATGTCACTGATGTCACAATAGTCACAGAAATAAGAGATTTCACAGATGTCAGTAAAGTCAGAATAGTCAAAGACGTCATAGATGTCATGATGTCAAAATAGTCTCTGATGTCACGGATGTCACTGATGTCATAATAGTCAAAGAAATCAAAGATGTCACAGATATCAGTGATGTCACAATAATCACAGACATAACAGCTTTCACTAATGTCCCTGACCTTACAATAATCACACATGTGACTGTTATCAGAATAATCAGAGACGTCACAGATATCAGTGATGTCAAAATAATCACAATAGCCACAGAAGTAACAGATGTCACTGATGTCACAATAGTCACAGACAACATAGACGTCATTGATGTCAAGGTAGCCACAGATGTCACAGATTTCACAGATGTTACTGACGTCACAGAAGTTGCAGATGCCATAGAAGTCACTGATGTAACAATAGTCACAGATAGATATGTAACAGATGTCACTAAGTAAACAACTGTCACAGACCACATAGATGTAACTGATGTCAAAATAGTCACTGATGTCACAGATGTCACAGGTCTCACCGATATCACAATAGTCACAGACATCACAGACGTCACAGTCATTAGATATGTCGCCGATGTCACTGATGTCACAATAGTAACAGATGTCACTGATGTCACAATAGTAACAGACGTCATAGATGTCACCGATATCACAACATTCACAGACATCACAGACGTCACAGTCATTAGATATGTCGCCGATGTCACTGATGTCACAATAGTAACAGCTGTCACTGATGTCACAATTGTAACAGACGTCACAAGTGTCAGTGATGTCACAATTGTCACATACTTCACAGATGTCACATATATCAAGGATGTGACACTAGTTACAGATGTCACAAATGTCACTGATGTCAAAATAGTCACAGATGCCACAGACATCACAAATATCACTGATGTCACAATACTCACAGCCATCATGGCTGTCACTGATGTCACAATAGTCACAGATATCACAGATGTCACTGGTGTCACGATAGTCGTAAAAACATAGATGTCACTGACGTCACAATAGTCACAGATATCAGAGATTACACAGACGTCACTGACGTTACAGTAGTCACAGATGTCACAAATGTAAGAATGATTACACAGATGTCACTGATGTAAGAAGGGTCAGAAACTTCAGAGATGTCACAGATGTCATTAATGTCAAAATAGTCTCTGATGTTGCAATGGTCACAGACATCAGAGATGTCACAGATATCAGTAATGTCACAAAGCCATAGACATCACAGATGTCACAGATGTCACTGATGTAGCAATAGTCTACGAAGTCAAAGATATCACTGATGTCACAGTAGTCACCTACATCACAAACGTTACAGATACCAGTAACCACAACAGTCATGGATGACACAGATGTCGCTGATGTCACAATAGTCACAGACATCTCAGATGCCACTGATGCCACTGATGTCACTGATGTCACAGTAGTCAGATGCGTGAGAGGTATCACTGATTTCACAATAGTAACCTACATCACATATGTCGCTGATATCACAATAGTCACAGATGTCACAGATTTCACAGACGTCATTGATGTCACAATAATCACAGACAAAATAGATGTCGCTGATGTCACAATAGTCAAAATGTCTACAGATTTCACAGATGTCACTGATGTCACAGTAGTCACAGAAACATAGATGTCACTGATGTCACCGTATTCGTAGATGTAACAGATTTCACTTGTCACTTACGTCACAATAGTAACCGACATTACAGTTGTCAAAGACGTAATAGATGTCACTGATGTCAGAATAGTAATAGGTGTCACACATGTCACAGACTTCACAGACGTCACAGATGCAACTGATGTCCCAAAAGTCACAGACATCGGAGATTTCACAGATGTCACACTCTTCATGGATGCCGCAGATGACACTGATGTCACAATTGTCACAGATGCCACAGTCATCACAAATGTCACTGATGGCACAATCATCACAGATGTCACTGATGCCACTGCTGTAACAATAGTTACAAGATAACACATACCACCAATGTCACAGTGATCACAGGCATGACAGATGTCACTGAAATAACAATAAGAAAAGATGTCACATGTCAATGGTGTCAAAATCCTCACAAATTTCAAAGACATCACTGATGTTACTGATGTCACCATTGTCACAGATATCTCTGATTTCACAAGTCACAGATGTCACAGATTTCACCGATGTCACATGTGTAACAATAGTCACAGACAAGATAGTTGTCACTGAGTTCACAATAGCACAGAAGTATACAGATTTCACAGATGTCACTGATGTTATAGTAGTCAAAGTCATGACAGATATCACTGAGATCAGAAGAGTAGCAGATGTCACAGAGATCACGGATGTCACTGATGTCACAATTGTCAAAGAAATCAGAGATGTCAGAGATGTCACTAATGTCAGAATAGCCAAAGACACCATAGATGTCACTGACGTCAAAATACTCACTTATGTCACAGATGTCACTGATGTCACGATAGTCACAGAGATCACGGATGTCACCGATGTCACAATAGTAAAAGAAATAAAAAACCTCACAGATATCAGTGATGTGACAAAAGTCACAGATGTCACAATGCCCAGAGATGTTACATGTCACTGATGTAACAATAGTCACAGACATCAGAGATGTAAGAGATGTCAATATTGTCAAAATAGTCACAGACATCACTGATGTCACATATGTCATTGATGTCACAATAGTCATAGGCATCACAGACATCACTTACCAGTGTTGTCATAATAGTCACCGACGTCAAAAATGACAGTGATGTAACTGATGTCACAATAGTCACGGAAGTAACAGATATCAGTTATGTCACAATAGTAACAGGCATCACAGACGAAAGAGATGTCACTGATATCACAAGAGTAAGAGACGTCAGAGATGTCACTGATGTCACAGTAGTCACAGATATAAAAGACATCACAGATATAAAAGACGTCACTGATATAGATGTAACTTATGTCAAAATAGTTACAGATGTCACAGAAGTCACAGATATCACTGATGTTACAATGGTCACAGACATAAGAGGTTTCACTAATGTCACAGATGTTGCAATATTCAGAAGACGTCACAGAAGACACAGATGTCAATGATGTCATAATAGTCAGAGACATCACAGATATCAGTGATGTCAAAATAGTCACGGACTTCACAGATGTTAGCCATGTCAAAATAGTCACAGATGTCCCTGATGTAACAGTAGTCACAGACATCATTGATGTTATAGGTGTCACTGATGTCACAATAGTCACAGACAACATAGATGTCACTGACGTCACAGTAGTCACGGATGTCACAGATTTATCAGATTTTTCTGATGTCGGACTTCACAGATGTCACGCTTCACAGAGGTCACACACGTCACTGAAGTAAAAATAGTCAAAGAAATTGGAGATTTCACAGATGTCACTAATGTCAGAATAATGTCCAAGATATCCTAGATGTCACTGCTGTCAAAATAGTCACTGATGTCACAGACTTCACAGATATCACAGTAGTCACATATGTCTCAGATGTCACTGAATTGAAAATAGTAACAAATGTCAAAAATATTACTGGTGTTACAATACTCACAGTCTTCACAGCTCTCACTGATGTCACAATAGTCAGAGACGTCACAGATATCAGTGATGTCACAATCATCACAGACATCACAGAGGTTAGATATATCACTGATGTCAAAAGAGTATCACATGTCTACAGATTTCACAGAAGTTGCTTATGTCATAGGAGTCACTGGCGATACAGATTTCACAGATGTCATAGGAGTCACAGATGTCAAAGATTTCAAAGATGTTACTGGTGTAACAGTAGTCAATGATAAAATAGATATCACTGATGTCACAGTAGTCACAGGCGTGATAGATGTCACTGAGTTTACAAGAGTGACAGACGTCACAGATGTTACCTATGTTACTGATAGAACAATAGTCACAGATGTCAGAGATGTCACTGATGTAACAAAAGTCAAAGACATCGAGGATGTCACAGAGATCAGAGATGTCACAACAGTCACGGATGTCACAATAGTCACAGAAATAAGAGATTTCACAGATGTCAGTAAAGTCAGTATAGTCAAAGACGTCATAGATGTCATGATGTCAAAATAGTCTCTGATGTCACGGATGTCACTGATGTCATAATAGTCAAAGAAATCAAAGATGTCACAGATATCAGTGATGTCACAATAGTCACAGACATAACAGCTTTCACTAATGTTCCTGACCTTACAATAATCACACATGTGACTGTTATCAGAATAATCAGAGACGTCACAGATATCAGTGATGTCAAAATAATCACTGCCACAATAGCCACAGAAGTAACAGATGTCACTGATGTCACAATAGTCACAGACAACACAGACGTCATTGATGTCAAGGTAGCCACAGATGTCACAGATTTCACAGATGTTACTGACGTCACAGAAGTTGCAGATGCCATAGAAGTCACTGATGTAACAATAGTCTCAGATAGATATGTAACAGATGTCACTAAGTAAACAACTGTCACAGACCACATAGATGTAACTGATGTCAAAATAGTCACTGATGTCACAGATGTCACAGGTCTCACCGATATCACAATAGTCACAGATATCACAGACGTCACAGTCATTAGGTATGTCACTAATATCACTGATGTCACAATAGTAACAGCTGTCACTGATGTCACAATAGTAACAGACGTCATAGATGTCACCGATATCACAATAGTCACAGACATCACAGACGTCACAGTCATTAGATATGTCGCCGATGTCACTGATGTCACAATAGTAACAGCTGTCACTGATGTCATAATTGTAACAGACGTCACAAGTGTCAGTGATGTCACAATTGTCACATACTTCACAGATGTCACTGACGTTACAATAGTCACAGACATCACATTGTCAGAGAATTCACTGTTGTCATAACAGTAACAGATGTAAAAATTTTCATAAATGTCGCAATCATCATAGATTTCAAAGACGCAAGACATGTCACCTATATCACAATAGTCACAGATCTCTCAGATGTCACTTATGTCAAAATCATCACAGATTTGAAAGATGTAACAGATGTCACTTATGTCAGAATAGTCACAGCTGTCACAAATGTCAGTGAGTCACAGCTGTCACGGATGTCACAATTGTCACAGATGCCACCGACATCACAAATGTCACTGAGGTCAAAGTAGTCACAGATATCATGTATTTCAAAGATATCATTGATGTCACAGTGGTCTCAGTTGTGACAGATGTCACTGATGTAAGAATATTCAAAGATATCAGCAACGTCACTGATGTCGCAATAGTCAAAGACTTCACAGATGTCACAGATGTCTCTGATGTCACTGAAGTCACAGTAGTCACAGACATCACAGATGTCACAAATGTCACTGATACCACAAGCATCGCAGACTTCACAGATGTCAATGATGTCAATTATGTCACAATAGTAACAGACGTCACTAATGTCACTGATGTCAAAATAGAAACAGATGTCAAAAATGTCACTAATGTCTCAATAATGAAAGGCTTCACTGCTGTCACTGGTGTCAGAGTAGTCAAGGTTTCCACAGACATCACAGATATCGCTAATGTCACAATGGTCACAGACGTCAGAGCTGTCACTGATGTCAAAATAGTCACAAATGCCACAGACACCATAAATGTCACTGAGGTCACAACAGTCAAAAATTTCATGGATTTCACAGATGTCATTTATGTCACAGTTGTCACAGGTGTGAGAGATGTCACTGAGGTTTCAATAGTCACATCACATAGTAAAAGAATTCACTGTTTTCATAAAAGTAACAAATGTAAAAATTGTCACATAAGTGTAAAATGTTAAAATTGTGACATAAGTCACAATTATCACAGGTTTCAAAGACGTAAGAGATATCACTTATATGACAATATTCACAGATGTCACAGATGTCACTGATGTAACAATACTCACAGACATCACTGATGTCCTAGGTATCACTGATGTAACAATAGTCACAGATGTCACAGATATCACTGAAGTACGAGTTATTACATATCACAGATATCACAGTTATCAGTGATGTCAGAATAGTCACGGATGTCACAGATGTCACTGAAGTCACAATAGTCACAGATAAGAGATTTCACAGATTTCACTGATTTTACAGTAGTCACAGATGTCAGAGATGTCACAACACTAAGAGATGTCACAACAATAACAGATGTCACAATAGTCACAGACGTCACAATAGTCACAGACATCACAGATATCAGTGATGTCACAATAGTCACCAACGTCATAGATGTCAATGATGTCACTGATGTCACAATAGTAACAGATGTCACATATATCAAGGATGTGACACTAGTTACAGATGTCACAAATGTCACTGATGTCAAAATAGTCACAGATGCCACAGACATCACAAATATCACTGATGTCACAATACTCACAGCCATCATGGCTGTCACTGATGTCACAATAGTCACAGATATCACAGATGTCACTGGTGTCACGATAGTCGTAAAAACATAGATGTCACTGACGTCACAATAGTCACAGATATCAGAGATTACACAGACGTCACTGACGTTACAGTAGTCACAGATGTCACAAATGTAAGAATGATTACACAGATGTCACTGATGTAAGAAGGGTCAGAAACTTCAGAGATGTCACAGATGCCATTAATGTCAAAATAGTCACTGATGTCACAGATTTCACAGATGTCACAATAGTCACAGATGTCTGAGATGTCACTGATGTTGCAATGGTCACAGACATCACAGATGTCACAGATATCAGTAATGTCACAAAGCCATAGACATCACAGATGTCACAGATGTCACTGATGTAGCAATAGTCTACGAAGTCAAAGATATCACTGATGTCACAGTAGTCACCTACATCACAAACGTTACAGATACCAGTAACCACAACAGTCATGGATGTCACAGATGTCGCTGATGTCACAATAGTCACAGACATCTCAGATGCCACTGATGCCACTGATGTCACTGATGTCACAGTAGTCAGATGCGTGAGAGGTATCACTGATTTCACAATAGTAACCAACATCACATATGTCGCTGATATCACAATAGTCACAGATGTCACAGATTTCACAGACGTCATTGATGTCACAATAATCACAGACAAAATAGATGTCGCTGATGTCACAATAGTCAAAATGTCTACAGATTTCACAGATGTCACTGATGTCACAGTAGTCACAGAAACATAGATGTCACTGATGTCACCGTATTCGTAGATGTAACAGATTTCACTTGTCACTTACGTCACAATAGTAACCGACATTACAGTTGTCAAAGACGTAATAGATGTCACTGATGTCAGAATAGTAATAGGTGTCACACATGTCACAGACTTCACAGACGTCACAGATGCAACTGATGTCCCAAAAGTCACAGACATCGGAGATTTCACAGATGTCACACTCTTCATGGATGCCGCAGATGACACTGATGTCACAATTGTCACAGATGCCACAGTCATCACAAATGTCACTGATGGCACAATCATCACAGATGTCACTGATGCCACTGCTGTAACAATAGTTACAAGATAACACATACCACCAATGTCACAGTGATCACAGGCATCACAGATGTCACTGAAATAACAATAAGAAAAGATGTCACATGTCAATGGTGTCAAAATCCTCACAAATTTCAAAGACATCACTGATGTTACTGATGTCACCATTGTCACAGATATCTCTGATTTCACAAGTCACAGATGTCACAGATTTCACCGATGTCACATGTGTAACAATAGTCACAGACAAGATAGTTGGCATTGAGTTCACAATAGCACAGAAGTATAAAGATTTCGCAGATGTCACTGATGTTATAGTAGTCAAAGTCATGACAGATATCACTGAGGTCAGAAGAGTAGCAGATGTCACAGAGATCACGGATGTCACCGATGTCACAATAGTAAAAGAAATAAAAAACCTCACAGATATCAGTGATGTGACAAAAGTCACAGATGTCACAATGCCCAGAGATGTTACATGTCACTGATGTAACAATAGTCACAGACATCAGAGATGTAAGAGATGTCAATATTGTCAAAATAGTCACAGACATCACTGATGTCACATATGTCATTGATGTCACAATAGTCATAGGCATCACAGACATCACTTACCAGTGCTGTCATAATAGTCACCGACGTCAAAAATGCCAGTGATGTAACTGATGTCACAATAGTCATGGAAGTAACAGATATCAGTTATGTCACAATAGTAACAGGCATCACAGATGAAAGAGATGTCACTGATATCACAAGAGTAACAGACGTCAGAGATGTCACTGATGTCACAGTAGTCACAGATATAAAAGACATCACAGATATAAAAGACGTCACTGATATAGATGTAACTTATGTCAAAATAGTTACAGATGTCACAGAAGTCACAGATATCACTGATGTTACAATGGTCACAGACATAAGAGGTTTCACTAATGTCACAGATGTTGCAATATTCAGAAGACGTCACAGAAGACACAGATGTCAATGATGTCGTAATAGTCAGAGACATCACAGATATCAGTGATGTCAAAATAGTCACGGACTTCACAGATGTTAGCCATGTCAAAATAGTCACAGATGTCCCTGATGTAACAGTAGTCACAGACATCATTGATGTTATAGGTGTCACTGATGTCACAATAGTCACTGATGTAACAGACTTCAGAGATGTGACTGATGTCACAATAGTAAAAGATGTAACAGGTATCGCTGATGTCATAGTAATCACATATATCACAGACGTCTCAGGTATCAGTGATGTCACAATAGTCACGGACGTCACTGAAGACAAAATAGTCACAGATATCGTGGTTTTAACAATAGTCACAGATGTCAAATAACAGATGTTACTGATGTCACTGATGTAAAAATAGTCACAGACAAGAAGGATGTAAAAGGTCAAAATAGTCAAAGATGTCACAGAGGTGAAAGATGTCACTGATGTCACAGTAGTCGCAGACATATCCGATTTCATCAATGTCACTGATGTTAAAATATTCACAGACATCATAGATGTCACTGAGATCATTGATGTCACAATATCCATAAACGACAGAGATGTCACTGATGTCACAATAATCAGAGATGTTACAGATGTCACTGATGTCGCAATAGTCACAGACAACATAGATGTCACTGACGTCACAGTAGTCACGGATGTCACAGATTTATCAGATTTTTCTGATGTCGGACTTCACAGATGTCACGCTTCACAGAGGTCACACACGTCACTGAAGTAAAAATAGTCAAAGAAATTGGAGATTTCACAGATGTCACTAATGTCAGAATAATGTCCAAGATATCCTAGATGTCACTGCTGTCAAAATAGTCACTGATGTCACAGACTTCACAGATATCACAGTAGTCACATATGTCTCAGATGTCACTGAATTGAAAATAGTAACAAATGTCAAAAATATTACTGGTGTTACAATACTCACAGTCTTCACAGCTCTCACTGATGTCACAATAGTCAGAGACGTCACAGATATCAGTGATGTCACAATCATCACAGACATCACAGAGGTTAGATATATCACTGATGTCAAAAGAGTATCACATGTCTACAGATTTCACAGAAGTTGCTTATGTCATAGGAGTCACTGGCGATACAGATTTCACAGATGTCATAGGAGTCACAGATGTCAAAGATTTCAAAGATGTTACTGGTGTAACAGTAGTCAATGATAAAATAGATATCACTGATGTCACAGTAGTCACAGGCGTGATAGATGTCACTGAGTTTACAAGAGTGACAGACGTCACAGATGTTACCTATGTTACTGATAGAACAATAGTCACAGATGTCAGAGATGTCACTGATGTAACAAAAGTCAAAGACATCGAGGATGTCACAGAGATCAGAGATGTCACAACAGTCACGGATGTCACAAATGTCACTGATGTCACAATAGTCACAGAAATAAGAGATTTCACAGATGTCAGTAAAGTCAGAATAGTCAAAGACGTCATAGATGTCATGATGTCAAAATAGTCTCTGATGTCACGGATGTCACTGATGTCATAATAGTCAAAGAAATCAAAGATGTCACAGATATCAGTGATGTCACAATAATCACAGACATAACAGCTTTCACTAATGTCCCTGACCTTACAATAATCACACATGTGACTGTTATCAGAATAATCAGAGACGTCACAGATATCAGTGATGTCAAAATAATCACAATAGCCACAGAAGTAACAGATGTCACTGATGTCACAATAGTCACAGACAACATAGACGTCATTGATGTCAAGGTAGCCACAGATGTCACAGATTTCACAGATGTTACTGACGTCACAGAAGTTGCAGATGCCATAGAAGTCGCTGATGTAACAATAGTCTCAGATAGATATGTAACAGATGTCACTAAGTAAACAACTGTCACAGACCACATAGATGTAACTGATGTCAAAATAGTCACTGATGTCACAGATGTCACAGGTCTCACCGATATCACAATAGTCACAGATATCACAGACATCACAGTCATTAGATATGTCGCCGATGTCACTGATGTCACAATAGTAACAGATGTCACTGATGTCACAATAGTAACAGACGTCATAGATGTCACCGATATCACCACAGTCACAGACATCACAGACGTCACAGTCATTAGATATGTCGCCGATGTCACTGATGTCACAATAGTAACAGACGTCACAAGTGTCAGTGATGTCAGAATTGTCACATACTTCACAGATGTCACATATATCAAGGATGTGACACTAGTTACAGATGTCACAAATGTCACTGATATCAAAATAGTCACAGATGCCACAGACATCACAAATATCACTGATGTCACAATACTCACAGCCATCATGGCTGTCACTGATGTCACAATAGTCACAGATATCACAGATGTCACTGGTGTCACGATAGTCGTAAAAACATAGATGTCACTGACGTCACAATAGTCACAGATATCAGAGATTACACAGACGTCACTGACGTTACAGTAGTCACAGATGTCACAAATGTAAGAATGATTACACAGATGTCACTGATGTAAGAAGGGTCAGAAACTTCAGAGATGTCACAGATGCCATTAATGTCAAAATAGTCACTGATGTCACAGATTTCACAGATGTCACAATAGTCACAGATGTCTGAGATGTCACTGATGTTGCAATGGTCACAGACATCACAGATGTCACAGATATCAGTAATGTCACAAAGCCATAGACATCACAGATGTCACAGATGTCACTGATGTAGCAATAGTCTACGAAGTCAAAGATATCACTGATGTCACAGTAGTCACCTACATCACAAACGTTACAGATACCAGTAACCACAACAGTCATGGATGTCACAGATGTCGCTGATGTCACAATAGTCACAGACATCTCAGATGCCACTGATGCCACTGATGTCACTGATGTCACAGTAGTCAGATGCGTGAGAGGTATCACTGATTTCACAATAGTAACCAACATCACATATGTCGCTGATATCACAATAGTCACAGATGTCACAGATTTCACAGACGTCATTGATGTCACAATAATCACAGACAAAATAGATGTCGCTGATGTCACAATAGTCAAAATGTCTACAGATTTCACAGATGTCACTGATGTCACAGTAGTCACAGAAACATAGATGTCACTGATGTCACCGTATTCGTAGATGTAACAGATTTCACTTGTCACTTACGTCACAATAGTAACCGACATTACAGTTGTCAAAGACGTAATAGATGTCACTGATGTCAGAATAGTAATAGGTGTCACACATGTCACAGACTTCACAGACGTCACAGATGCAACTGATGTCCCAAAAGTCACAGACATCGGAGATTTCACAGATGTCACACTCTTCATGGATGCCGCAGATGACACTGATGTCACAATTGTCACAGATGCCACAGTCATCACAAATGTCACTGATGGCACAATCATCACAGATGTCACTGATGCCACTGCTGTAACAATAGTTACAAGATAACACATACCACCAATGTCACAGTGATCACAGGCATGACAGATGTCACTGAAATAACAATAAGAAAAGATGTCACATGTCAATGGTGTCAAAATCCTCACAAATTTCAAAGACATCACTGATGTTACTGATGTCACCATTGTCACAGATATCTCTGATTTCACAAGTCACAGATGTCAAGGATTTCACCGATGTCACATGTGTAATAATAGTCACAGACAAGATAGTTGTCACTGAGTTCACAATAGCACAGAAGTATACAGATTTCGCAGATGTCACTGATGTTATAGTAGTCAAAGTCATGACAGATATCACTGAGATCAGAAGAGTAGCAGATGTCACAGAGATCACGGATGTCACTGATGTCACAATAGTCAAAGAAATCAGAGATGTCAGAGATGTCACTAATGTCAGAATAGCCAAAGAAACCATAGATGTCACTGACGTCAAAATACTCACTTATGTCACAGATGTCACTGATGTCACGATAGTCACAGAGATCACGGATGTCACCGATGTCACAATAGTAAAAGAAATAAAAAACCTCACAGATATCAGTGATGTGACAAAAGTCACAGATGTCACAATGCCCAGAGATGTTACATGTCACTGATGTAACAATAGTCACAGACATCAGAGATGTAAGAGATGTCAATATTGTCAAAATAGTCACAGACATCACTGATGTCACATATGTCATTGATGTCACAATAGTCATAGGCATCACAGACATCACTTACCAGTGTTGTCATAATAGTCACCGACGTCAAAAATGCCAGTGATGTAACTGATGTCACAATAGTCACGGAAGTAACAGATATCAGTTATGTCACAATAGTAACAGGCATCACAGATGAAAGAGATGTCACTGATATCACAAGAGTAAGAGACGTCAGAGATGTCACTGATGTCACAGTAGTCACAGATATAAAAGACATCACAGATATAAAAGACGTCACTGATATAGATGTAACTTATGTCAAAATAGTTACAGAAGTCACAGATATCACTGATGTTACAATGGTCACGTACATAAGAGGTTTCACTAATGTCACAGATGTTGCAATATTCAGAAGACGTCACAGAAGACACAGATGTCAATGATGTCATAATAGTCAGAGACATCACAGATATCAGTGATGTCAAAATAGTCACGGACTTCACAGATGTTAGCCATGTCAAAATAGTCACAGATGTCCCTGATGTAACAGTAGTCACAGACATCATTGATGTTATAGGTGTCACTGATGTCACAATAGTCACTGATGTAACAGACTTCAGAGATGTGACTGATGTCACAATAGTAAAAGATGTAACAGGTATCGCTGATGTCATAGTAATCACATATATCACAGACGTCTCAGGTATCAGTGATGTCACAATAGTCACGGACGTCACTGAAGTCACTGAAGACAAAATAGTCACAGATATCGTGG
This sequence comes from Clamator glandarius, assembly GCA_033459285.1. NCBI lineage: Eukaryota > Metazoa > Chordata > Aves > Cuculiformes > Cuculidae > Clamator > Clamator glandarius. The sequence continues at coordinate 21,581 of JAUNZM010001317.1, forward strand.
TTTTAACAATAGTCACAGATGTCAAATAACAGATGTTACTGATGTCACTGATGTAAAAATAGTCACAGACAAGAAGGATGTAACAGGTCAAAATAGTCAAAGATGTCACAGAGGTGAAAGATGTCACTGATGTCACAGTAGTCGCAGACATATCCGATTTCATCAATGTCACTGATGTTAAAATATTCACAGACATCATAGATGTCACTGAGATCATTGATGTCACAATTTCCATAAACGACAGAGATGTCACTGATGTCACAATAATCAGAGATGTTACAGATGTCACTGATGTCACAATAGTCACAGACAACATAGATGTCACTGACGTCACAGTAGTCACGGATGTCACAGATTTATCAGATTTTTCTGATGTCGGACTTCACAGATGTCACGCTTCACAGAGGTCACACACGTCACTGAAGTAAAAATAGTCAAAGAAATTGGAGATTTCACAGATGTCACTAATGTCAGAATAATGTCCAAGATATCCTAGATGTCACTGCTGTCAAAATAGTCACTGATGTCACAGACTTCACAGATATCACAGTAGTCACATATGTCTCAGATGTCACTGAATTGAAAATAGTAACAAATGTCAAAAATATTACTGGTGTTACAATACTCACAGTCTTCACAGCTCTCACTGATGTCACAATAGTCAGAGACGTCACAGATATCAGTGATGTCACAATCATCACAGACATCACAGAGGTTAGATATATCACTGATGTCAAAAGAGTATCACATGTCTACAGATTTCACAGAAGTTGCTTATGTCATAGGAGTCACTGGCGATACAGATTTCACAGATGTCATAGGAGTCACAGATGTCAAAGATTTCAAAGATGTTACTGGTGTAACAGTAGTCAATGATAAAATAGATATCACTGATGTCACAGTAGTCACAGGCGTGATAGATGTCACTGAGTTTACAAGAGTGACAGACGTCACAGATGTTACCTATGTTACTGATAGAACAATAGTCACAGATGTCAGAGATGTCACTGATGTAACAAAAGTCAAAGACATCGAGGATGTCACAGAGATCAGAGATGTCACAACAGTCACGGATGTCACAAATGTCACTGATGTCACAATAGTCACAGAAATAAGAGATTTCACAGATGTCAGTAAAGTCAGAATAGTCAAAGACGTCATAGATGTCATGATGTCAAAATAGTCTCTGATGTCACGGATGTCACTGATGTCATAATAGTCAAAGAAATCAAAGATGTCACAGATATCAGTGATGTCACAATAATCACAGACATAACAGCTTTCACTAATGTCCCTGACCTTACAATAATCACACATGTGACTGTTATCAGAATAATCGGAGACGTCACAGATATCAGTGATGTCAAAATAATCACTGCCACAATAGCCACAGAAGTAACAGATGTCACTGATGTCACTATAGTCACAGACAACATAGACGTCATTGATGTCAAGGTAGCCACAGATGTCACAGATTTCACAGATGTTACTGACGTCACAGAAGTTGCAGATGCCATAGAAGTCACTGATGTAACAATAGTCTCAGATAGATATGTAACAGATGTCACTAAGTAAACAACTGTCACAGACCACATAGATGTAACTGATGTCAAAATAGCCACTGATGTCACAGATGTCACAGGTCTCACCGATATCACAATAGTCACAGACATCACAGACGTCACAGTCATTAGATATGTCGCCGATGTCACTGATGTCACAATAGTAACAGATGTCACTGATGTCACAATTGTAACAGATGTCACAAGTCTCAGTGTTGTCACAATTGTCACATATTTCACAGATGTCAGATATATCAAGGATGTGACACTAGTTACAGATGTCACAAATGTCACTGATGTCAAAATAGTCACAGATGCCACAGACATCACAAATATCACTGATGTCACAATACTCACAGCCATCATGGCTGTCACTGATGTCACAATAGTCACAGATATCACAGATGTCACTGGTGTCACGATAGTCGTAAAAACATAGATGTCACTGACGTCACAATAGTCACAGATATCAGAGATTACACAGACGTCACTGACGTTACAGTAGTCACAGATGTCACAAATGTAAGAATGATTACACAGATGTCACTGATGTAAGAAGGGTCAGAAACTTCAGAGATGTCACAGATGCCATTAATGTCAAAATAGTCACTGATGTCACAGATTTCACAGATGTCACAATAGTCACAGATGTCTGAGATGTCACTGATGTTGCAATGGTCACAGACATCACAGATGTCACAGATATCAGTAATGTCACAAAGCCATAGACATCACAGATGTCACAGATGTCACTGATGTAGCAATAGTCTACGAAGTCAAAGATATCACTGATGTCACAGTAGTCACCTACATCACAAACGTTACAGATACCAGTAACCACAACAGTCATGGATGTCACAGATGTCGCTGATGTCACAATAGTCACAGACATCTCAGATGCCACTGATGCCACTGATGTCACTGATGTCACAGTAGTCAGATGCGTGAGAGGTATCACTGATTTCACAATAGTAACCAACATCACATATGTCGCTGATATCACAATAGTCACAGATGTCACAGATTTCACAGACGTCATTGATGTCACAATAATCACAGACAAAATAGATGTCGCTGATGTCACAATAGTCAAAATGTCTACAGATTTCACAGATGTCACTGATGTCACAGTAGTCACAGAAACATAGATGTCACTGATGTCACCGTATTCGTAGATGTAACAGATTTCACTTGTCACTTACGTCACAATAGTAACCGACATTACAGTTGTCAAAGACGTAATAGATGTCACTGATGTCAGAATAGTAATAGGTGTCACACATGTCACAGACTTCACAGACGTCACAGATGCAACTGATGTCCCAAAAGTCACAGACATCGGAGATTTCACAGATGTCACACTCTTCATGGATGCCGCAGATGACACTGATGTCACAATTGTCACAGATGCCACAGTCATCACAAATGTCACTGATGGCACAATCATCACAGATGTCACTGATGCCACTGCTGTAACAATAGTTACAAGATAACACATACCACCAATGTCACAGTGATCACAGGCATGACAGATGTCACTGAAATAACAATAAGAAAAGATGTCACATGTCAATGGTGTCAAAATCCTCACAAATTTCAAAGACATCACTGATGTTACTGATGTCACCATTGTCACAGATATCTCTGATTTCACAAGTCACAGATGTCAAGGATTTCACCGATGTCACATGTGTAACAATAGTCACAGACAAGATAGTTGTCACTGAGTTCACAATAGCACAGAAGTATACAGATTTCGCAGGTGTCACTGATGTTATAGTAGTCAAAGTCATGACAGATATCACTGAGATCAGAAGAGTAGCAGATGTCACAGAGATCACGGATGTCACTGATGTCACAATAGTCAAAGAAATCAGAGATGTCAGAGATGTCACTAATGTCAGAATAGCCAAAGACACCATAGATGTCACTGACGTCAAAATACTCACTTATGTCACAGATGTCACTGATGTCACGATAGTCACAGAGATCACGGATGTCACCGATGTCACAATAGTAAAAGAAATAAAAAACCTCACAGATATCAGTGATGTGACAAAAGTCACAGATGTCACAATGCCCAGAGATGTTACATGTCACTGATGTAACAATAGTCACAGACATCAGAGATGTAAGAGATGTCAATATTGTCAAAATAGTCACAGACATCACTGATGTCACATATGTCATTGATGTCACAATAGTCATAGGCATCACAGACATCACTTACCAGTGTTGTCATAATAGTCACCGACGTCAAAAATGCCAGTGATGTAACTGATGTCACAATAGTCACGGAAGTAACAGATATCAGTTATGTCACAATAGTAACAGGCATCACAGATGAAAGAGATGTCACTGATACCACAAGAGTAACAGACGTCAGAGATGTCACTGATGTCACAGTAGTCACAGATATAAAAGACATCACAGATATAAAAGACGTCACTGATATAGATGTAACTTATGTCAAAATAGTTACAGATGTCACAGAAGTCACAGATATCACTGATGTTACAATGGTCACGTACATAAGAGGTTTCACTAATGTCACAGATGTTGCAATATTCAGAAGACGTCACAGAAGACACAGATGTCAATGATGTCATAATAGTCAGAGACATCACAGATATCAGTGATGTCAAAATAGTCACGGACTTCACAGATGTTAGCCATGTCAAAATAGTCACAGATGTCCCTGATGTAACAGTAGTCACAGACATCATTGATGTTATAGGTGTCACTGATGTCACAATAGTCACTGATGTAACAGACTTCAGAGATGTGACTGATGTCACAATAGTAAAAGATGTAACAGGTATCGCTCATGTCATAGTAATCACATATATCACAGACGTCTCAGGTATCAGTGATGTCACAATAGTCACGGACGTCACTGAAGTCACTGAAGACAAAATAGTCACAGATATCGTGGTTTTAACAACAGTCACAGATGTCAAATTACAGATGTTACTGATGTCACTGATGTAAAAATAGTCACAGACAAGAAGGATGTAACAGGTCAAAATAGTCAAAGATGTCACAGAGGTGAAAGATGTCACTGATGTCACAGTAGTCGCAGACATATCCGATTTCATCAATGTCACTGATGTTAAAATATTCACAGACATCATAGATGTCACTGAGATCATTGATGTCACAATATCCATAAACGACAGAGATGTCACTGATGTCACAATAATCAGAGATGTTACAGGTGTCACTGATGTCACAATAGTCACAGACAACATAGATGTCACTGACGTCACAGTAGTCACGGATGTCACAGATTTATCAGATTTTTCTGATGTCGGACTTCACAGATGTCACGCTTCACAGACGTCACACACGTCACTGAAGTAAAAATAGTCAAAGAAATTGGAGATTTCACAGATGTCACTAATGTCAGAATAATGTCCAAGATATCCTAGATGTCACTGCTGTCAAAATAGTCACTGATGTCACAGACTTCACAGATATCACAGTAGTCACATATGTCTCAGATGTCACTGAATTGAAAATAGTAACAAATGTCAAAAATATTACTGGTGTTACAATGCTCACAGTCTTCACAGCTCTCACTGATGTCACAATAGTCAGAGACGTCACAGATATCAGTGATGTCACAATCATCACAGACATCACAGAGGTTAGATATATCACTGATGTCAAAAGAGTATCACATGTCTACAGATTTCACAGAAGTTGCTTATGTCATAGGAGTCACTGGCGATACAGATTTCACAGATGTCATAGGAGTCACAGATGTCAAAGATTTCAAAGATGTTACTGGTGTAACAGTAGTCAATGATAAAATAGATATCACTGATGTCACAGTAGTCACAGGCGTGATAGATGTCACTGAGTTTACAAGAGTGACAGACGTCACAGATGTTACCTATGTTACTGATAGAACAATAGTCACAGATGTCAGAGATGTCACTGATGTAACAAAAGTCAAAGACATCGAGGATGTCACAGAGATCAGAGATGTCACAACAGTCACGGATGTCACAATAGTCACAGAAATAAGAGATTTCACAGATGTCAGTAAAGTCAGAATAGTCAAAGACGTCATAGATGTCATGATGTCAAAATAGTCTCTGATGTCACGGATGTCACTGATGTCATAATAGTCAAAGAAATCAAAGATGTCACAGATATCAGTGATGTCACAATAGTCACAGACATAACAGCTTTCACTAATGTTCCTGACCTTACAATAATCACACATGTGACTGTTATCAGAATAATCAGAGACGTCACAGATATCAGTGATGTCAAAATAATCACAATAGCCACAGAAGTAACAGATGTCACTGATGTCACAATAGTCACAGACAACACAGACGTCATTGATGTCAAGGTAGCCACAGATGTCACAGATTTCACAGATGTTACTGACGTCACAGAAGTTGCAGATGCCATAGAAGTCACTGATGTAACAATAGTCACAGATAGATATGTAACAGATGTCACTAAGTAAACAACTGTCACAGACCACATAGATGTAACTGATGTCAAAATAGTCACTGATGTCACAGATGTCACAGGTCTCACCGATATCACAATAGTCACAGATATCACAGACGTCACAGTCATTAGGTATGTCACTAATATCACTGATGTCACAATAGTAACAGATGTCACTGATGTCACAATAGTAACAGACGTCATAGATGTCACCGATATCACAATAGTCACAGACATCACAGACGTCACAGTCATTAGATATGTCGCCGATGTCACTGATGTCACAATAGTAACAGCTGTCACTGATGTCACAATTGTAACAGATGTCACAAGTGTCAGTGATGTCACAATTGTCACATACTTCACAGATGTCACTGACGTTACAATAGTCACAGACATCACATCGTCAGAGAATTCACTGTTGTCATAACAGTAACAGATGTAAAAATTTTCATAAATGTCGCAATCATCATAGATTTCAAAGACGCAAGACATGTCACCTATATCACAATAGTCACAGATCTCTCAGATGTCACTTATGTCAAAATCATCACAGATTTGAAAGATGTAACAGATGTCACTTATGTCAGAATAGTCACAGCTGTCACAAATGTCAGTGAGTCACAGCTGTCACGGATGTCACAATTGTCACAGATGCCACCGACATCACAAATGTCACTGAGGTCAAAGTAGTCACAGATATCATGTATTTCAAAGATATCATTGATGTCACAGTGGTCTCAGTTGTGACAGATGTCACTGATGTAAGAATATTCAAAGATATCAGCAACGTCACTGATGTCGCAATAGTCAAAGACTTCACAGATGTCACAGATGTCTCTGATGTCACTGAAGTCACAGTAGTCACAGACATCACAGATGTCACAAATGTCACTGATACCACAAGCATCGCAGACTTCACAGATGTCAATGATGTCAATTATGTCACAATAGTAACAGACGTCACTAATGTCACTGATGTCAAAATAGAAACAGATGTCAAAAATGTCACTAATGTCTCAATAATGAAAGGCTTCACTGCTGTCACTGGTGTCAGAGTAGTCAAGGTTTCCACAGACATCACAGATATCGCTAATGTCACAATGGTCACAGACGTCAGAGCTGTCACTGATGTCAAAATAGTCACAAATGCCACAGACACCATAAATGTCACTGAGGTCACAACAGTCAAAAATTTCATGGATTTCACAGATGTCATTTATGTCACAGTTGTCACAGGTGTGAGAGATGTCACTGAGGTTTCAATAGTCACATCACATAGTAAAAGAATTCACTGTTTTCATAAAAGTAACAAATGTAAAAATTGTCACATAAGTGTAAAATGTTAAAATTGTGACATAAGTCACAATTATCACAGGTTTCAAAGACGTAAGAGATATCACTTATATGACAATATTCACAGATGTCACAGATGTCACTGATGTAACAATACTCACAGACATCACTGATGTCCTAGGTATCACTGATGTAACAATAGTCACAGATGTCACAGATATCACTGAAGTACGAGTTATCACATATCACAGATATCACAGTTATCAGTGATGTCAGAATAGTCACGGATGTCACAGATGTCACTGAAGTCACAATAGTCACAGATAAGAGATTTCACAGATTTCACTGATTTTACAGTAGTCACAGATGTCAGAGATGTCACAACACTAACAGATGTCACAACAATAACAGATGTCACAATAGTCACAGACGTCACAATAGTCACAGACATCACAGATATCAGTGATGTCACAATAGTCACCAACGTCATAGATGTCAATGATGTCACTGATGTCACAATAGTAACAGATGTCACATATATCAAGGATGTGACACTAGTTACAGATGTCACAAATGTCACTGATGTCAAAATAGTCACAGATGCCACAGACATCACAAATATCACTGATGTCACAATACTCACAGCCATCATGGCTGTCACTGATGTCACAATAGTCACAGATATCACAGATGTCACTGGTGTCACCATAGTCGTAAAAACATAGATGTCACTGACGTCACAATAGTCACAGATATCAGAGATTACACAGACGTCACTGACGTTACAGTAGTCACAGATGTCACAAATGTAAGAATGATTACACAGATGTCACTGATGTAAGAAGGGTCAGAAACTTCAGAGATGTCACAGATGCCATTAATGTCAAAATAGTCACTGATGTCACAGATTTCACAGATGTCACAATAGTCACAGATGTCTGAGATGTCACTGATGTTGCAATGGTCACAGACATCACAGATGTCACAGATATCAGTAATGTCACAAAGCCATAGACATCACAGATGTCACAGATGTCACTGATGTAGCAATAGTCTACGAAGTCAAAGATATCACTGATGTCACAGTAGTCACCTACATCACAAACGTTACAGATACCAGTAACCACAACAGTCATGGATGTCACAGATGTCGCTGATGTCACAATAGTCACAGACATCTCAGATGCCACTGATGCCACTGATGTCACTGATGTCACAGTAGTCAGATGCGTGAGAGGTATCACTGATTTCACAATAGTAACCAACATCACATATGTCGCTGATATCACAATAGTCACAGATGTCACAGATTTCACAGACGTCATTGATGTCACAATAATCACAGACAAAATAGATGTCGCTGATGTCACAATAGTCAAAATGTCTACAGATTTCACAGATGTCACTGATGTCACAGTAGTCACAGAAACATAGATGTCACTGATGTCACCGTATTCGTAGATGTAACAGATTTCACTTGTCACTTACGTCACAATAGTAACCGACATTACAGTTGTCAAAGACGTAATAGATGTCACTGATGTCAGAATAGTAATAGGTGTCACACATGTCACAGACTTCACAGACGTCACAGATGCAACTGATGTCCCAAAAGTCACAGACATCGGAGATTTCACAGATGTCACACTCTTCATGGATGCCGCAGATGACACTGATGTCACAATTGTCACAGATGCCACAGTCATCACAAATGTCACTGATGGCACAATCATCACAGATGTCACTGATGCCACTGCTGTAACAATAGTTACAAGATAACACATACCACCAATGTCACAGTGATCACAGGCATGACAGATGTCACTGAAATAACAATAAGAAAAGATGTCACATGTCAATGGTGTCAAAATCCTCACAAATTTCAAAGACATCACTGATGTTACTGATGTCACCATTGTCACAGATATCTCTGATTTCACAAGTCACAGATGTCAAGGATTTCACCGATGTCACATGTGTAACAATAGTCACAGACAAGATAGTTGTCACTGAGTTCACAATAGCACAGAAGTATACAGATTTCGCAGATGTCACTGATGTTATAGTAGTCAAAGTCATGACAGATATCACTGAGATCAGAAGAGTAGCAGATGTCACAGAGATCACGGATGTCACTGATGTCACAATAGTCAAAGAAATCAGAGATGTCAGAGATGTCCCTAATGTCAGAATAGCCAAAGACACCATAGATGTCACTGACGTCAAAATACTCACTTATGTCACAGATGTCACTGATGTCACGATAGTCACAGAGATCACGGATGTCACCGATGTCACAATAGTAAAAGAAATAAAAAACCTCACAGATATCAGTGATGTGACAAAAGTCACAGATGTCACAATGCCCAGAGATGTTACATGTCACTGATGTAACAATAGTCACAGACATCAGAGATGTAAGAGATGTCAATATTGTCAAAATAGTCACAGACATCACTGATGTCACATATGTCATTGATGTCACAATAGTCATAGGCATCACAGACATCACTTACCAGTGTTGTCATAATAGTCACCGACGTCAAAAATGCCAGTGATGTAACTGATGTCACAATAGTCACGGAAGTAACAGATATCAGTTATGTCACAATAGTAACAGGCATCACAGATGAAAGAGATGTCACTGATATCACAAGAGTAACAGACGTCAGAGATGTCACTGATGTCACAGTAGTCACAGATATAAAAGACGTCACAGATATAAAAGACGTCACAGATATAGATGTAACTTATGTCAAAATAGTTACAGATGTCACAGAAGTCACAGATATCACTGATGTTACAATGGTCACGTACATAAGAGGTTTCACTAATGTCACAGATGTTGCAATATTCAGAAGACGTCACAGAAGACACAGATGTCAATGATGTCATAATAGTCAGAGACATCACAGATATCAGTGATGTCAAAATAGTCACGGACTTCACAGATGTTAGCCATGTCAAAATAGTCACAGATGTCCCTGATGTAACAGTAGTCACAGACATCATTGATGTTATAGGTGTCACTGATGTCACAATAGTCACTGATGTAACAGACTTCAGAGATGTGACTGATGTCACAATAGTAAAAGATGTAACAGGTATCGCTCATGTCATAGTAATCACATATATCACAGACGTCTCAGGTATCAGTGATGTCACAATAGTCACGGACGTCACTGAAGTCACTGAAGACAAAATAGTCACAGATATCGTGGTTTTAACAATAGTCACAGATGTCAAATAACAGATGTTACTGATGTCACTGATGTAAAAATAGTCACAGACAAGAAGGATGTAACAGGTCAAAATAGTCAAAGATGTCACAGAGGTGAAAGATGTCACTGATGTCACAGTAGTCGCAGACATATCCGATTTCATCAATGTCACTGATGTTAAAATATTCACAGACATCATAGATGTCACTGAGATCATTGATGTCACAATATCCATAAACGACAGAGATGTCACTGATGTCACAATAATCAGAGATGTTACAGGTGTCACTGATGTCACAATAGTCACAGACAACATAGATGTCACTGACGTCACAGTAGTCACGGATGTCACAGATTTATCAGATTTTTCTGATGTCGGACTTCACAGATGTCACACTTCACAGAGGTCACACACGTCACTGAAGTAAAAATAGTCAAAGAAATTGGAGATTTCACAGATGTCACTAATGTCAGAATAATGTCCAAGATATCCTAGATGTCACTGCTGTCAAAATAGTCACTGATGTCACAGACTTCACAGATATCACAGTAGTCACATATGTCTCAGATGTCACTGAATTGAAAATAGTAACAAATGTCAAAAATATTACTGGTGTTACAATACTCACAGTCTTCACAGCTCTCACTGATGTCACAATAGTCAGAGACGTCACAGATATCAGTGATGTCACAATCATCACAGACATCACAGAGGTTAGATATATCACTGATGTCAAAAGAGTATCACATGTCTACAGATTTCACAGAAGTTGCTTATGTCATAGGAGTCACTGGCGATACAGATTTCACAGATGTCATAGGAGTCACAGATGTCAAAGATTTCAAAGATGTTACTGGTGTAACAGTAGTCAATGATAAAATAGATATCACTGATGTCACAGTAGTCACAGGCGTGATAGATGTCACTGAGTTTACAAGAGTGACAGACGTCACAGATGTTACCTATGTTACTGATAGAACAATAGTCACAGATGTCAGAGATGTCACTGATGTAACAAAAGTCAAAGACATCGAGGATGTCACAGAGATCAGAGATGTCACAACAGTCACGGATGTCACAAATGTCACTGATGTCACAATAGTCACAGAAATAAGAGATTTCACAGATGTCAGTAAAGTCAGAATAGTCAAAGACGTCATAGATGTCATGATGTCAAAATAGTCTCTGATGTCACAAATGTCACTGATGTCATAATAGTCAAAGAAATCAAAGATGTCACAGATATCAGTGATGTCACAATAATCACAGACATAACAGCTTTCACTAATGTCCCTGACCTTACAATAATCACACATGTGACTGTTATCAGAATAATCAGAGACGTCACAGATATCAGTGATGTCAAAATAATCACTGCCACAATAGCCACAGAAGTAACAGATGTCACTGATGTCACTATAGTCACAGACAACATAGACGTCATTGATGTCAAGGTAGCCACAGATGTCACAGATTTCACAGATGTTACTGACGTCACAGAAGTTGCAGATGCCATAGAAGTCACTGATGTAACAATAGTCTCAGATAGATATGTAACAGATGTCACTAAGTAAACAACTGTCACAGACCACATAGATGTAACTGATGTCAAAATAGCCACTGATGTCACAGATGTCACAGGTCTCACCGATATCACAATAGTCACAGACATCACAGACGTCACAGTCATTAGATATGTCGCCGATGTCACTGATGTCACAATAGTAACAGATGTCACTGATGTCACAATAGTAACAGACGTCATAGATGTCACCGATATCACAACATTCACAGACATCACAGACGTCACAGTCATTAGATATGTCGCCGATGTCGCTGATGTCACAATAGTAACAGCTGTCACTGATGTCACAATTGTAACAGACGTCACAAGTGTCAGTGATGTCACAATTGTCACATACTTCACAGATGTCACATATATCAAGGATGTGACACTAGTTACAGATGTCACAAGAGTCACTGATGTCAAAATAGTCACAGATGCCACAGACATCACAAATATCACTGATGTCACAATACTCACAGCCATCATGGCTGTCACTGATGTCACAATAGTCACAGATATCACAGATGTCACTGGTGTCACGATAGTCGTAAAAACATAGATGTCACTGACGTCACAATAGTCACAGATATCAGAGATTACACAGACGTCACTGACGTTATAGTAGTCACAGATGTCACAAATGTAAGAATGATTACACAGATGTCACTGATGTAAGAAGGGTCAGAAACTTCAGAGATGTCACAGATGCCATTAATGTCAAAATAGTCACTGATGTCACAGATTTCACAGATGTCACAATAGTCACAGATGTCTGAGATGTCACTGATGTTGCAATGGTCACAGACATCAGAGATGTCACAGATATCAGTAATGTCACAAAGCCATAGACATCACAGATGTCACAGATGTCACTGATGTAGCAATAGTCTACGAAGTCAAAGATATCACTGATGTCACAGTAGTCACCTACATCACAAACGTTACAGATACCAGTAACCACAACAGTCATGGATGTCACAGATGTCGCTGATGTCACAATAGTCACAGACATCTCAGATGCCACTGATGCCACTGATGTCACTGATGTCACAGTAGTCAGATGCGTGAGAGGTATCACTGATTTCACAATAGTAACCAACATCACATATGTCGCTGATATCACAATAGACACAGATGTCACAGATTTCACAGACGTCATTGATGTCACAATAATCACAGACAAAATAGATGTCGCTGATGTCACAATAGTCAAAATGTCTACAGATTTCACAGATGTCACTGATGTCACAGTAGTCACAGAAACATAGATGTCACTGATGTCACCGTATTCGTAGATGTAACAGATTTCACTTGTCACTTACGTCACAATAGTAACCGACATTACAGTTGTCAAAGACGTAATAGATGTCACTGATGTCAGAATAGTAATAGGTGTCACACATGTCACAGACTTCACAGACGTCACAGATGCAACTGATGTCCCAAAAGTCACAGACATCGGAGATTTCACAGATGTCACACTCTTCATGGATGCCGCAGATGACACTGATGTCACAATTGTCACAGATGCCACAGTCATCACAAATGTCACTGATGGCACAATCATCACAGATGTCACTGATGCCACTGCTGTAACAATAGTTACAAGATAACACATACCACCAATGTCACAGTGATCACAGGCATGACAGATGTCACTGAAATAACAATAAGAAAAGATGTCACATGTCAATGGTGTCAAAATCCTCACAAATTTCAAAGACATCACTGATGTTACTGATGTCACCATTGTCACAGATATCTCTGATTTCACAAGTCACAGATGTCAAGGATTTCACCGATGTCACATGTGTAACAATAGTCACAGACAAGATAGTTGTCACTGAGTTCACAATAGCATAGAAGTATACAGATTTCGCAGGTGTCACTGATGTTATAGTAGTCAAAGTCATGACAGATATCACTGAGATCAGAAGAGTAGCAGATGTCACAGAGATCACGGATGTCACTGATGTCACAATAGTCAAAGAAATCAGAGATGTCAGAGATGTCACTAATGTCAGAATAGCCAAAGACACCATAGATGTCACTGACGTCAAAATAGTCACTTATGTCACAGATGTCACTGATGTCACGATAGTCACAGAGATCACGGATGTCACCGATGTCACAATAGTAGAAGAAATAAAAAACCTCACAGATATCAGTGATGTGACAAAAGTCACAGATGTCACAATGCCCAGAGATGTTACATGTCACTGATGTAACAATAGTCACAGACATCAGAGATGTAAGAGATGTCAATATTGTCAAAATAGTCACAGACATCACTGATGTCACATATGTCATTGATGTCACAATAGTCATAGGCATCACAGACATCACTTACCAGTGTTGTCATAATAGTCACCGACGTCAAAAATGCCAGTGATGTAACTGATGTCACAATAGTCACGGAAGTAACAGATATCTGTTATGTCACAATAGTAACAGGCATCACAGATGAAAGAGATGTCACTGATATCACAAGAGTAACAGACGTCAGAGATGTCACTGATGTCACAGTAGTCACAGATATAAAAGACATCACTGATATAGATGTAACTTATGTCAAAATAGTTACAGATGTCACAGAAGTCACAGATATCACTGATGTTACAATGGTCACAGACATAAGAGGTTTCACTAATGTCACAGATGTTGCAATATTCAGAAGACGTCACAGAAGACACAGATGTCAATGATGTCGTAATAGTCAGAGACATCACAGATATCAGTGATGTCAAAATAGTCACGGACTTCACAGATGTTAGCCATGTCAAAATAGTCACAGATGTCCCTGATGTAACAGTAGTCACAGACATCATTGATGTTATAGGTGTCACTGATGTCACAATAGTCACTGATGTAACAGACTTCAGAGATGTGACTGATGTCACAATAGTAAAAGATGTAACAGGTATCGCTGATGTCATAGTAATCACATATATCACAGACGTCTCAGGTATCAGTGATGTCACAATAGTCACGGACGTCACTGAAGACAAAATAGTCACAGATATCGTGGTTTTAACAACAGTCACAGATGTCAAATTACAGATGTTACTGATGTCACTGATGTAAAAATAGTCACAGACAAGAAGGATGTAACAGGTCAAAATAGTCAAAGATGTCACAGAGGTGAAAGATGTCACTGATGTCACAGTAGTCGCAGACATATCCGATTTCATCAATGTCACTGATGTTAAATTATTCACAGACATCATAGATGTCACTGAGATCATTGATGTCACAATATCCATAAACGACAGAGATGTCACTGATGTCACAATAATCAGAGATGTTACAGATGTCACTGATGTCACAATAGTCACAGACAACATAGATGTCACTGACGTCACAGTAGTCACGGATTTCACAGATTTATCAGATTTTTCTGATGTCGGACTTCACAGATGTCACACTTCACAGAGGTCACACACGTCACTGAAGTAAAAATAGTCAAAGAAATTGGAGATTTCACAGATGTCACTAATGTCAGAATAATGTCCAAGATATCCTAGATGTCACTGCTGTCAAAATAGTCACTGATGTCACAGGCTTCACAGATATCACAGTAGTCACATATGTCTCAGATGTCACTGAATTGAAAATAGTAACAAATGTCAAAAATATTACTGGTGTTACAATACTCACAGTCTTCACAGCTCTCACTGATGTCACAATAGTCAGAGACGTCACAGATATCAGTGATGTCACAATCATCACAGACATCACAGAGGTTAGATATATCACTGATGTCAAAAGAGTATCACATGTCTACAGATTTCACAGAAGTTGCTTATGTCATAGGAGTCACTGGCGATACAGATTTCACAGATGTCATAGGAGTCACAGATGTCAAAGATTTCAAAGATGTTACTGGTGTAAGAGTAGTCAATGATAAAATAGATATCACTGATGTCACAGTAGTCACAGGCGTGATAGATGTCACTGAGTTTACAAGAGTGACAGACGTCACAGATGTTACCTATGTTACTGACAGAACAATAGTCACAGATGTCAGAGATGTCACTGATGTAATAAAGTCAAAGACATCGAGGATGTCACAGAGATCAGAGATGTCACAACAGTCACGGATGTCACAAATGTCACTGATGTCACAATAGTCACAGAAATAAGAGATTTCACAGATGTCAGTAAAGTCAGAATAGTCAAAGACTTCATAGATGTCATGATGTCAAAATAGTCTCTGATGTCACGGATGTCACTGATGTCATAATAGTCAAAGAAATCAAAGATGTCACAGATATCAGTGATGTCACAATAATCACAGACATAACAGCTTTCACTAATGTCCCTGACTTTACAATAATCACACATGTGACTGTTATCAGAATAATCAGAGACGTCACAGATATCAGTGATGTCACAAAGCCATAGACATCACAGATGTCACAGATGTCACTGATGTAGCAATAGTCTACGAATTCAAAGATATCACTGATGTCACAGTAGTCACCTACATCACAAACGTTACAGATACCAGTAACCACAACAGTCATGGATGTCACAGATGTCGCTGATGTCACAATAGTCACAGACATCTCAGATGCCACTGATGCCACTGATGTCACTGATGTCACAGTAGTCAGATGCGTGAGAGGTATCACTGATTTCACAATAGTAACCAACATCACATATGTCGCTGATATCACAATAGTCACAGATGTCACAGATTTCACAGACGTCATTGATGTCACAATAATCACAGACAAAATAGATGTCGCTGATGTCACAATAGTCAAAATGTCTTCAGATGTCACACTTTTCATGGATGCCGCAGATGACACTGATGTCACAATTGTCACAGATTCCACAGTCATCACAAATGTCACTGATGGCACAATCATCCCAGATGTCACTGATGCCACTGCTGTAATAATAGTTACAAGATAACACATACCACCAATGTCACAGTGATCACAGGCATCACAGATGTCACTGAAATAACAATAAGAAAAGATGTCACATGTCAATGGTGTCAAAATCCTCACAAATTTCAAAGACATCACTGATGTTACTGATGTCACCATTGTCACAGATATCTCTGATTTCACAAGTCACAGATGTCACAGATTTCATCGATGTCACATGTGTAACAATAGTCACAGACAAGATAGTTGTCACTGAGTTCACAATAGCACAGAAGTATACAGATTTCGCAGATGTCACTGATGTTATAGTAGTCAAAGTCATGACAGATATCACTGAGATCAGAAGAGTAGCAGATGTCACAGAGATCACGGATGTCACTGATGTCACAATAGTCAAAGAAATCAGAGATGTCAGAGATGTCACTAATGTCAGAATAGCCAAAGACACCATAGATGTCACTGATGTCAAAATACTCACTTATGTCACAGATGTCACTGATGTCACGATAGTCACAGAGATCACGGATGTCACCGATGTCACAATAGTAGAAGAAATAAAAAACCTCACAGATATCAGTGATGTGACAAAAGTCACAGATGTCACAATGCCCAGAGATGTTACATGTCACTGATGTAACAATAGTCACAGACATCAGAGATGTAAGAGATGTCAATATTGTCAAAATAGTCACAGACATCACTGATGTCACATATGTCATTGATGTCACAATAGTCATAGGCATCACAGACATCACTTACCAGTGTTGTCATAATAGTCACCGACGTCAAAAATGACAGTGATGTAACTGATGTCACAATAGTCATGGAAGTAACAGATATCAGTTATGTCACAATAGTAACAGGCATCACAGATGAAAGAGATGTCACTGATATCACAAGAGTAACAGACGTCAGAGATGTCACTGATGTCACAGTAGTCACACATATAAAAGACGTCACAGATATAAAAGACGTCACAGATATAGATGTAACTTATGTCAAAATAGTTACAGATGTCACAGAAGTCACAGATATCACTGATGTTACAATGGTCACAGACATAAGAGGTTTCACTAATGTCACAGATGTTGCAATATTCAGAAGACGTCACAGAAGACACAGATGTCAATGATGTCATAATAGTCAGAGACATCACAGATATCAGTGATGTCAAAATAGTCACGGACTTCACAGATGTTAGCCATGTCAAAATAGTCACAGATGTCCCTGATGTAACAGTAGTCACAGACATCATTGATGTTATAGGTGTCACTGATGTCACAATAGTCACTGATGTAACAGACTTCAGAGATGTGACTGATGTCACAATAGTAAAAGATGTAACAGGTATCGCTGATGTCATAGTAATCACATATATCACAGACGTCTCCGGTATCAGTGATGTCACAATAGTCACGGACGTCACTGAAGTCACTGAAGACAAAATAGTCACAGATATCGTGGTTTTAACAATAGTCACAGATGTCAAATTACAGATGTTACTGATGTCACTGATGTAAAAATAGTCACAGACAAGAAGGATGTAACAGGTCAAAATAGTCAAAGATGTCACAGAGGTGAAAGATGTCACTGATGTCACAGTAGTCGCAGACATATCAGATATCATCAATGTCACTGATGTTAAAATATTCACAGACATCATAGATGTCACTGAGATCATTGATGTCACAATATTCATAAACGACAGAGATGTCACTGATGTCACAATAATCAGAGATGTTACAGATGTCACTGATGTCACAATAGTCACAGACAACATAGATGTCACTGACGTCACAGTAGTCACGGATGTCACAGATTTATCAGATTTTTCTGATGTCGGACTTCACAGATGTCACGCTTCACAGAGGTCACACACGTCACTGAAGTAAAAATAGTCAAAGAAATTGGAGATTTCACAGATGTCACTAATGTCAGAATAATGTCCAAGATATCCTAGATGTCACTGCTGTCAAAATAGTCACTGATGTCACAGGCTTCACAGATATCACAGTAGTCACATATGTCTCAGAGGTCACTGAATTGAAAATAGTAACAAATGTCAAAAATATTACTGGTGTTACAATACTCACAGTCTTCACAGCTCTCACTGATGTCACAATAGTCAGAGACGTCACAGATATCAGTGATGTCACAATCATCACAGACATCACAGAGGTTAGATATATCAGTGATGTCAAAAGAGTATCACATGTCTACAGATTTCACAGAAGTTGCTTATGTCATAGGAGTCACTGGCGATACAGATTTCACAGATGTCATAGGAGTCACAGATGTCAAAGATTTCAAAGATGTTACTGGTGTAACAGTAGTCAATGATAAAATAGATATCACTGATGTCACAGTCGTCACAGGCGTGATAGATGTCACTGAGTTTACAAGAGTGACAGACGTCACAGATGTTACCTATGTTACTGATAGAACAATAGTCACAGATGTCAGAGATGTCACTGATGTAACAAAAGTCAAAGACATCGAGGATGTCACAGAGATCAGAGATGTCACAACAGTCACGGATGTCACAAATGTCACTGATGTCACAATAGTCACAGAAATAAGAGATTTCACAGATGTCAGTAAAGTCAGAATAGTCAAAGACGTCATAGATGTCACGATGTCAAAATAGTCTCTGATGTCACGGATGTCACTGATGTCATAATAGTCAAAGAAATCAAAGATGTCACAGATATCAGTGATGTCACAATAATCACAGACATAACAGCTTTCACTAATGTCCCTGACCTTACAATAATCACACATGTGACTGTTATCAGAATAATCAGAGACGTCACAGATATCAGTGATGTCAAAATAATCACTGCCACAATAGCCACAGAAGTAACAGATGTCACTGATGTCACAATAGTCACAGACAACATAGACGTCATTGATGTCAAGGTAGCCACAGATGTCACAGATTTCACAGATGTTACTGACGTCACAGAAGTTGCAGATGCCATAGAAGTCGCTGATGTAACAATAGTCTCAGATAGATATGTAACAGATGTCACTAAGTAAACAACTGTCACAGACCACATAGATGTAACTGATGTCAAAATAGCCACTGATGTCACAGGTCTCACCGATATCACAATAGTCACAGATATCACAGACGTCACAGTCATTAGATATGTCGCCGATGTCACTGATGTCACAATAGTAACAGATGTCACTGATGTCACAATAGTAACAGACGTCATAGATGTCACCGATATCACCACAGTCACAGACATCACAGACGTCACAGTCATTAGATATGTCGCCGATGTCACCGATGTCACAATAGTAACAGCTGTCACTGATGTCACAATTGTAACAGACGTCACAAGTGTCAGTGATGTCACAATTGTCACATACTTCACAGATGTCACATATATCAAGGATGTGACACTAGTTACAGATGTCACAAATGTCACTGATGTCAAAATAGTCACAGATGCCACAGACATCACAAATATCACTGATGTCACAATACTCACAGCCATCATGGCTGTCACTGATGTCACAATAGTCACAGATATCACAGATGTCACTGGTGTCACCATAGTCGTAAAAACATAGATGTCACTGACGTCACAATAGTCACAGATATCAGAGATTACACAGACGTCACTGACGTTACAGTAGTCACAGATGTCACAAATGTAAGAATGATTACACAGATGTCACTGATGTAAGAAGGGTCAGAAACTTCAGAGATGTCACAGATGTCATTAATGTCAAAATAGTCACTGATGTCACAGATTTCACAGATGTCACAATAGTCACAGATGTCTGAGATATCACTGATGTTGCAATGGTCACAGACATCACAGATGTCACAGATATCAGTAATGTCACAAAGCCATAGACATCACAGATGTCACAGATGCCACTGATGTAGCAATAGTCTACGAAGTCAAAGATATCACTGATGTCACAGTAGTCACCTACATCACAAACTTTACAGATACCAGTAACCACAACAGTCATGGATGACACAGATGTCGCTGATGTCACAATAGTCACAGACATCTCAGATGCCACTGATGCCACTGATGTCACTGATGTCACAGTAGTCAGATGCGTGAGAGGTATCACTGATTTCACAATAGTAACCAACATCACATATGTCGCTGATATCACAATAGTCACAGATGTCACAGATTTCACAGACGTCATTGATGTCACAATAATCACAGACAAAATAGATGTCGCTGATGTCACAATAGTCAAAATGTCTACAGATTTCACAGATGTCACTGATGTCACAGTAGTCACAGAAACATAGATGTCACTGATGTCACCGTATTCGTAGATGTAACAGATTTCACTTGTCACTTACGTCACAATAGTAACCGACATTACAGTTGTCAAAGACGTAATAGATGTCACTGATGTCAGAATAGTAATAGGTGTCACACATGTCACAGACTTCACAGACGTCACAGATGCAACTGATGTCCCAAAAGTCACAGACATCGGAGATTTCACAGATGTCACACTCTTCATGGATGCCGCAGATGACACTGATGTCACAATTGTCACAGATGCCACAGTCATCACAAATGTCACTGATGGCACAATCATCACAGATGTCACTGATGCCACTGCTGTAACAATAGTTACAAGATAACACATACCACCAATGTCACAGTGATCACAGGCATGACAGATGTCACTGAAATAACAATAAGAAAAGATGTCACATGTCAATGGTGTCAAAATCCTCACAAATTTCAAAGACATCACTGATGTTACTGATGTCACCATTGTCACAGATATCTCTGATTTCACAAGTCACAGATGTCAAGGATTTCACCGATGTCACATGTGTAACAATAGTCACAGACAAGATAGTTGTCACTGAGTTCACAATAGCACAGAAGTATACAGATTTCGCAGATGTCACTGATGTTATAGTAGTCAAAGTCATGACAGATATCACTGAGATCAGAAGAGTAGCAGATGTCACAGAGATCACGGATGTCACTGATGTCACAATAGTCAAAGAAATCAGAGATGTCAGAGATGTCCCTAATGTCAGAATAGCCAAAGACACCATAGATGTCACTGACGTCAAAATAGTCACTTATGTCACAGATGTCACTGATGTCACGATAGTCACAGAGATCACGGATGTCACCGATGTCACAATAGTAAAAGAAATAAAAAACCTGACAGATATCAGTGATGTGACAAAAGTCACAGATGTCACAATGCCCAGAGATGTTACATGTCACTGATGTAACAATAGTCACAGACATCAGAGATGTAAGAGATGTCAATATTGTCAAAATAGTCACAGACATCACTGATGTCACATATGTCATTGATGTCACAATAGTCATAGGCATCACAGACATCACTTACCAGTGTTGTCATAATAGTCACCGACGTCAAAAATGCCAGTGATGTAACTGATGTCACAATAGTCACGGAAGTAACAGATATCAGTTATGTCACAATAGTAACAGGCATCACAGATGAAAGAGATGTCACTGATATCACAAGAGTAACAGACGTCAGAGATGTCACTGATGTCACAGTAGTCACAGATATAAAAGACATCACAGATATAAAAGACGTCACAGATATAGATGTAACTTATGTCAAAATAGTTACAGATGTCACAGAAGTCACAGATATCACTGATGTTACAATGGTCACAGACATAAGAGGTTTCACTAATGTCACAGATGTTGCAATATTCAGAAGACGTCACAGAAGACACAGATGTCAATGATGTCATAATAGTCAGAGACATCACAGATATCAGTGATGTCAAAATAGTCACGGACTTCACAGATGTTAGCCATGTCAAAATAGTCACAGATGTCCCTGATGTAACAGTAGTCACAGACATCATTGATGTTATAGGTGTCACTGATGTCACAATAGTCACTGATGTAACAGACTTCAGAGATGTGACTGATGTCACAATAGTAAAAGATGTAACAGGTATGGCTGATGTCATAGTAATCACATATATCACAGACGTCTCAGGTATCAGTGATGTCACAATAGTCACGGACGTCACTGAAGTCACTGAAGACAAAATAGTCACAGATATCGTGGTTTTAACAATAGTCACAGATGTCAAATAACAGATGTTACTGATGTCACTGATGTAAAAATAGTCACAGACAAGAAGGATGTAACAGGTCAAAATAGTCAAAGATGTCACAGAGGTGAAAGATGTCACTGATGTCACAGTAGTCGCAGACATATCCGATTTCATCAATGTCACTGATGTTAAAATATTCACAGACATCATAGATGTCACTGAGATCATTGATGTCACAATATTCATAAACGACAGAGATGTCACTGATGTCACAATAATCAGAGATGTTACAGATGTCACTGATGTCACAATAGTCACAGACAACATAGATGTCACTGACGTCACAGTAGTCACGGATTTCACAGATTTATCAGATTTTTCTGATGTCGGACTTCACAGATGTCACACTTCACAGAGGTCACACACGTCACTGAAGTAAAAATAGTCAAAGAAATTGGAGATTTCACAGATGTCACTAATGTCAGAATAATGTCCAAGATATCCTAGATGTCACTGCTGTCAAAATAGTCACTGATGTCACAGGCTTCACAGATATCACAGTAGTCACATATGTCTCAGATGTCACTGAATTGAAAATAGTAACAAATGTCAAAAATATTACTGGTGTTACAATACTCACAGTCTTCACAGCTCTCACTGATGTCACAATAGTCAGAGACGTCACAGATATCAGTGATGTCACAATCATCACAGACATCACAGAGGTTAGATATATCACTGATGTCAAAAGAGTATCACATGTCTACAGATTTCACAGAAGTTGCTTATGTCATAGGAGTCACTGGCGATACAGATTTCACAGATGTCATAGGAGTCACAGATGTCAAAGATTTCAAAGATGTTACTGGTGTAAGAGTAGTCAATGATAAAATAGATATCACTGATGTCACAGTAGTCACAGGCGTGATAGATGTCACTGAGTTTACAAGAGTGACAGACGTCACAGATGTTACCTATGTTACTGATAGAACAATAGTCACAGATGTCAGAGATGTCACTGATGTAACAAAAGTCAAAGACATCGAGGATGTCACAGAGATCAGAGATGTCACAACAGTCACGGATGTCACAAATGTCACTGATGTCACAATAGTCACAGAAATAAGAGATTTCACAGATGTCAGTAAAGCCAGAATAGTCAAAGACGTCATAGATGTCATGATGTCAAAATAGTCTCTGATGTCACGGATGTCACTGATGTCATAATAGTCAAAGAAATCAAAGATGTCACAGATATCAGTGATGTCACAATAATCACAGACATAACAGCTTTCACTAATGTCCCTGACCTTACAATAATCACACATGTGACTGTTATCAGAATAATCAGAGCCGTCACAGATATCAGTGATGTCAAAATAATCACAATAGCCACAGAAGTAACAGATGTCACTGATGTCACAATAGTCACAGACAACATAGACGTCATTGATGTCAAGGTAGCCACAGATGTCACAGATTTCACAGATGTTACTGACGTCACAGAAGTTGCAGATGCCATAGAAGTCACTGATGTAACAATAGTCTCAGATAGATATGTAACAGATGTCACTAAGTAAACAACTGTCACAGACCACATAGATGTAACTGATGTCAAAATAGCCACTGATGTCACAGATGTCACAGGTCTCACCGATATCACAATAGTCACAGATATCACAGACATCACAGTCATTAGATATGTCGCCGATATAACTGATGTCACAATAGTAACAGCTGTCACTGATGTCACAATTGTAACAGACGTCACAAGTGTCAGTGATGTCACAATTGTCACATACTTCACAGATGTCACAGATATCAAGGATGTGACACTAGTTACAGATGTCACAAATGTCACTGATGTCAAAATAGTCACAGATGCCACAGACATCACAAATATCACTGATGTCACAATACTCACAGCCATCATGGCTGTCACTGATGTCACAGTAGTCACAGATATCACAGATGTCACTGGTGTCACCATAGTCGTAAAAACATAGATGTCACTGACGTCACAATAGTCACAGATATCAGAGATTACACAGACGTCACTGACGTTACAGTAGTCACAGATGTCACAAATGTAAGAATGATTACACAGATGTCACTGATGTAAGAAGGGTCAGAAACTTCAGAGATGTCACAGATGCCATTAATGTCAAAATAGTCACTGATGTCACAGATTTCACAGATGTCACAATAGTCACAGATGTCTGAGATGTCACTGATGTTGCAATGGTCACAGACATCACAGATGTCACAGATATCAGTAATGTCACAAAGCCATAGACATCACAGATGTCACAGATGTCACTGATGTAGCAATAGTCTACGAAGTCAAAGATATCACTGATTTCACAGTAGTCACCTACATCACAAACGTTACAGATACCAGTAACCACAACAGTCATGGATGACACAGATGTCGCTGATGTCACAATAGTCACAGACATCTCAGATGCCACTGATGCCACTGATGTCACTGATGTCACAGTAGTCAGATGCGTGAGAGGTATCACTGATTTCACAATAGTAACCAACATCACATATGTCGCTGATATCACAATAGTCACAGATGTCACAGATTTCACAGACGTCATTGATGTCACAATAATCACAGACAAAATAGATGTCGCTGATGTCACAATAGTCAAAATGTCTACAGATTTCACAGATGTCACTGATGTCACAGTAGTCACAGAAACATAGATGTCACTGATGTCACCGTATTCGTAGATGTAACAGATTTCACTTGTCACTTACGTCACAATAGTAACCGACATTACAGTTGTCAAAGACGTAATAGATGTCACTGATGTCAGAATAGTAATAGGTGTCACACATGTCACAGACTTCACAGACGTCACAGATGCAACTGATGTCCCAAAAGTCACAGACATCGGAGATTTGACAGATGTCACACTCTTCATGGATGCCGCAGATGACACTGATGTCACAATTGTCACAGATTCCACAGTCATCACAAATGTCACTGATGGCACAATCATCACAGATGCCACTGCTGTAACAATAGTTACAAGATAACACATACCACCAATGTCACAGTGATCACAGGCATCACAGATGTCACTGAAATAACAATAAGAAAAGATGTCACATGTCAATGGTGTCAAAATCCTCACAAATTTCAAAGACTGAATGTTACTGATGTTACTGTTGTCACCATTGTCACAGATATCTCTGATTTCACAAGTCACAGATGTCACAGATTTCACCGATGTCACATGTGTAACAATAGTCACAGACAAGATAGTTGTCACTGAGTTCACAATAGCACAGAAGTATACAGATTTCGCAGATGTCACTGATGTTATAGTAGTCAAAGTCATGACAGATATCACTGAGATCAGAAGAGTAGCAGATGTCACAGAGATCACGGATGTCACTGATGTCACAATAGTCAAAGAAATCAGAGATGTCAGAGATGTCCCTAATGTCAGAATAGCCAAAGACACCATAGATGTCACTGACGTCAAAATAGTCACTTATGTCACAGATGTCACTGATGTCACGATAGTCACAGAGATCACGGATGTCACCGATGTCACAATAGTAGAAGAAATAAAAAACCTCACAGATATCAGTGATGTGACAAAAGTCACAGATGTCACAATGCCCAGAGATGTTACATGTCACTGATGTAACAATAGTCACAGACATCAGAGATGTAAGAGATGTCAATATTGTCAAAATAGTCACAGACATCACTGATGTCACATATGTCATTGATGTCACAATAGTCATAGGCATCACAGACATCACTTACCAGTGTTGTCATAATAGTCACCGACGTCAAAAATGCCAGTGATGTAACTGATGTCACAATAGTCAGGGAAGTAACAGATATCAGTTATGTCACAATAGTAACAGGCATCACAGATGAAAGAGATGTCACTGATATCACAAGAGTAACAGACGTCAGAGATGTCACTGATGTCACAGTAGTCACAGATATAAAAGACGTCACAGATATAGATGTAACTTATGTCAAAATAGTTACAGATGTCACAGAAGTCACAGATATCACTGATGTTACAATGGTCACAGACATAAGAGGTTTCACTAATGTCACAGATGTTGCAATATTCAGAAGACGTCACAGAAGACACAGATGTCAATGATGTCATAATAGTCAGAGACATCACAGATATCAGTGATGTCAAAATAGTCACGGACTTCACAGATGTTAGCCATGTCAAAATAGTCACAGATGTCCCTGATGTAACAGTAGTCACAGACATCATTGATGTTATAGGTGTCACTGATGTCACAATAGTCACTGATGTAACAGACTTCAGAGATGTCACTGATGTCACAATAGTAAAAGATGTAACAGGTATCGCTGATGTCATAGTAATCACATATATCACAGATGTCTCCGGTATCAGTGATGTCACAATAGTCACGGACGTCACTGAAGACAAAATAGTCACAGATATCGTGGTTTTAACAACAGTCACAGATGTCAAATTACAGATGTTACTGATGTCACTGATGTAAAAATAGTCACAGACAAGAAGGATGTAACAGGTCAAAATAGTCAAAGATGTCACAGAGGTGAAAGATGTCACTGATGTCACAGTAGTCGCAGACATATCCGATTTCATCAATGTCACTGATGTTAAATTATTCACAGACATCATAGATGTCACTGAGATCATTGATGTCACAATATTCAAAAACGACAGAGATGTCACTGATGTCACAATAATCAGAGATGTTACAGATGTCACTGATGTCACAATAGTCACAGACAACATAGATGTCACTGACGTCACAGTAGTCACGGATGTCACAGATTTATCAGATTTTTCTGATGTCGGACTTCACAGATGTCACACTTCACAGAGGTCACACACGTCACTGAAGTAAAAATAGTCAAAGAAATTGGAGATTTCACAGATGTCACTAATGTCAGAATAATGTCCAAGATATCCTAGATGTCACTGCTGTCAAAATAGTCACTGATGTCACAGGCTTCACAGATATCACAGTAGTCACATATGTCTCAGATGTCACTGAATTGAAAATAGTAACAAATGTCAAAAATATTACTGGTGTTACAATACTCACAGTCTTCACAGCTCTCACTGATGTCACAATAGTCAGAGACGTCACAGATATCAGTGATGTCACAATCATCACAGACATCACAGAGGTTAGATATATCACTGATGTCAAAAGAGTATCACATGTCTACAGATTTCACAGAAGTTGCTTATGTCATAGGAGTCACTGGCGATACAGATTTCACAGATGTCATAGGAGTCACAGATGTCAAAGATTTCAAAGATGTTACTGGTGTAACAGTAGTCAATGATAAAATAGATATCACTGATGTCACAGTAGTCACAGGCGTGATAGATGTCACTGAGTTTACAAGAGTGACAGACGTCACAGATGTTACCTATGTTACTGATAGAACAATAGTCACAGATGTCAGAGATGTCACTGATGTAACAAAAGTCAAAGACATCGAGGATGTCACAGAGATCAGAGATGTCACAACAGTCACGGATGTCACAAATGTCACTGATGTCACAATAGTCACAGAAATAAGAGATTTCACAGATGTCAGTAAAGTCAGAATAGTCAAAGACTTCATAGATGTCATGATGTCAAAATAGTCTCTGATGTCACGGATGTCACTGATGTCATAATAGTCAAAGAAATCAAAGATGTCACAGATATCAGTGATGTCACAATAATCACAGACATAACAGCTTTCACTAATGTCCCTGACTTTACAATAATCACACATGTGACTGTTATCAGAATAATCAGAGACGTCACAGGTATCAGTGATGTCACAAAGCCATAGACATCACAGATGTCACAGATGTCACTGATGTAGCAATAGTCTACGAAGTCAAAGATATCACTGATGTCACAGTAGTCACCTACATCACAAACGTTACAGATACCAGTAACCACAACAGTCATGGATGACACAGAGGTCGCTGATGTCACAATAGTCACAGACATCTCAGATGCCACTGATGCCACTGATGTCACTGATGTCACAGTAGTCAGATGCGTGAGAGGTATCACTGATTTCACAATAGTAACCAACATCACATATGTCGCTGATATCACAATAGTCACAGATGTCACAGATTTCACAGACGTCATTGATGTCACAATAATCACAGACAAAATAGATGTCGCTGATGTCACAATAGTCAAAATGTCTTCAGATGTCACACTTTTCATGGATGCCGCAGATGACACTGATGTCACAATTGTCACAGATTCCACAGTCATCACAAATGTCACTGATGGCACAATCATCCCAGATGTCACTGATGCCACTGCTGTAATAATAGTTACAAGATAACACATACCACCAATGTCACAGTGATCACAGGCATCACAGATGTCACTGAAATAACAATAAGAAAAGATGTCACATGTCAATGGTGTCAAAATCCTCACAAATTTCAAAGACATCACTGATGTTACTGATGTCACCATTGTCACAGATATCTCTGATTTCACAAGTCACAGATGTCACAGATTTCATCGATGTCACATGTGTAACAATAGTCACAGACAAGATAGTTGTCACTGAGTTCACAATAGCACAGAAGTATACAGATTTCGCAGATGTCACTGATGTTATAGTAGTCAAAGTCATGACAGATATCACTGAGATCAGAAGAGTAGCAGATGTCACAGAGATCACGGATGTCACTGATGTCACAATAGTCAAAGAAATCAGAGATGTCAGAGATGTCACTAATGTCAGAATAGCCAAAGACACCATAGATGTCACTGATGTCAAAATACTCACTTATGTCACAGATGTCACTGATGTCACGATAGTCACAGAGATCACGGATGTCACCGATGTCACAATAGTAGAAGAAATAAAAAACCTCACAGATATCAGTGATGTGACAAAAGTCACAGATGTCACAATGCCCAGAGATGTTACATGTCACTGATGTAACAATAGTCACAGACATCAGAGATGTAAGAGATGTCAATATTGTCAAAATAGTCACAGACATCACTGATGTCACATATGTCATTGATGTCACAATAGTCATAGGCATCACAGACATCACTTACCAGTGTTGTCATAATAGTCACCGACGTCAAAAATGACAGTGATGTAACTGATGTCACAATAGTCATGGAAGTAACAGATATCAGTTATGTCACAATAGTAACAGGCATCACAGATGAAAGAGATGTCACTGATATCACAAGAGTAACAGACGTCAGAGATGTCACTGATGTCACAGTAGTCACAGATATAAAAGACGTCACAGATATAAAAGACGTCACAGATATAGATGTAACTTATGTCAAAATAGTTACAGATGTCACAGAAGTCACAGATATCACTGATGTTACAATGGTCACAGACATAAGAGGTTTCACTAATGTCACAGATGTTGCAATATTCAGAAGACGTCACAGAAGACACAGATGTCAATGATGTCATAATAGTCAGAGACATCACAGATATCAGTGATGTCAAAATAGTCACGGACTTCACAGATGTTAGCCATGTCAAAATAGTCACAGATGTCCCTGATGTAACAGTAGTCACAGACATCATTGATGTTATAGGTGTCACTGATGTCACAATAGTCACTGATGTAACAGACTTCAGAGATGTGACTGATGTCACAATAGTAAAAGATGTAACAGGTATCGCTGATGTCATAGTAATCACATATATCACAGACGTCTCAGGTATCAGTGATGTCACAATAGTCACGGACGTCACTGAAGTCACTGAAGACAAAATAGTCACAGATATCGTGGTTTTAACAATAGTCACAGATGTCAAATAACAGATGTTACTGATGTCACTGATGTAAAAATAGTCACAGACAAGAAGGATGTAACAGGTCAAAATAGTCAAAGATGTCACAGAGGTGAAAGATGTCACTGATGTCACAGTAGTCGCAGACATATCCGATTTCATCAATGTCACTGATGTTAAAATATTCACAGACATCATAGATGTCACTGAGATCATTGATGTCACAATATCCATAAACGACAGAGATGTCACTGATGTCACAATAATCAGAGATGTTACAGGTGTCACTGATGTCACAATAGTCACAGACAACATAGATGTCACTGACGTCACAGTAGTCACGGATGTCACAGATTTATCAGATTTTTCTGATGTCGGACTTCACAGATGTCACACTTCACAGAGGTCACACACGTCACTGAAGTAAAAATAGTCAAAGAAATTGGAGATTTCACAGATGTCACTAATGTCAGAATAATGTCCAAGATATCCTAGATGTCACTGCTGTCAAAATAGTCACTGATGTCACAGACTTCACAGATATCACAGTAGTCACATATGTCTCAGATGTCACTGAATTGAAAATAGTAACAAATGTCAAAAATATTACTGGTGTTACAATACTCACAGTCTTCACAGCTCTCACTGATGTCACAATAGTCAGAGACGTCACAGATATCAGTGATGTCACAATCATCACAGACATCACAGAGGTTAGATATATCACTGATGCCAAAAGAGTATCACATGTCTACAGATTTCACAGAAGTTGCTTATGTCATAGGAGTCACTGGCGATACAGATTTCACAGATGTCATAGGAGTCACAGATGTCAAAGATTTCAAAGATGTTACTGGTGTAACAGTAGTCAATGATAAAATAGATATCATGGATGTCACAGTAGTCACAGGCGTGATAGATGTCACTGAGTTTACAAGAGTGACAGACGTCACAGATGTTACCTATGTTACTGATAGAACAATAGTCACAGATGTCAGAGATGTCACTGATGTAACAAAAGTCAAAGACATCGAGGATGTCACAGAGATCAGAGATGTCACAACAGTCACGGATGTCACAAATGTCACTGATGTCACAATAGTCACAGAAATAAGAGATTTCACAGATGTCAGTAAAGTCAGAATAGTCAAAGACTTCATAGATGTCATGATGTCAAAATAGTCTCTGATGTCACGGATGTCACTGATGTCATAATAGTCAAAGAAATCAAAGATGTCACAGATATCAGTGATGTCACAATAATCACAGACATAACAGCTTTCACTAATGTCCCTGACCTTACAATAATCACACATGTGACTGTTATCAGAATAATCAGAGACATCACAGATATCAGTGGTGTCAAAATAATCACAATATCCACAGAAGTAACTGATGTCACTGATGTCACAATAGTCACAGACAACATAGACGTCATTGATGTCAAGGTAGCCACAGATGTTACAGATTTCACAGATGTTACTGACGTCACAGAAGTTGCAGATGCCATAGAAGTCACTGATGTAACAATAGTCACAGATAGATATGTAACAGATGTCACTAAGTAAACAACTGTCACAGACAACATAGATGTAACTGATGTCAAAATAGTCACTGATGACACAGATGTCACAGGTCTCACCGATATCACAATAGTCACAGACATCACAGACGTCACAGTCATTAGATATGTCGCCGATGTCACTGATGTCACAATAGTAACAGATGTCACTGATGTCACAATAGTAACAGACGTCATAGATGTCACCGATATCACAACATTCACAGATATCACAGACGTCACAGTCATTAGATATGTCGCCGATGTCACTGATGTCACAATAGTAACATCTGTCACTGATATCACAATTGTAACAGACGTCACAAGTGTCAGTGATGTCACAATTGTCACATACTTCACAGATGTCACATATATCAAGGATGTGACACTAGTTACAGATGTCACAAATGTCACTGATGTCAAAATAGTCACAGATGCCACAGACATCACAAATATCACTGATGTCACAATACTCACAGCCATCATGGCTGTCACTGATGTCACAATAGTCACAGATATCACAGATGTCACTGGTGTCACGATAGTCGTAAAAACATAGATGTCACTGACGTCACAATAGTCACAGATATCAGAGATTACACAGACGTCACTGACGTTACAGTAGTCACAGATGTCACAAATGTAAGAATGATTACACAGATGTCACTGATGTAAGAAGGGTCAGAAACGTCAGAGATGTCACAGATGTCATTAATGTCAAAATAGTCTCTGATGTTGCAATGGTCACAGACATCACAGATGTCACAGATATCAGTAATGTCACAAAGCCACAGACATCACAGATGTCACAGATGTCACTGATGTAGCAATAGTCTACGAAGTCAAAGATATCACTGATGTCACAGTAGTCACCTACATCACAAACGTTACAGATACCAGTAACCACAACAGTCATGGATGTCACAGATGTCGCTGATGTCACAATAGTCACAGACATCTCAGATGCCACTGATGCCACTGATGTCACTGATGTCACAGTAGTCAGATGCGTGAGAGGTATCACTGATTTCACAATAGTAACCAACATCACATATGTCGCTGATATCACAATAGTCACAGATGTCACAGATTTCACAGACGTCATTGATGTCACAATAATCACAGACAAAATAGATGTCGCTGATGTCACAATAGTCAAAATGTCTACAGATTTCACAGATGTCACTGATGTCACAGTAGTCACAGAAACATAGATGTCACTGATGTCACCGTATTCGTAGATGTAACAGATTTCACTTGTCACTTACGTCACAATAGTAACCGACATTACAGTTGTCAAAGACGTAATAGATGTCACTGATGTCAGAATAGTAATAGGTGTCACACATGTCACAGACTTCACAGACGTCACAGATGCAACTGATGTCCCAAAAGTCACAGACATCGGAGATTTCACAGATGTCACACTCTTCATGGATGCCGCAGATGACACTGATGTCACAATTGTCACAGATGCCACAGTCATCACAAATGTCACTGATGGCACAATCATCACAGATGTCACTGATGCCACTGCTGTAATAATAGTTACAAGATAACACATACCACCAATGTCACAGTGATCACAGGCATGACAGATGTCACTGAAATAACAATAAGAAAAGATGTCACATGTCAATGGTGTCAAAATCCTCACAAATTTCAAAGACATCACTGATGTTACTGATGTCACCATTGTCACAGATATCTCTGATTTCACAAGTCACAGATGTCACAGATTTCATCGATGTCACATGTGTAACAATAGTCACAGACAAGATAGTTGTCACTGAGTTCACAATAGCACAGAAGTATACATATTTCGCAGATGTCACTGATGTTATAGTAGTCAAAGTCATGACAGATATCACTGAGATCAGAAGAGTAGCAGATGTCACAGAGATCACGGATGTCACTGATGTCACAATAGTCACA
Organism: Clamator glandarius; assembly: GCA_033459285.1. Taxonomy (NCBI): domain Eukaryota; kingdom Metazoa; phylum Chordata; class Aves; order Cuculiformes; family Cuculidae; genus Clamator; species Clamator glandarius. The sequence continues at coordinate 55,969 of JAUNZM010001317.1, forward strand.
GAAATAAGAGATTTCACAGATGTCAGTAAAGTCAGAATAGTCAAAGACGTCATAGATGTCATGATGTCAAAATAGTCTCTGATGTCACGGATGTCACTGATGTCATAATAGTCAAAGAAATCAAAGATGTCACAGATATCAGTGATGTCACAATAATCACAGACATAACAGCTTTCACTAATGTTCCTGACCTTACAATAATCACACATGTGACTGTTATCAGAATAATCAGAGACGTCACAGATATCAGTGATGTCAAAATAATCACAATAGCCACAGAAGTAAAGATGTCACTGATGTCACAATAGTCACAGACAACATAGACATCATTGATGTCAAGGTAGCCACAGATGTCACAGATTTCACAGATGTTACTGACGTCACAGAAGTTGCAGATGCCATAGAAGTCACTGATGTAACAATAGTCTCAGATAGATATGTAACAGATGTCACTAAGTAAACAACTGTCACAGACCACATAGATGTAACTGATGTCAAAATAGCCACTGATGTCACAGATGTCACAGGTCTCACCGATATCACAATAGTCACAGACATCACAGACGTCACAGTCATTAGATATGTCGCCGATGTCACTGATGTCACAATAGTAACAGATGTCACTGATGTCACAATAGTAACAGACGTCATAGATGTCACCGATATCACAATAGTCACAGACATCACAGACGTCACAGTCATTAGATATGTCGCCGATGTCACTGATGTCACAATAGTAACAGCTGTCACTGATGTCACAATTGTAACAGACGTCACAAGTGTCAGTGATGTCACAATTGTCACATACTTCACAGATGTCACATATATCAAGGATGTGACACTAGTTACAGATGTCACAAATGTCACTGATGTCAAAATAGTCACAGATGCCACAGACATCACAAATATCACTGATGTCACAATACTCACAGCCATCATGGCTGTCACTGATGTCACAATAGTCACAGATATCACAGATGTCACTGGTGTCACGATAGTCGTAAAAACATAGATGTCACTGACGTCACAATAGTCACAGATATCAGAGATTACACAGACGTCACTGACGTTACAGTAGTCACAGATGTCACAAATGTAAGAATGATTACACAGATGTCACTGATGTAAGAAGGGTCAGAAACGTCAGAGATGTCACAGATGTCATTAATGTCAAAATAGTCTCTGATGTTGCAATGGTCACAGACATCACAGATGTCACAGATATCAGTAATGTCACAAAGCCATAGACATCACAGATGTCACAGATGTCACTGATGTAGCAATAGTCTACGAAGTCAAAGATATCACTGATGTCACAGTAGTCACCTACATCACAAACGTTACAGATACCAGTAACCACAAGAGTCATGGATGTCACAGATGTCGCTGATGTCACAATAGTCACAGACATCTCAGATGCCACTGATGCCACTGATGTCACTGATGTCACAGTAGTCAGATGCGTGAGAGGTATCACTGATTTCACAATAGTAACCTACATCACATATGTCGCTGATATCACAATAGTCACAGATGTCACAGATGCAACTGATGTCCCAAAAGTCACAGACATCGGAGATTTCACAGATGTCACACTCTTCATGGATGCCGCAGATGACACTGATGTCACAATTGTCACAGATGCCACAGTCATCACAAATGTCACTGATGGCACAATCATCACAGATGTCACTGATGCCACTGCTGTAACAATAGTTACAAGATAACACATACCACCAATGTCACAGTGATCACAGGCATGACAGATGTCACTGAAATAACAATAAGAAAAGATGTCACATGTCAATGGTGTCAAAATCCTCACAAATTTCAAAGACATCACTGATGTTACTGATGTCACCATTGTCACAGATATCTCTGATTTCACAAGTCACAGATGTCACAGATTTCACCGATGTCACATGTGTAACAATAGTCACAGACAAGATAGTTGTCACTGAGTTCACAATAGCACAGAAGTATACAGATTTCGCAGATGTCACTGATGTTATAGTAGTCAAAGTCATGACAGATATCACTGAGATCAGAAGAGTAGCAGATGTCACAGAGATCACGGATGTCACTGATGTCACAATAGTCAAAGAAATCAGAGATGTCAGAGATGTCACTAATGTCAGAATAGCCAAAGACACCATAGATGTCACTGACGTCAAAATAGTCACTTATGTCACAGATGTCACTGATGTCACGATAGTCACAGAGATCATGGATGTCACCGATGTCACAATAGTAAAAGAAATAAAAAACCTCACAGATATCAGTGATGTGACAAAAGTCACAGATGTCACAATGCCCAGAGATGTTACATGTCACTGATGTAACAATAGTCACAGACATCAGAGATGTAAGAGATGTCAATATTGTCAAAATAGTCACAGACATCACTGATGTCACATATGTCATTGATGTCACAATAGTCATAGGCATCACAGACATCACTTACCAGTGTTGTCATAATAGTCACCGACGTCAAAAATGCCAGTGATGTAACTGATGTCACAATAGTCACGGAAGTAACAGATATCAGTTATGTCACAATAGTAACAGGCATCACAGATGAAAGAGATGTCACTGATATCACAAGAGTAACAGACGTCAGAGATGTCACTGATGTCACAGTAGTCACAGATATAAAAGACATCACAGATATAAAAGACGTCACTGATATAGATGTAACTTATGTCAAAATAGTTACAGATGTCACAGAAGTCACAGATATCACTGATGTTACAATGGTCACAGACATAAGAGGTTTCACTAATGTCACAGATGTTGCAATATTCAGAAGACGTCACAGAAGACACAGATGTCAATGATGTCATAATAGTCAGAGACATCACAGATATCAGTGATGTCAAAATAGTCACGGACTTCACAGATGTTAGCCATGTCAAAATAGTCACAGATGTCCCTGATGTAACAGTAGTCACAGACATCATTGATGTTATAGGTGTCACTGATGTCACAATAGTCATTGATGTAACAGACTTCAGAGATGTGACTGATGTCACAATAGTAAAAGATGTAACAGGTATCGCTCATGTCATAGTAATCACATATATCACAGACGTCTCAGGTATCAGTGATGTCACAATAGTCACGGACGTCACTGAAGTCACTGAAGACAAAATAGTCACAGATATCGTGGTTTTAACAATAGTCACAGATGTCAAATAACAGATGTTACTGATGTCACTGATGTAAAAATAGTCACAGACAAGAAGGATGTAACAGGTCAAAATAGTCAAAGATGTCACAGACGTGAAAGATGTCACTGATGTCACAGTAGTCGCAGACATATCCGATTTCATCAATGTCACTGATGTTAAAATATTCACAGACATCATAGATGTCACTGAGATCATTGATGTCACAATATCCATAAACGACAGAGATGTCACTGATGTCACAATAATCAGAGATGTTACAGGTGTCACTGATGTCACAATAGTAACAGATGTCACTGATGTCACAATAGTAACAGACGTCATAGTTGTCACCGATATCACAATAGTCACAGACATCACAGACGTCACAGTCATTAGATATGTCGCCGATGTCACTGATGTCACAATAGTAACAGCTGTCACTGATGTCACAATTGTAACAGACGTCACAAGTGTCAGTGATGTCACAATTGTCACATACTTCACAGATGTCACATATATCAAGGATGTGACACTAGTTACAGATGTCACAAATGTCACTGATGTCAAAATAGTCACAGATGCCACAGACATCACAAATATCACTGATGTCACAATACTCACAGCCATCATGGCTGTCACTGATGTCACAATAGTCACAGATATCACAGATGTCACTGGTGTCACCATAGTCGTAAAAACATAGATGTCACTGACGTCACAATAGTCACAGATATCAGAGATTACACAGACGTCACTGACGTTACAGTAGTCACAGATGTCACAAATGTAAGAATGATTACACAGATGTCACTGATGTAAGAAGGGTCAGAAACTTCAGAGATGTCACAGATGCCATTAATGTCAAAATAGTCACTGATGTCACAGATTTCACAGATGTCACAATAGTCACAGATGTCTGAGATGTCACTGATGCTGCAATGGTCACAGACATCACAGATGTCACAGATATCAGTAATGTCACAAAGCCATAGACATCACAGATGTCACAGATGTCACTGATGTAGCAATAGTCTACGAAGTCAAAGATATCACTGATGTCACAGTAGTCACCTACATCACAAACGTTACAGATACCAGTAACCACAACAGTCATGGATGACACAGATGTCGCTGATGTCACAATAGTCACAGACATCTCAGATGCCACTGATGCCACTGATGTCACTGATGTCACAGTAGTCAGATGCGTGAGAGGTATCACTGATTTCACAATAGTAACCAACATCACATATGTCGCTGATATCACAATAGTCACAGATGTGACAGATTTCACAGACGTCATTGATGTCACAATAATCACAGACAAAATAGATGTCGCTGATGTCACAATAGTCAAAATGTCTACAGATTTCACAGATGTCACTGATGTCACAGTAGTCACAGAAACATAGATGTCACTGATGTCACCGTATTCGTAGATGTAACAGATTTCACTTGTCACTTACGTCACAATAGTAACCGACATTACAGTTGTCAAAGACGTAATAGATGTCACTGATGTCAGAATAGTAATAGGTGTCACACATGTCACAGACTTCACAGACGTCACAGATGCAACTGATGTCCCAAAAGTCACAGACATCGGAGATTTCACAGATGTCACACTCTTCATGGATGCCGCAGATGACACTGATGTCACAATTGTCACAGATGCCACAGTCATCACAAATGTCACTGATGGCACAATCATCACAGATGTCACTGATGCCACTGCTGTAACAATAGTTACAAGATAACACATACCACCAATGTCACAGTGATCACAGGCATGACAGATGTCACTGAAATAACAATAAGAAAAGATGTCACATGTCAATGGTGTCAAAATCCTCACAAATTTCAAAGACATCACTGATGTTACTGATGTCACCATTGTCACAGATATCTCTGATTTCACAAGTCACAGATGTCACAGATTTCACCGATGTCACATGTGTAACAATAGTCACAGACAAGATAGTTGTCACTGAGTGCACAATAGCACAGAAGTATACAGATTTTGCAGATGTCACTGATGTTATAGTAGTCAAAGTCATGACAGATATCACTGAGGTCAGAAGAGTAGCAGATGTCACAGAGATCACGGATGTCACCGTGTCACTATAGTAAAAGAAATAAAAAACCTCACGGATATCAGTGATGTGACAAATTCACAGATGTCACAATGCCCAGAGATGTTACGTGTCACTGATGTAACAATAGTCACAGACATCAGAGATATAAGAGATGTCAATATTGTCAAAATAGTCACAGACATCACTGATGTCACATATGTCATTAATGTCACAATAGTCATAGGCATCACAGACATCACTTACCAGTGCTGTCATAATAGTCACCGACGTCAAAAATGCCAGTGATGTAACTGATGTCACAATAGTCACGGAAGTAACAGATATCAGTTATTTCACAATAGTAACAGGCATCACAGATGAAAGAGATGTCACTGATATCACAAGAGTAACAGATGTCAGAGATGTCACTGATGTCACAGTAGTCACAGATATAAAAGACATCACTGATATAGATGTAACTTATGTCAAAATAGTTACAGATGTCACAGAAGTCACAGATATCACTGATGTTACAATGGTCACAGACATAAGAGGTTTCACTAATGTCACTGATGTTGCAATATTCAGAAGACGTCACAGAAGACACAGATGTCAATGATGTCATAATAGTCAGAGACATCACAGATATCAGTGATGTCAAAATAGTCACGGACTTCACAGATGTTAGCCATGTCAAAATAGTCACAGATGTCCCTGATGTAACAGTAGTCACAGACATCATTGATGTTATAGGTGTCACTGATGTCACAATAGTCACTGATGTAACAGACTTCAGAGATGTGACTGATGTCACAATAGTAAAAGATGTAACAGGTATGGCTGATGTCATAGTAATCACATATATCACAGACGTCTCAGGTATCAGTGATGTCACAATAGTCACGGACGTCACTGAAGTCACTGAAGACAAAATAGTCACAGATATCGTGGTTTTAACAATAGTCACAGATGTCAAATAACAGATGTTACTGATGTCACTGATGTAAAAATAGTCACAGACAAGAAGGATGTAACAGGTCAAAATAGTCAAAGATGTCACAGAGGTGAAAGATGTCACTGATGTCACAGTAGTCGCAGACATATCCGATTTCATCAATGTCACTGATGTTAAAATATTCACAGACATCATAGATGTCACTGAGATCATTGATGTCACAATATTCATAAACGACAGAGATGTCACTGATGTCACAATAATCAGAGATGTTACAGATGTCACTGATGTCACAATAGTCACAGACAACATAGATGTCACTGACGTCACAGTAGTCACGGATGTCACAGATTTATCAGATTTTTCTGATGTCGGACTTCACAGATGTCACACTTCACAGAGGTCACACACGTCACTGAAGTAAAAATAGTCAAAGAAATTGGAGATTTCACAGATGTCACTAATGTCAGAATAATGTCCAAGATATCCTAGATGTCACTGCTGTCAAAATAGTCACTGATGTCACAGACTTCACAGATATCACAGTAGTCACATATGTCTCAGATGTCACTGAATTGAAAATAGTAACAAATGTCAAAAATATTACTGGTGTTACAATACTCACAGTCTTCACAGCTCTCACTGATGTCACAATAGTCAGAGACGTCACAGATATCAGTGATGTCACAATCATCACAGACATCACAGAGGTTAGATATATCACTGATGTCAAAAGAGTATCACATGTCTACAGATTTCACAGAAGTTGCTTATGTCATAGGAGTCACTGGCGATACAGATTTCACAGATGTCATAGGAGTCACAGATGTCAAAGATTTCAAAGATGTTACTGGTGTAACAGTAGTCAATGATAAAATAGATATCACGGATGTCACAGTAGTCACAGGCGTGATAGATGTCACTGAGTTTACAAGATTGACAGACGTCACAGATGTTACCTATGTTACTGATAGAACAATAGTCACAGATGTCAGAGATGTCACTGATGTAACAAAAGTCAAAGACATCGAGGATGTCACAGAGATCAGAGATGTCACAACAGTCACGGATGTCACAAATGTCACTGATGTCACAATAGTCACAGAAATAAGAGATTTCACAGATGTCAGTAAAGCCAGAATAGTCAAAGACGTCATAGATGTCATGATGTCAAAATAGTCTCTGATGTCACGGATGTCACTGATGTCATAATAGTCAAAGAAATCAAAGACGTCACAGATATCAGTGATGTCAAAATAATCACAATAGCCACAGAAGTAACAGATGTCACTGATGTCACAATAGTCACAGACAACATAGACGTCATTGATGTCAAGGTAGCCACAGATGTCACAGATTTCACAGATGTTACTGACGTCACAGAAGTTGCAGATGCCATAGAAGTCACTGATGTAACAATAGTCTCAGATAGATATGTAACAGATGTCACTAAGTAAACAACTGTCACAGACAACATAGATGTAACTGATGTCAGAATAGCCACTGATGTCACAGATGTCACAGGTCTCACCGATATCACAATAGTCACAGACATCACAGACGTCACAGTCATTAGATATGTCGCCGATGTCACTGATGTCACAATAGTAACAGATGTCACTGATGTCACAATAGTAACAGACGTCATAGATGTCACCGATATCACAACATTCACAGATATCACAGACGTCACAGTCATTAGATATGTCGCCGATGTCACTGATGTCACAATAGTAACATCTGTCACTGATATCACAATTGTAACAGACGTCACAAGTGTCAGTGATGTCACAATTGTCACATACTTCACAGATGTCACATATATCAAGGATGTGACACTAGTTACAGATGTCACAAATGTCACTGATGTCAAAATAGTCACAGATGCCACAGACATCACAAATATCACTGATGTCACAATACTCACAGCCATCATGGCTGTCACTGATGTCACAATAGTCACAGATATCACAGATGTCACTGGTGTCACGATAGTCGTAAAAACATAGATGTCACTGACGTCACAATAGTCACAGATATCAGAGATTACACAGACGTCACTGACGTTACAGTAGTCACAGATGTCACAAATGTAAGAATGATTACACAGATGTCACTGATGTAAGAAGGGTCAGAAACGTCAGAGATGTCACAGATGTCATTAATGTCAAAATAGTCTCTGATGTTGCAATGGTCACAGACATCACAGATGTCACAGATATCAGTAATGTCACAAAGCCACAGACATCACAGATGTCACAGATGTCACTGATGTAGCAATAGTCTACGAAGTCAAAGATATCACTGATGTCACAGTAGTCACCTACATCACAAACGTTACAGATACCAGTAACCACAACAGTCATGGATGTCACAGATGTCGCTGATGTCACAATAGTCACAGACATCTCAGATGCCACTGATGCCACTGATGTCACTGATGTCACAGTAGTCAGATGCGTGAGAGGTATCACTGATTTCACAATAGTAACCAACATCACATATGTCGCTGATATCACAATAGTCACAGATGTCACAGATTTCACAGACGTCATTGATGTCACAATAATCACAGACAAAATAGATGTCGCTGATGTCACAATAGTCAAAATGTCTACAGATTTCACAGATGTCACTGATGTCACAGTAGTCACAGAAACATAGATGTCACTGATGTCACCGTATTCGTAGATGTAACAGATTTCACTTGTCACTTACGTCACAATAGTAACCGACATTACAGTTGTCAAAGACGTAATAGATGTCACTGATGTCAGAATAGTAATAGGTGTCACACATGTCACAGACTTCACAGACGTCACAGATGCAACTGATGTCCCAAAAGTCACAGACATCGGAGATTTCACAGATGTCACACTCTTCATGGATGCCGCAGATGACACTGATGTCACAATTGTCACAGATGCCACAGTCATCACAAATGTCACTGATGGCACAATCATCACAGATGTCACTGATGCCACTGCTGTAATAATAGTTACAAGATAACACATACCACCAATGTCACAGTGATCACAGGCATGACAGATGTCACTGAAATAACAATAAGAAAAGATGTCACATGTCAATGGTGTCAAAATCCTCACAAATTTCAAAGACATCACTGATGTTACTGATGTCACCATTGTCACAGATATCTCTGATTTCACAAGTCACAGATGTCACAGATTTCATCGATGTCACATGTGTAACAATAGTCACAGACAAGATAGTTGTCACTGAGTTCACAATAGCACAGAAGTATACATATTTCGCAGATGTCACTGATGTTATAGTAGTCAAAGTCATGACAGATATCACTGAGATCAGAAGAGTAGCAGATGTCACAGAGATCACGGATGTCACTGATGTCACAATAGTCACAGAAATAAGAGATTTCACAGATGTCAGTAAAGTCAGAATAGTCAAAGACGTCATAGATGTCATGATGTCAAAATAGTCTCTGATGTCACGGATGTCACTGATGTCATAATAGTCAAAGAAATCAAAGATGTCACAGATATCAGTGATGTCACAATAATCACAGACATAACAGCTTTCACTAATGTTCCTGACCTTACAATAATCACACATGTGACTGTTATCAGAATAATCAGAGACGTCACAGATATCAGTGATGTCAAAATAATCACAATAGCCACAGAAGTAAAGATGTCACTGATGTCACAATAGTCACAGACAACATAGACATCATTGATGTCAAGGTAGCCACAGATGTCACAGATTTCACAGATGTTACTGACGTCACAGAAGTTGCAGATGCCATAGAAGTCACTGATGTAACAATAGTCTCAGATAGATATGTAACAGATGTCACTAAGTAAACAACTGTCACAGACCACATAGATGTAACTGATGTCAAAATAGCCACTGATGTCACAGATGTCACAGGTCTCACCGATATCACAATAGTCACAGACATCACAGACGTCACAGTCATTAGATATGTCGCCGATGTCACTGATGTCACAATAGTAACAGATGTCACTGATGTCACAATAGTAACAGACGTCATAGATGTCACCGATATCACAATAGTCACAGACATCACAGACGTCACAGTCATTAGATATGTCGCCGATGTCACTGATGTCACAATAGTAACAGCTGTCACTGATGTCACAATTGTAACAGACGTCACAAGTGTCAGTGATGTCACAATTGTCACATACTTCACAGATGTCACATATATCAAGGATGTGACACTAGTTACAGATGTCACAAATGTCACTGATGTCAAAATAGTCACAGATGCCACAGACATCACAAATATCACTGATGTCACAATACTCACAGCCATCATGGCTGTCACTGATGTCACAATAGTCACAGATATCACAGATGTCACTGGTGTCACGATAGTCGTAAAAACATAGATGTCACTGACGTCACAATAGTCACAGATATCAGAGATTACACAGACGTCACTGACGTTACAGTAGTCACAGATGTCACAAATGTAAGAATGATTACACAGATGTCACTGATGTAAGAAGGGTCAGAAACGTCAGAGATGTCACAGATGTCATTAATGTCAAAATAGTCTCTGATGTTGCAATGGTCACAGACATCACAGATGTCACAGATATCAGTAATGTCACAAAGCCATAGACATCACAGATGTCACAGATGTCACTGATGTAGCAATAGTCTACGAAGTCAAAGATATCACTGATGTCACAGTAGTCACCTACATCACAAACGTTACAGATACCAGTAACCACAAGAGTCATGGATGTCACAGATGTCGCTGATGTCACAATAGTCACAGACATCTCAGATGCCACTGATGCCACTGATGTCACTGATGTCACAGTAGTCAGATGCGTGAGAGGTATCACTGATTTCACAATAGTAACCTACATCACATATGTCGCTGATATCACAATAGTCACAGATGTCACAGATGCAACTGATGTCCCAAAAGTCACAGACATCGGAGATTTCACAGATGTCACACTCTTCATGGATGCCGCAGATGACACTGATGTCACAATTGTCACAGATGCCACAGTCATCACAAATGTCACTGATGGCACAATCATCACAGATGTCACTGATGCCACTGCTGTAACAATAGTTACAAGATAACACATACCACCAATGTCACAGTGATCACAGGCATGACAGATGTCACTGAAATAACAATAAGAAAAGATGTCACATGTCAATGGTGTCAAAATCCTCACAAATTTCAAAGACATCACTGATGTTACTGATGTCACCATTGTCACAGATATCTCTGATTTCACAAGTCACAGATGTCACAGATTTCACCGATGTCACATGTGTAACAATAGTCACAGACAAGATAGTTGTCACTGAGTTCACAATAGCACAGAAGTATACAGATTTCGCAGATGTCACTGATGTTATAGTAGTCAAAGTCATGACAGATATCACTGAGATCAGAAGAGTAGCAGATGTCACAGAGATCACGGATGTCACTGATGTCACAATAGTCAAAGAAATCAGAGATGTCAGAGATGTCACTAATGTCAGAATAGCCAAAGACACCATAGATGTCACTGACGTCAAAATAGTCACTTATGTCACAGATGTCACTGATGTCACGATAGTCACAGAGATCATGGATGTCACCGATGTCACAATAGTAAAAGAAATAAAAAACCTCACAGATATCAGTGATGTGACAAAAGTCACAGATGTCACAATGCCCAGAGATGTTACATGTCACTGATGTAACAATAGTCACAGACATCAGAGATGTAAGAGATGTCAATATTGTCAAAATAGTCACAGACATCACTGATGTCACATATGTCATTGATGTCACAATAGTCATAGGCATCACAGACATCACTTACCAGTGTTGTCATAATAGTCACCGACGTCAAAAATGCCAGTGATGTAACTGATGTCACAATAGTCACGGAAGTAACAGATATCAGTTATGTCACAATAGTAACAGGCATCACAGATGAAAGAGATGTCACTGATATCACAAGAGTAACAGACGTCAGAGATGTCACTGATGTCACAGTAGTCACAGATATAAAAGACATCACAGATATAAAAGACGTCACTGATATAGATGTAACTTATGTCAAAATAGTTACAGATGTCACAGAAGTCACAGATATCACTGATGTTACAATGGTCACAGACATAAGAGGTTTCACTAATGTCACAGATGTTGCAATATTCAGAAGACGTCACAGAAGACACAGATGTCAATGATGTCATAATAGTCAGAGACATCACAGATATCAGTGATGTCAAAATAGTCACGGACTTCACAGATGTTAGCCATGTCAAAATAGTCACAGATGTCCCTGATGTAACAGTAGTCACAGACATCATTGATGTTATAGGTGTCACTGATGTCACAATAGTCATTGATGTAACAGACTTCAGAGATGTGACTGATGTCACAATAGTAAAAGATGTAACAGGTATCGCTCATGTCATAGTAATCACATATATCACAGACGTCTCAGGTATCAGTGATGTCACAATAGTCACGGACGTCACTGAAGTCACTGAAGACAAAATAGTCACAGATATCGTGGTTTTAACAATAGTCACAGATGTCAAATAACAGATGTTACTGATGTCACTGATGTAAAAATAGTCACAGACAAGAAGGATGTAACAGGTCAAAATAGTCAAAGATGTCACAGACGTGAAAGATGTCACTGATGTCACAGTAGTCGCAGACATATCCGATTTCATCAATGTCACTGATGTTAAAATATTCACAGACATCATAGATGTCACTGAGATCATTGATGTCACAATATCCATAAACGACAGAGATGTCACTGATGTCACAATAATCAGAGATGTTACAGGTGTCACTGATGTCACAATAGTAACAGATGTCACTGATGTCACAATAGTAACAGACGTCATAGTTGTCACCGATATCACAATAGTCACAGACATCACAGACGTCACAGTCATTAGATATGTCGCCGATGTCACTGATGTCACAATAGTAACAGCTGTCACTGATGTCACAATTGTAACAGACGTCACAAGTGTCAGTGATGTCACAATTGTCACATACTTCACAGATGTCACATATATCAAGGATGTGACACTAGTTACAGATGTCACAAATGTCACTGATGTCAAAATAGTCACAGATGCCACAGACATCACAAATATCACTGATGTCACAATACTCACAGCCATCATGGCTGTCACTGATGTCACAATAGTCACAGATATCACAGATGTCACTGGTGTCACCATAGTCGTAAAAACATAGATGTCACTGACGTCACAATAGTCACAGATATCAGAGATTACACAGACGTCACTGACGTTACAGTAGTCACAGATGTCACAAATGTAAGAATGATTACACAGATGTCACTGATGTAAGAAGGGTCAGAAACTTCAGAGATGTCACAGATGCCATTAATGTCAAAATAGTCACTGATGTCACAGATTTCACAGATGTCACAATAGTCACAGATGTCTGAGATGTCACTGATGCTGCAATGGTCACAGACATCACAGATGTCACAGATATCAGTAATGTCACAAAGCCATAGACATCACAGATGTCACAGATGTCACTGATGTAGCAATAGTCTACGAAGTCAAAGATATCACTGATGTCACAGTAGTCACCTACATCACAAACGTTACAGATACCAGTAACCACAACAGTCATGGATGACACAGATGTCGCTGATGTCACAATAGTCACAGACATCTCAGATGCCACTGATGCCACTGATGTCACTGATGTCACAGTAGTCAGATGCGTGAGAGGTATCACTGATTTCACAATAGTAACCAACATCACATATGTCGCTGATATCACAATAGTCACAGATGTGACAGATTTCACAGACGTCATTGATGTCACAATAATCACAGACAAAATAGATGTCGCTGATGTCACAATAGTCAAAATGTCTACAGATTTCACAGATGTCACTGATGTCACAGTAGTCACAGAAACATAGATGTCACTGATGTCACCGTATTCGTAGATGTAACAGATTTCACTTGTCACTTACGTCACAATAGTAACCGACATTACAGTTGTCAAAGACGTAATAGATGTCACTGATGTCAGAATAGTAATAGGTGTCACACATGTCACAGACTTCACAGACGTCACAGATGCAACTGATGTCCCAAAAGTCACAGACATCGGAGATTTCACAGATGTCACACTCTTCATGGATGCCGCAGATGACACTGATGTCACAATTGTCACAGATGCCACAGTCATCACAAATGTCACTGATGGCACAATCATCACAGATGTCACTGATGCCACTGCTGTAACAATAGTTACAAGATAACACATACCACCAATGTCACAGTGATCACAGGCATGACAGATGTCACTGAAATAACAATAAGAAAAGATGTCACATGTCAATGGTGTCAAAATCCTCACAAATTTCAAAGACATCACTGATGTTACTGATGTCACCATTGTCACAGATATCTCTGATTTCACAAGTCACAGATGTCACAGATTTCACCGATGTCACATGTGTAACAATAGTCACAGACAAGATAGTTGTCACTGAGTGCACAATAGCACAGAAGTATACAGATTTTGCAGATGTCACTGATGTTATAGTAGTCAAAGTCATGACAGATATCACTGAGGTCAGAAGAGTAGCAGATGTCACAGAGATCACGGATGTCACCGTGTCACTATAGTAAAAGAAATAAAAAACCTCACGGATATCAGTGATGTGACAAATTCACAGATGTCACAATGCCCAGAGATGTTACGTGTCACTGATGTAACAATAGTCACAGACATCAGAGATATAAGAGATGTCAATATTGTCAAAATAGTCACAGACATCACTGATGTCACATATGTCATTAATGTCACAATAGTCATAGGCATCACAGACATCACTTACCAGTGCTGTCATAATAGTCACCGACGTCAAAAATGCCAGTGATGTAACTGATGTCACAATAGTCACGGAAGTAACAGATATCAGTTATTTCACAATAGTAACAGGCATCACAGATGAAAGAGATGTCACTGATATCACAAGAGTAACAGATGTCAGAGATGTCACTGATGTCACAGTAGTCACAGATATAAAAGACATCACTGATATAGATGTAACTTATGTCAAAATAGTTACAGATGTCACAGAAGTCACAGATATCACTGATGTTACAATGGTCACAGACATAAGAGGTTTCACTAATGTCACTGATGTTGCAATATTCAGAAGACGTCACAGAAGACACAGATGTCAATGATGTCATAATAGTCAGAGACATCACAGATATCAGTGATGTCAAAATAGTCACGGACTTCACAGATGTTAGCCATGTCAAAATAGTCACAGATGTCCCTGATGTAACAGTAGTCACAGACATCATTGATGTTATAGGTGTCACTGATGTCACAATAGTCACTGATGTAACAGACTTCAGAGATGTGACTGATGTCACAATAGTAAAAGATGTAACAGGTATGGCTGATGTCATAGTAATCACATATATCACAGACGTCTCAGGTATCAGTGATGTCACAATAGTCACGGACGTCACTGAAGTCACTGAAGACAAAATAGTCACAGATATCGTGGTTTTAACAATAGTCACAGATGTCAAATAACAGATGTTACTGATGTCACTGATGTAAAAATAGTCACAGACAAGAAGGATGTAACAGGTCAAAATAGTCAAAGATGTCACAGAGGTGAAAGATGTCACTGATGTCACAGTAGTCGCAGACATATCCGATTTCATCAATGTCACTGATGTTAAAATATTCACAGACATCATAGATGTCACTGAGATCATTGATGTCACAATATTCATAAACGACAGAGATGTCACTGATGTCACAATAATCAGAGATGTTACAGATGTCACTGATGTCACAATAGTCACAGACAACATAGATGTCACTGACGTCACAGTAGTCACGGATGTCACAGATTTATCAGATTTTTCTGATGTCGGACTTCACAGATGTCACACTTCACAGAGGTCACACACGTCACTGAAGTAAAAATAGTCAAAGAAATTGGAGATTTCACAGATGTCACTAATGTCAGAATAATGTCCAAGATATCCTAGATGTCACTGCTGTCAAAATAGTCACTGATGTCACAGACTTCACAGATATCACAGTAGTCACATATGTCTCAGATGTCACTGAATTGAAAATAGTAACAAATGTCAAAAATATTACTGGTGTTACAATACTCACAGTCTTCACAGCTCTCACTGATGTCACAATAGTCAGAGACGTCACAGATATCAGTGATGTCACAATCATCACAGACATCACAGAGGTTAGATATATCACTGATGTCAAAAGAGTATCACATGTCTACAGATTTCACAGAAGTTGCTTATGTCATAGGAGTCACTGGCGATACAGATTTCACAGATGTCATAGGAGTCACAGATGTCAAAGATTTCAAAGATGTTACTGGTGTAACAGTAGTCAATGATAAAATAGATATCACGGATGTCACAGTAGTCACAGGCGTGATAGATGTCACTGAGTTTACAAGATTGACAGACGTCACAGATGTTACCTATGTTACTGATAGAACAATAGTCACAGATGTCAGAGATGTCACTGATGTAACAAAAGTCAAAGACATCGAGGATGTCACAGAGATCAGAGATGTCACAACAGTCACGGATGTCACAAATGTCACTGATGTCACAATAGTCACAGAAATAAGAGATTTCACAGATGTCAGTAAAGCCAGAATAGTCAAAGACGTCATAGATGTCATGATGTCAAAATAGTCTCTGATGTCACGGATGTCACTGATGTCATAATAGTCAAAGAAATCAAAGACGTCACAGATATCAGTGATGTCAAAATAATCACAATAGCCACAGAAGTAACAGATGTCACTGATGTCACAATAGTCACAGACAACATAGACGTCATTGATGTCAAGGTAGCCACAGATGTCACAGATTTCACAGATGTTACTGACGTCACAGAAGTTGCAGATGCCATAGAAGTCACTGATGTAACAATAGTCTCAGATAGATATGTAACAGATGTCACTAAGTAAACAACTGTCACAGACCACATAGATGTAACTGATGTCAAAATAGCCACTGATGTCACAGATGTCACAGGTCTCACCAATATCACAATAGTCACAGACATCACAGACGTCACAGTCATTAGATATGTCGACGATGTCACTGATGTCACAATAGTAACAGATGTCACTGAGGTCACAATAGTAACAGACGTCATAGATGTCACCGATATCACAACATTCACAGACATCACAGACGTCACAGTCATTAGATATGTCGCCGATGTCACTGATGTCACAATAGTAACATCTGTCACTGATGTCACAATTGTAACAGACGTCACAAGTGTCAGTGATGTCACAATTGTCACATACTTCACAGATGTCACATATATCAAGGATGTGACACTAGTTACAGATGTCACAAATGTCACTGATGTCAAAATAGTCACAGATGCCACAGACATCACAAATATCACTGATGTCACAATACTCACAGCCATCATGGCTGTCACTGATGTCACAATAGTCACAGATATGACAGATGTCACTGGTGTCACGATAGTCGTAAAAACATAGATGTCACTGACGTCACAATAGTCACAGATATCAGAGATTACACAGACGTCACTGACGTTACAGTAGTCACAGATGTCACAAATGTAAGAACGATTACACAGATGTCACTGATGTAAGAAGGGTCAGAAACTTCAGAGATGTCACAGATGTCATTAATGTCAAAATAGTCTCTGATGTTGCAATGGTCACAGACATCAGAGATGTCACAGATATCAGTAATGTCACAAAGCCATAGACATCACAGATGTCACAGATGTCACTGATGTAGCAATAGTCTACGAAGTCAAAGATATCACTGATGTCACAGTAGTCACCTACATCACAAACGTTACAGATACCAGTAACCACAACAGTCATGGATGTCACAGATGTCGCTGATGTCACAATAGTCACAGACATCTCAGATGCCACTGATGCCACTGATGTCACTGATGTCACAGTAGTCAGATGCGTGAGAGGTATCACTGATTTCACAATAGTAACCTACATCACATATGTCGCTGATATCACAATAGTCACAGATGTCACAGATTTCACAGATGTCATTGATGTCACAATAATCACAGACAAAATAGATGTCGCTGATGTCACAATAGTCAAAATGTCTACAGATTTCACAGATGTCACTGATGTCACAGTAGTCACAGAAACATAGATGTCACTGATGTCACCGTATTCGTAGATGTAACAGATTTCACTTGTCACTTACGTCACAATAGTAACCGACATTACAGTTGTCAAAGACGTAATAGATGTCACTGATGTCAGAATAGTAAGAGGTGTCACACATGTCACAGACTTCACAGACGTCACAGATGCAACTGATGTCCCAAAAGTCACAGACATCGGAGATTTCACAGATGTCACACTCTTCATGGATGCCGCAGATGACACTGATGTCACAATTGTCACAGATGCCACAGTCATCACAAATGTCACTGATGGCACAATCATCACAGATGTCACTGATGCCACTGCTGTAACAATAGTTACAAGATAACACATACCACCAATGTCACAGTGATCACAGGCATGACAGATGTCACTGAAATAACAATAAGAAAAGATGTCACATGTCAATGGTGTCAAAATCCTCACAAATTTCAAAGACATCACTGATGTTACTGATGTCACCATTGTCACAGATATCTCTGATTTCACAAGTCACAGATGTCACAGATTTCACCGATGTCACATGTGTAACAATAGTCACAGACAAGATAGTTGTCACTGAGTTCACAATAGCACAGAAGTATACAGATTTCGCAGATGTCACTGATGTTATAGTAGTCAAAGTCATGACAGATATCACTGAGATCAGAAGAGTAGCAGATGTCACAGAGATCACGGATGTCACTGATGTCACAATAGTCAAAGAAATCAGAGATGTCAGAGATGTCACTAATGTCAGAATAGCCAAAGACACCATAGATGTCACTGACGTCAAAATACTCACTTATGTCACAGATGTCACTGATGTCACGATAGTCACAGAGATCACGGATGTCACCGATGTCACAATAGTAAAAGAAATAAAAAACCTCACAGATATCAGTGATGTGACAAAAGTCACAGATGTCACAATGCCCAGAGATGTTACATGTCACTGATGTAACAATAGTCACAGACATCAGAGATGTAAGAGATGTCAATATTGTCAAAATAGTCACAGACATCACTGATGTCACATATGTCATTGATGTCACAATAGTCATAGGCATCACAGACATCACTTACCAGTGTTGTCATAATAGTCACCGACGTCAAAAATGCCAGTGATGTAACTGATGTCACAATAGTCACGGAAGTAACAGATATCAGTTATGTCACAATAGTAACAGGCATCACAGATGAAAGAGATGTCACTGATATCACAAGAGTAACAGACGTCAGAGATGTCACTGATGTCACAGTAGTCACAGATATAAAAGACATCACAGATATAAAAGACGTCACAGATATAGATGTAACTTATGTCAAAATAGTTACAGATGTCACAGAAGTCACAGATATCACTGATGTTACAATGGTCACAGACATAAGAGGTTTCACTAATGTCACAGATGTTGCAATATTCAGAAGACGTCACAGAAGACACAGATGTCAATGATGTCATAATAGTCAGAGACATCACAGATATCAGTGATGTCAAAATAGTCACGGACTTCACAGATGTTAGCCATGTCAAAATAGTCACAGATGTCCCTGATGTAACAGTAGTCACAGACATCATTGATGTTATAGGTGTCACTGATGTCACAATAGTCACTGATGTAACAGACTTCAGAGATGTGACTGATGTCACAATAGTAAAAGATGTAACAGGTATCGCTCATGTCATAGTAATCACATATATCACAGACGTCTCAGGTATCAGTGATGTCACAATAGTCACGGACGTCACTGAAGTCACTGAAGACAAAATAGTCACAGATATCGTGGTTTTAACAATAGTCACAGATGTCAAATAACAGATGTTACTGATGTCACTGATGTAAAAATAGTCACAGACAAGAAGGATGTAACAGGTCAAAATAGTCAAAGATGTCACAGAGGTGAAAGATGTCACTGATGTCACAGTAGTCGCAGACATATCCGATTTCATCAATGTCACTGATGTTAAAATATTCACAGACATCATAGATGTCACTGAGATCATTGATGTCACAATATCCATAAACGACAGAGATGTCACTGATGTCACAATAATCAGAGATGTTACAGGTGTCACTGATGTCACAATAGTCACAGACAACATAGATGTCACTGACGTCACAGTAGTCACGGATGTCACAGATTTATCAGATTTTTCTGATGTCGGACTTCACAGATGTCACGCTTCACAGAGGTCACACACGTCACTGAAGTAAAAATAGTCAAAGAAATTGGAGATTTCACAGATGTCACTAATGTCAGAATAATGTCCAAGATATCCTAGATGTCACTGCTGTCAAAATAGTCACTGATGTCACAGACTTCACAGATATCACAGTAGTCACATATGTCTCAGATGTCACTGAATTGAAAATAGTAACAAATGTCAAAAATATTACTGGTGTTACAATACTCACAGTCTTCACAGCTCTCACTGATGTCACAATAGTCAGAGACGTCACAGATATCAGTGATGTCACAATCATCACAGACA
Organism: Clamator glandarius; assembly: GCA_033459285.1. Classification (NCBI taxonomy): domain Eukaryota; kingdom Metazoa; phylum Chordata; class Aves; order Cuculiformes; family Cuculidae; genus Clamator; species Clamator glandarius. The sequence goes on from JAUNZM010001317.1 coordinate 76,911, forward strand.
TCACAGAGGTTAGATATATCACTGATGTCAAAAGAGTATCACATGTCTACAGATTTCACAGAAGTTGCTTATGTCATAGGAGTCACTGGCGATACAGATTTCACAGATGTCATAGGAGTCACAGATGTCAAAGATTTCAAAGATGTTACTGGTGTAACAGTAGTCAATGATAAAATAGATATCACTGATGTCACAGTAGTCACAGGCGTGATAGATGTCACTGAGTTTACAAGAGTGACAGACGTCACAGATGTTACCTATGTTACTGATAGAACAATAGTCACAGATGTCAGAGATGTCACTGATGTAACAAAAGTCAAAGACATCGAGGATGTCACAGAGATCAGAGATGTCACAACAGTCACGGATGTCACAAATGTCACTGATGTCACAATAGTCACAGAAATAAGAGATTTCACAGATGTCAGTAAAGTCAGAATAGTCAAAGACGTCATAGATGTCATGATGTCAAAATAGTCTCTGATGTCACGGATGTCACTGATGTCATAATAGTCAAAGAAATCAAAGATGTCACAGATATCAGTGATGTCACAATAATCACAGACATAACAGCTTTCACTAATGTCCCTGACCTTACAATAATCACACATGTGACTGTTATCAGAACAATCAGAGACGTCACAGATATCAGGGATGTCAAAATAATCACAATAGCCACAGAAGTAACAGATGTCACTGATGTCACAATAGTCACAGACAACATAGACGACATTGATGTCAAGGTAGCCACAGATGTCACAGATTTCACAGATGTTACTGACGTCACAGAAGTTGCAGATGCCATAGAAGTCACTGATGTAACAATAGTCTCAGATAGATATGTAACAGATGTCACTAAGTAAACAACTGTCACAGACAACATAGATGTAACTGATGTCAAAATAGTCACTGATGTCACAGATGTCACAGGTCTCACCAATATCACAATAGTCACAGACATCACAGACGTCACAGTCATTAGGTATGTCACTAATATCACTGATGTCACAATAGTAACAGATGTCACTGATGTCACAATAGTAACAGACGTCATAGATGTCACCGATATCACAATAGTCACAGACATCACAGACGTCACAGTCATTAGATATGTCGCCGATGTCACTGATGTCACAATAGTAACAGCTGTCACTGATGTCACAATTGTAACAGACGTCACAAGTGTCAGTGATGTCACAATTGTCACATACTTCACAGATGTCACATATATCAAGGATGTGACACTAGTTACAGATGTCACAAATGTCACTGATGTCAAAATAGTCACAGATGCCACAGACATCACAAATATCACTGATGTCACAATACTCACAGCCATCATGGCTGTCACTGATGTCACAATAGTCACAGATATCACAGATGTCACTGGTGTCACGATAGTCGTAAAAACATAGATGTCACTGACGTCACAATAGTCACAGATATCAGAGATTACACAGACGTCACTGACGTTACAGTAGTCACAGATGTCACAAATGTAAGAATGATTACACAGATGTCACTGATGTAAGAAGGGTCAGAAACTTCAGAGATGTCACAGATGTCATTAATGTCAAAATAGTCTCTGATGTTGCAATGGTCACAGACATCACAGATGTCACAGATATCAGTAATGTCACAAAGCCATAGACATCACAGATGTCACAGATGTCACTGATGTAGCAATAGTCTACGAAGTCAAAGATATCACTGATGTCACAGTAGTCACCTACATCACAAACGTTACAGATACCAGTAACCACAACAGTCATGGATGTCACAGATGTCGCTGATGTCACAATAGTCACAGACATCTCAGATGCCACTGATGCCACTGATGTCACTGATGTCACAGTAGTCAGATGCGTGAGAGGTATCACTGATTTCACAATAGTAACCTACATCACATATGTCGCTGATATCACAATAGTCACAGATGTCACAGATTTCACAGACGTCATTGATGTCACAATAATCACAGACAAAATAGATGTCGCTGATGTCACAATAGTCAAAATGTCTACAGATTTCACAGATGTCACTGATGTCACAGTAGTCACAGAAACATAGATGTCACTGATGTCACCGTATTCGTAGATGTAACAGATTTCACTTGTCACTTACGTCACAATAGTAACCGACATTACAGTTGTCAAAGACGTAATAGATGTCACTGATGTCAGAATAGTAATAGGTGTCACACATGTCACAGACTTCACAGACGTCACAGATGCAACTGATGTCCCAAAAGTCACAGACATCGGAGATTTCACAGATGTCACACTCTTCATGGATGCCGCAGATGACACTGATGTCACAATTGTCACAGATGCCACAGTCATCACAAATGTCACTGATGGCACAATCATCACAGATGTCACTGATGCCTCTGCTGTAACAATAGTTACAAGATAACACATACCACCAATGTCACAGTGATCACAGGCATGACAGATGTCACTGAAATAACAATAAGAAAAGATGTCACATGTCAATGGTGTCAAAATCCTCACAAATTTCAAAGACATCACTGATGTTACTGATGTCACCATTGTCACAGATATCTCTGATTTCACAAGTCACAGATGTCAAGGATTTCACCGATGTCACATGTGTAACAATAGTCACAGACAAGATAGTTGTCACTGAGTTCACAATAGCACAGAAGTATACAGATTTCGCAGATGTCACTGATGTTATAGTAGTCAAAGTCATGACAGATATCACTGAGATCAGAAGAGTAGCAGATGTCACAGAGATCACGGATGTCACTGATGTCACAATAGTCAAAGAAATCAGAGATGTCAGAGATGTCACTAATGTCAGAATAGCCAAAGACACCATAGATGTCACTGACGTCAAAATACTCACTTATGTCACAGATGTCACTGATGTCACGATAGTCACAGAGATCACGGATGTCACCGATGTCACAATAGTAAAAGAAATAAAAAACCTCACAGATATCAGTGATGTGACAAAAGTCACAGATGTCACAATGCCCAGAGATGTTACATGTCACTGATGTAACAATAGTCACAGACATCAGAGATGTAAGAGATGTCAATATTGTCAAAATAGTCACAGACATCACTGATGTCACATATGTCATTGATGTCACAATAGTCATAGGCATCACAGACATCACTTACCAGTGTTGTCATAATAGTCACCGACGTCAAAAATGCCAGTGATGTAACTGATGTCACAATAGTCACGGAAGTAACAGATATCTGTTATGTCACAATAGTAACAGGCATCACAGATGAAAGAGATGTCACTGATATCACAAGAGTAACAGACGTCAGAGATGTCACTGATGTCACAGTAGTCACAGATATAAAAGACATCACAGATATAAAAGACGTCACTGATATAGATGTAACTTATGTCAAAATAGTTACAGATGTCACAGAAGTCACAGATATCACTGATGTTACAATGGTCACAGACATAAGAGGTTTCACTAATGTCACAGATGTTGCAATATTCAGAAGACGTCACAGAAGACACAGATGTCAATGATGTCATAATAGTCAGAGACATCACAGATATCAGTGATGTCAAAATAGTCACGGACTTCACAGATGTTAGCCATGTCAAAATAGTCACAGATGTCCCTGATGTAACAGTAGTCACAGACATCATTGATGTTATAGGTGTCACTGATGTCACAATAGTCACTGATGTAACAGACTTCAGAGATGTGACTGATGTCACAATAGTAAAAGATGTAACAGGTATCGCTCATGTCATAGTAATCACATATATCACAGACGTCTCAGGTATCAGTGATGTCACAATAGTCACGGACGTCACTGAAGTCACTGAAGACAAAATAGTCACAGATATCGTGGTTTTAACAATAGTCACAGATGTCAAATAACAGATGTTACTGATGTCACTGATGTAAAAATAGTCACAGACAAGAAGGATGTAACAGGTCAAAATAGTCAAAGATGTCACAGAGGTGAAAGATGTCACTGATGTCACAGTAGTCGCAGACATATCCGATTTCATCAATGTCACTGATGTTAAAATATTCACAGACATCATAGATGTCACTGAGATCATTGATGTCACAATATCCATAAACGACAGAGATGTCACTGATGTCACAATAATCAGAGATGTTACAGGTGTCACTGATGTCACAATAGTCACAGACAACATAGATGTCACTGACGTCACAGTAGTCACGGATGTCACAGATTTATCAGATTTTTCTGATGTCGGACTTCACAGATGTCACGCTTCACAGAGGTCACACACGTCACTGAAGTAAAAATAGTCAAAGAAATTGGAGATTTCACAGATGTCACTAATGTCAGAATAATGTCCAAGATATCCTAGATGTCACTGCTGTCAAAATAGTCACTGATGTCACAGACTTCACAGATATCACAGTAGTCACATATGTCTCAGATGTCACTGAATTGAAAATAGTAACAAATGTCAAAAATATTACTGGTGTTACAATACTCACAGTCTTCACAGCTCTCACTGATGTCACAATAGTCAGAGACGTCACAGATATCAGTGATGTCACAATCATCACAGACATCACAGAGGTTAGATATATCACTGATGTCAAAAGAGTATCACATGTCTACAGATTTCACAGAAGTTGCTTATGTCATAGGAGTCACTGGCGATACAGATTTCACAGATGTCATAGGAGTCACAGATGTCAAAGATTTCAAAGATGTTACTGGTGTAACAGTAGTCAATGATAAAATAGATATCACGGATGTCACAGTAGTCACAGGCGTGATAGATGTCACTGAGTTTACAAGAGTGACAGACGTCACAGATGTTACCTATGTTACTGATAGAACAATAGTCACAGATGTCAGAGATGTCACTGATGTAACAAAAGTCAAAGACATCGAGGATGTCACAGAGATCAGAGATGTCACAACAGTCACGGATGTCACAAATGTCACTGATGTCACAATAGTCACAGAAATAAGAGATTTCACAGATGTCAGTAAAGTCAGAATAGTCAAAGACGTCATAGATGTCATGATGTCAAAATAGTCTCTGATGTCACGGATGTCACTGATGTCATAATAGTCAAAGAAATCAAAGATGTCACAGATATCAGTGATGTCACAATAATCACAGACATAACAGCTTTCACTAATGTCCCTGACCTTACAATAATCACACATGTGACTGTTATCAGAATAATCAGAGACGTCACAGATATCAGGGATATCAAAATAATCACTGCCACAATAGCCACAGAAGTAACAGATGTCACTGATGTCACAATAGTCACAGACAACATAGACGTCATTGATGTCAAGGTAGCCACAGATGTCACAGATTTCACAGATGTTACTGACGTCACAGAAGTTGCAGATGCCATAGAAGTCACTGATGTAACAATAGTCTCAGATAGATATGTAACAGATGTCACTAAGTAAACAACTGTCACAGACAACATAGATGTAACTGATGTCAGAATAGCCACTGATGTCACAGATGTCACAGGTCTCACCGATATCACAATAGTCACAGACATCACAGACGTCACAGTCATTAGATATGTCGCCGATGTCACTGATGTCACAATAGTAACAGATGTCACTGATGTCACAATTGTAACAGACGTCATAGATGTCACCGATATCACAATAGTCACAGACATCACAGACGTCACAGTCATTAGATATGTCGCCGATGTCACTGATGTCACAATAGTAACAGCTGTCACTGATGTCACAATTGTAACAGACGTCACAAGTGTCAGTGATGTCACAATTGTCACATACTTCACAGATGTCACATATATCAAGGATGTGAACTAGTTACAGATGTCACAAATGTCACTGATGTCAAAATAGTCACAGATGCCACAGACATCACAAATATCACTGATGTCACAATACTCACAGCCATCATGGCTGTCACTGATGTCACAATAGTCACAGATATCACAGATGTCACTGGTGTCACGATAGTCGTAAAAACATAGATGTCACTGACGTCACAATAGTCACAGATATCAGAGATTACACAGACGTCACTGACGTTACAGTAGTCACAGATGTCACAAATGTAAGAATGATTACACAGATGTCACTGATGTAAGAAGGGTCAGAAACTTCAGAGATGTCACAGATGCCATTAATGTCAAAATAGTCACTGATGTCACAGATTTCACAGATGTCACAATAGTCACAGATGTCTGAGATGTCACTGATGTTGCAATGGTCACAGACATCACAGATGTCACAGATATCAGTAATGTCACAAAGCCATAGACATCACAGATGTCACAGATGTCACTGATGTAGCAATAGTCTACGAAGTCAAAGATATCACTGATGTCACAGTAGTCACCTACATCACAAACGTTACAGATACCAGTAACCACAACAGTCATGGATGACACAGATGTCGCTGATGTCACAATAGTCACAGACATCTCAGATGCCACTGATGCCACTGATGTCACTGATGTCACAGTAGTCAGATGCGTGAGAGGTATCACTGATTTCACAATAGTAACCAACATCACATATGTAGCTGATATCACATTAGTCACAGATGTCACAGATTTCACAGACGTCATTGATGTCACAATAATCACAGACAAAATAGATGTCGCTGATGTCACAATAGTCAAAATGTCTACAGATTTCACAGATGTCACTGATGTCAAAGTAGTCACAGAAACATAGATATCACTGATGTCACCGTATTCGTAGATGTAACAGATTTCACTTGTCACTTACGTCACAATAGTAACCGACATTACAGTTGTCAAAGACGTAATAGATGTCACTGATGTCAGAATAGTAATAGGTGTCACACATGTCACAGACTTCACAGACGTCACAGATGCAACTGATGTCCCAAAAGTCACAGACATCGGAGATTTCACAGATGTCACACTCTTCATGGATGCCGCAGATGACACTGATGTCACAATTGTCACAGATGCCACAGTCATCACAAATGTCACTGATGGCACAATCATCACAGATGTCACTGATGCCTCTGCTGTAACAATAGTTACAAGATAACACATACCACCAATGTCACAGTGATCACAGGCATGACAGATGTCACTGAAATAACAATAAGAAAAGATGTCACATGTCAATGGTGTCAAAATCCTCACAAATTTCAAAGACATCACTGATGTTACTGATGTCACCATTGTCACAGATATCTCTGATTTCACAAGTCACAGATGTCACAGATTTCACCGATGTCACATGTGTAACAATAGTCACAGACAAGATAGTTGTCACTGAGTGCACAATAGCACAGAAGTATACAGATTTTGCAGATGTCACTGATGTTATAGATAGTCAAAGTCATGACAGATATCACTGAGGTCAGAAGAGTAGCAGATGTCACAGAGATCACGGATGTCACCGTGTCACTATAGTAAAAGAAATAAAAAACCTCACGGATATCAGTGATGTGACAAATTCACAGATGTCACAATGCCCAGAGATGTTACGTGTCACTGATGTAACAATAGTCACAGACATCAGAGATATGAAGAGATGTCAATATTGTCAAAATAGTCACAGACATCACTGATGTCACATATGTCATTAATGTCACAATAGTCATAGGCATCACAGACATCAACTTACCAGTGCTGTCATAATAGTCACCGACGTCAAAAATGCCAGTGATGTAACTGATGTCACAATAGTCACGGAAGTAACAGATATCAGTTATTTCACAATAGTAACAGGCATCACAGATGAAAGAGATGTCACTGATATCACAAGAGTAACAGATGTCAGAGATGTCACTGATGTCACAGTAGTCACAGATATAAAAGACATCACTGATATAGATGTAACTTATGTCAAAATAGTTACAGATGTCACAGAAGTCACAGATATCACTGATGTTACAATGGTCACAGACATAAGAGGTTTCACTAATGTCACTGATGTTGCAATATTCAGAAGACGTCACAGAAGACACAGATGTCAATGATGTCATAATAGTCAGAGACATCACAGATATCAGTGATGTCAAAATAGTCACGGACTTCACAGATGTTAGCCATGTCAAAATAGTCACAGATGTCCCTGATGTAACAGTAGTCACAGACATCATTGATGTTATAGGTGACACTGATGTCACAATAGTCACTGATGTAACAGACTTCAGAGATGTGACTGATGTCACAATAGTAAAAGATGTAACAGGTATGGCTGATGTCATAGTAATCACATATATCACAGACGTCTCCGGTATCAGTGATGTCACAATAGTCACGGACGTCACTGAAGACAAAATAGTCACAGATATCGTGGTTTTAACAACAGTCACAGATGTCAAATTACAGATGTTACTGATGTCACTGATGTAAAAATAGTCACAGACAAGAAGGATGTAACAGGTCAAAATAGTCAAAGATGTCACAGAGGTGAAAGATGTCACTGATGTCACAGTAGTCGCAGACATATCCGATTTCATCAATGTCACTGATGTTAAAATATTCACAGACATCATAGATGTCACTGAGATCATTGATGTCACAATATTCATAAACGACAGAGATGTCACTGATGTCACAATAATCAGAGATGTTACAGATGTCAATGATGTCACAATAGTCACAGACAACATAGATGTCACTGACGTCACAGTAGTCACGGATGTCACAGATTTATCAGATTTTTCTGATGTCGGACTTCACAGATGTCACACTTCACAGAGGTCACACACGTCACTGAAGTAAAAATAGTCAAAGAAATTGGAGATTTCACAGATGTCACTAATGTCAGAATAATGTCCAAGATATCCTAGATGTCACTGCTGTCAAAATAGTCACTGATGTCACAGACTTCACAGATATCACAGTAGTCACATATGTCTCAGATGTCACTGAATTGAAAATAGTAACAAATGTCAAAAATATTACTGGTGTTACAATACTCACAGTCTTCACAGCTCTCACTGATGTCACAATAGTCAGAGACGTCACAGATATCAGTGATGTCACAATCATCACAGACATCACAGAGGTTAGATATATCACTGATGTCAAAAGAGTATCACATGTCTACAGATTTCACAGAAGTTGCTTATGTCATAGGAGTCACTGGCGATACAGATTTCACAGATGTCATAGGAGTCACAGATGTCAAAGATTTCAAAGATGTTACTGGTGTAAGAGTAGTCAATGATAAAATAGATATCACTGATGTCACAGTAGTCACAGGCGTGATAGATGTCACTGAGTTTACAAGAGTGACAGACGTCACAGATGTTACCTATGTTACTGATAGAACAATAGTCACAGATGTCAGAGATGTCACTGATGTAACAAAAGTCAAAGACATCGAGGATGTCACAGAGATCAGAGATGTCACAACAGTCACGGATGTCACAAATGTCACTGATGTCACAATAGTCACAGAAATAAGAGATTTCACAGATGTCAGTAAAGTCAGAATAGTCAAAGACGTCATAGATGTCATGATGTCAAAATAGTCTCTGATGTCACGGATGTCACTGATGTCATAATAGTCAAAGAAATCAAAGATGTCACAGATATCAGTGATGTCACAATAATCACAGACGTAACAGCTTTCACTACTGTCCCTGACCTTACAATAATCACACATGTGACTGTTATCAGAATAATCAGAGGCGTCACAGATATCAGTGATGTCAAAATAATCACAATAGCCACAGAAGTAACAGATGTCACTGATGTCACAATAGTCACAGACAACATAGACGTCATTGATGTCAAGGTAGCCACAGATGTCACAGATTTCACAGATGTTACTGACGTCACAGAAGTTGCAGATGCCATAGAAGTCACTGATGTAACAATAGTCTCAGATAGATATGTAACAGATGTCACTAAGTAAACAACTGTCACAGACCACATAGATGTAACTGATGTCAAAATAGCCACTGATGTCACAGATGTCACAGGTCTCACCGATATCACAATAGTCACAGACATCACAGACGTCACAGTCATTAGATATGTCGCCGATGTCACTGATGTCACAATAGTAACAGATGTCACTGATGTCACAATAGTAACAGACGTCATAGATGTCACCGATATCACAATAGTCACAGACATCACAGACGTCACAGTCATTAGATATGTCGCCGATGTCACTGATGTCACAATAGTAACAGCTGTCACTGATGTCACAATTGTAACAGACGTCACAAGTGTCAGTGATGTCACAATTGTCACATACTTCACAGATGTCACATATATCAAGGATGTGAACTAGTTACAGATGTCACAAATGTCACTGATGTCAAAATAGTCACAGATGCCACAGACATCACAAATATCACTGATGTCACAATACTCACAGCCATCATGGCTGTCACTGATGTCACAATAGTCACAGATATCACAGATGTCACTGGTGTCACGATAGTCGTAAAAACATAGATGTCACTGACGTCACAATAGTCACAGATATCAGAGATTACACAGACGTCACTGACGTTACAGTAGTCACAGATGTCACAAATGTAAGAATGATTACACAGATGTCACTGATGTAAGAAGGGTCAGAAACTTCAGAGATGTCACAGATGCCATTAATGTCAAAATAGTCACTGATGTCACAGATTTCACAGATGTCACAATAGTCACAGATGTCTGAGATGTCACTGATGTTGCAATGGTCACAGACATCACAGATGTCACAGATATCAGTAATGTCACAAAGCCATAGACATCACAGATGTCACAGATGTCACTGATGTAGCAATAGTCTACGAAGTCAAAGATATCACTGATGTCACAGTAGTCACCTACATCACAAACGTTACAGATACCAGTAACCACAACAGTCATGGATGACACAGATGTCGCTGATGTCACAATAGTCACAGACATCTCAGATGCCACTGATGCCACTGATGTCACTGATGTCACAGTAGTCAGATGCGTGAGAGGTATCACTGATTTCACAATAGTAACCAACATCACATATGTCGCTATCACATTAGTCACAGATGTCACAGATTTCACAGACGTCATTGATGTCACAATAATCACAGACAAAATAGATGTCGCTGATGTCACAATAGTCAAAATGTCTACAGATTTCACAGATGTCACTGATGTCACAGTAGTCACAGAAACATAGATGTCACTGATGTCACCGTATTCGTAGATGTAACAGATTTCACTTGTCACTTACGTCACAATAGTAACCGACATTACAGTTGTCAAAGACGTAATAGATGTCACTGATGTCAGAATAGTAAGAGGTGTCACACATGTCACAGACTTCACAGACGTCACAGATGCAACTGATGTCCCAAAAGTCACAGACATCGGAGATTTCACAGATGTCACACTCTTCATGGATGCCGCAGATGACACTGATGTCACAATTGTCACAGATGCCACAGTCATCACAAATGTCACTGATGGCACAATCATCACAGATGTCACTGATGCCTCTGCTGTAACAATAGTTACAAGATAACACATACCACCAATGTCACAGTGATCACAGGCATGACAGATGTCACTGAAATAACAATAAGAAAAGATGTCACATGTCAATGGTGTCAAAATCCTCACAAATTTCAAAGACATCACTGATGTTACTGTTGTCACCATTGTCACAGATATCTCTGATTTCACAAGTCACAGATGTCACAGATTTCACCGATGTCACATGTGTAACAATAGTCACAGACAAGATAGTTGTCACTGAGTTCACAATAGCACAGAAGTATACAGATTTCGCAGATGTCACTGATGTTATAGTAGTCAAAGTCATGACAGATATCACTGAGATCAGAAGAGTAGCAGATGTCACAGAGATCACGGATGTCACTGATGTCACAATAGTCAAAGAAATCAGAGATGTCAGAGATGTCACTAATGTCAGAATAGCCAAAGACACCATAGATGTCACTGACGTCAAAATAGTCACTTATGTCACAGATGTCACCGATGTCACGATAGTAGAAGAAATAAAATACCTCACAGATATCAGTGATGTGACAAAAGTCACAGATGTCACAATGCCCAGAGATGTTACATGTCACTGATGTAACAATAGTCACAGACATCAGAGATGTAAGAGATGTCAATATTGTCAAAATAGTCACAGACATCACTGATGTCACATATGTCATTGATGTCACAATAGTCATAGGCATCACAGACATCACTTACCAGTGTTGTCATAATAGTCACCGACGTCAAAAATGACAGTGATGTAACTGATGTCACAATAGTCATGGAAGTAACAGATATCTGTTATGTCACAATAGTAACAGGCATCACAGATGAAAGAGATGTCACTGATATCACAAGAGTAACAGACGTCAGAGATGTCACTGATGTCACAGGAGTCACAGATATAAAAGACGTCACAGATATAAAAGACGTCACAGATATAGATGTAACTTATGTCAAAATAGTTACAGATGTCACAGAAGTCACAGATATCACTGATGTTACAATGGTCACAGACATAAGAGGTTTCACTAATGTCACAGATGTTGCAATATTCAGAAGACGTCACAGAAGACACAGATGTCAATGATGTCATAATAGTCAGAGACATCACAGATATCAGTGATGTCAAAATAGTCACGGACTTCACAGATGTTAGCCATGTCAAAATAGTCACAGATGTCCCTGATGTAACAGTAGTCACAGACATCATTGATGTTATAGGTGTCACTGATGTCACAATAGTCATTGATGTAACAGACTTCAGAGATGTGACTGATGTCACAATAGTAAAAGATGTAACAGGTATGGCTGATGTCATAGTAATCACATATATCACAGACGTCTCCGGTATCAGTGATGTCACAATAGTCACGGACGTCACTGAAGTCACTGAAGACAAAATAGTCACAGATATCGTGGTTTTAACAATAGTCACAGATGTCAAATAACAGATGTTACTGATGTCACTGATGTAAAAATAGTCACAGACAAGAAGGATGTAACAGGTCAAAATAGTCAAAGATGTCACAGAGGTGAAAGATGTCACTGATGTCACAGTAGTCGCAGACATATCCGATTTCATCAATGTCACTGATGTTAAAATATTCACAGACATCATAGATGTCACTGAGATCATTGATGTCACAATATCCATAAACGACAGAGATGTCACTGATGTCACAATAATCAGAGATGTTACAGATGTCACTGATGTCACAACAGTCACAGACAACATAGATGTCACTGACGTCACAGTAGTCACGGATGTCACAGATTTATCAGATTTTTCTGATGTCGGACTTCACAGATGTCACACTTCACAGAGGTCACACACGTCACTGAAGTAAAAATAGTCAAAGAAATTGGAGATTTCACAGATGTCACTAATGTCAGAATAATGTCCAAGATATCCTAGATGTCACTGCTGTCAAAATAGTCACTGATGTCACAGACTTCACAGATATCACAGTAGTCACATATGTCTCAGATGTCACTGAATTGAAAATAGTAACAAATGTCAAAAATATTACTGATGTTACAATACTCACAGTCTTCACAGCTCTCACTGATGTCACAATAGTCAGAGACGTCACAGATATCAGTGATGTCACAATCATCACAGACATCACAGAGGTTAGATATATCAGTGATGTCAAAAGAGTATCACATGTCTACAGATTTCACAGAAGTTGCTTATGTCATAGGAGTCACTGGCGATACAGATTTCACAGATGTCATAGGAGTCACAGATGTCAAAGATTTCAAAGATGTTACTGGTGTAACAGTAGTCAATGATAAAATAGATATCACTGATGTCACAGTAGTCACAGGCGTGATAGATGTCACTGAGTTTACAAGAGTGACAGACGTCACAGATGTTACCTATGTTACTGATAGAACAATAGTCACAGATGTCAGAGATGTCACTGATGTAACAAAAGTCAAAGACATCGAGGATGTCACAGAGATCAGAGATGTCACAACAGTCACGGATGTCACAAATGTCACTGATGTCACAATAGTCACAGAAATAAGAGATTTCACAGATGTCAGTAAAGTCAGAATAGTCAAAGACGTCATAGATGTCATGATGTCAAAATAGTCTCTGATGTCACGGATGTCACTGATGTCATAATAGTCAAAGAAATCAAAGATGTCACAGATATCAGTGATGTCACAATAATCACAGACATAACAGCTTTCACTAATGTCCCTGACCTTACAATAATCACACATGTGACTGTTATCAGAATAATCAGAGACGTCACAGATATCAGTGATGTCAAAATAATCACAATAGCCACAGAAGTAACAGATGTCACTGATGTCACAATAGTCACAGACAACATAGACGTCATTGATGTCAAGGTAGCCACAGATGTCACAGATTTCACAGATGTTACTGACGTCACAGAAGTTGCAGATGCCATAGAAGTCACTGATGTAACAATAGTCTCAGATAGATATGTAACAGATGTCACTAAGTAAACAACTGTCACAGACAACATAGATGTAACTGATGTCAAAATAGTCACTGATGTCACAGATGTCACAGGTCTCACCAATATCACAATAGTCACAGACATCACAGACGTCACAGTCATTAGGTATGTCACTAATATCACTGATGTCACAATAGTAACAGATGTCACTGATGTCACAATAGTAACAGACGTCATAGATGTCACCGATATCACAATAGTCACAGACATCACAGACGTCACAGTCATTAGATATGTCGCCGATGTCACTGATGTCACAATAGTAACAGCTGTCACTGATGTCACAATTGTAACAGACGTCACAAGTGTCAGTGATGTCACAATTGTCACATACTTCACAGATGTCACATATATCAAGGATGTGACACTAGTTACAGATGTCACAAATGTCACTGATGTCAAAATAGTCACAGATGCCACAGACATCACAAATATCACTGATGTCACAATACTCACAGCCATCATGGCTGTCACTGATGTCACAATAGTCACAGATATGACAGATGTCACTGGTGTCACGATAGTCGTAAAAACATAGATGTCACTGACGTCACAATAGTCACAGATATCAGAGATTACACAGACGTCACTGACGTTACAGTAGTCACAGATGTCACAAATGTAAGAATGATTACACAGATGTCACTGATGTAAGAAGGGTCAGAAACTTCAGAGATGTCACAGATGTCATTAATGTCAAAATAGTCTCTGATGTTGCAATGGTCACAGACATCACAGATGTCACAGATATCAGTAATGTCACAAAGCCATAGACATCACAGATGTCACAGATGTCACTGATGTAGCAATAGTCTACGAAGTCAAAGATATCACTGATGTCACAGTAGTCACCTACATCACAAACGTTACAGATACCAGTAACCACAACAGTCATGGATGTCACAGATGTCGCTGATGTCACAATAGTCACAGACATCTCAGATGCCACTGATGCCACTGATGTCACTGATGTCACAGTAGTCAGATGCGTGAGAGGTATCACTGATTTCACAATAGTAACCAACATCACATATGTCGCTGATATCACAATAGTCACAGATGTCACAGATTTCACAGACGTCATTGATGTCACAATAATCACAGACAAAATAGATGTCGCTGATGTCACAATAGTCAAAATGTCTACAGATTTCACAGATGTCACTGATGTCACAGTAGTCACAGAAACATAGATGTCACTGATGTCACCGTATTCGTAGATGTAACAGATTTCACTTGTCACTTACGTCACAATAGTAACCGACATTACAGTTGTCAAAGACGTAATAGATGTCACTGATGTCAGAATAGTAAGAGGTGTCACACATGTCACAGACTTCACAGACGTCACAGATGCAACTGATGTCCCGAAAGTCACAGACATCGGAGATTTGACAGATGTCACACTCTTCATGGATGCCGCAGATGACACTGATGTCACAATTGTCACAGATGCCACAGTCATCACAAATGTCACTGATGGCACAATCATCACAGATGTCACTGATGCCTCTGCTGTAACAATAGTTACAAGATAACACATACCACCAATGTCACAGTGATCACAGGCATGACAGATGTCACTGAAATAACAATAAGAAAAGATGTCACATGTCAATGGTGTCAAAATCCTCACAAATTTCAAAGACATCACTGATGTTACTGATGTCACCATTGTCACAGATATCTCTGATTTCACAAGTCACAGATGTCACAGATTTCACCGATGTCACATGTGTAACAATAGTCACAGACAAGATAGTTGTCACTGAGTTCACAATAGCACAGAAGTATACAGATTTCGCAGATGTCACTGATGTTATAGTAGTCAAAGTCATGACAGATATCACTGAGATCAGAAGAGTAGCAGATGTCACAGAGATCACGGATGTCACTGATGTCACAATAGTCAAAGAAATCAGAGATGTCAGAGATGTCACTAATGTCAGAATAGCCAAAGACACCATAGATGTCACTGACGTCAAAATAGTCACTTATGTCACAGATGTCACTTATGTCACGATAGTCACAGAGATCACAGATATCACCAATGTCACAATAGTAAAAGAAATAAAAAACCTCACAGATATCAGTGGTGTGACAAAAGTCACAGATGTCACAATGCCCAGAGATGTTACATGTCACTGATGTAACAATAGTCACAGACATCAGAGATGTAAGAGATGTCAATATTGTCAAAATAGTCACAGACATCACTGATGTCACATATGTCATTGATGTCACAATAGTCATAGGCATCACAGACATCACTTACCAGTGTTGTCATAATAGTCACCGACGTCAAAAATGCCAGTGATGTAACTGATGTCACAATAGTCACGGAAGTAACAGATATCAGTTATGTCACAATAGTAACAGGCATCACAGATGAAAGAGATGTCACTGATACCACAAGAGTAACAGACGTCAGAGATGTCACTGATGTCACAGTAGTCACAGATATAAAAGACATCACAGATATAAAAGACGTCACTGATATAGATGTAACTTATGTCAAAATAGTTACAGATGTCACAGAAGTCACAGATATCACTGATGTTACAATGGTCACAGACATAAGAGGTTTCACTAATGTCACAGATGTTGCAATATTCAGAAGACGTCACAGAAGACACAGATGTCAATGATGTCATA
>JAUNZM010001318.1:0-43219 GCA_033459285.1 Clamator glandarius
TTCTAAAAGCACCCAGACCCATCTAGAGCCTCCCAGGACCCTTCTAAAAGCACCCAGACCCTTCTAGAGACACCCAGGACCCTTCGAAAAGCCCCCAGACCCTTCTAGAGCCACCCAATACCTTTCTAAAAGCCCCCAGACCCTTCTAGAGCCTCACAGGACCCTTCTAAAAGCCCCCAGACCCTTCTAGAGCCACCCAGGACCCTTCTAAAAGCCCCCAGATCCTTCTAGAGCCACCCAGGACCCTTCTGAAAGCCTGCAGAACATTCTAGAGTCACCCAGGACCCTTCTAAAGGCACACAGACCCTTCTAGAGACCCCCAGGACCCTTCTGAAAGCCCCCAGAACCTTCTAGAGCCCTCCAGGACCCTTCTAAAAGCCCCCAGACCCTTCTAGAGAATCCGACGACCCTTCTAAAATTCCCCAGACACTTCTAGATCCCCCCCGGACCCTTCTAAAAGCCCCCAGCCCCTTCTAGAGCCACCCAGGACCATTCTAAAAGACCCCAGACCATTCTAGAGCGCCCCAGGACCCTTCTAAAAGCCCCCAGACCCTTCTAGAGACCCCCAGGACCCTTCTGAAAGCCCCCAGAACATTCTAGAGCCCCCCAGGACCATTCTAAAAGCCCCCAGACCCTTCTAGAGCATCCGAGGACCCTTCTAAAAGCACCCAGACCATTCTAGAGCATCCCAGGACCCTTCTAAAAGCACCCAGACCCTTCTAGAGGCCCCTAGGACCCTTCTAAAAGCCCCCAGACCCTTCTAGAGTCCCCCAGGACCCTTCTAAAAGCCCCCAGACCATTCTAGAGCCCCCCTGGACCCTTCTAAAGGCCCCCAGACCCTTCTAGACCCTCCCCGGATCATTCTAAAAGCCCCCAGATTATTCTAGAGCCTCCCAGGACCCTTCTAATAGCCCCCCGACCTTTCTAGACCCTCCCCGGATCCTTCTAAATGAACCCAGACCCTTCTAGGGCCCCCCAGAACCCCTCTAAAAGCCTCCAGAGTATTGTAGAGCCCCCCAGGACCCGTCTAAAAGAGCCCAGACCCTTCTAGACCCTCCCCTGATCATTCTAAAAGACCCCAGACCCTTCTAAAACCTCCCAGGACTATTCTAAAAGAACCCAGACCATTCTAGACCCTCCCCGGATTATTCTAAAAGCCCCCAGACCCTTCTAGAGCCCCCCAAGACCCTTCTAAAAGCCTCCAGACCCCTTCTAGAGCCCCCCAGGACCCTTCTAAAAGAACCCAGACCCTTCTAGAGCCGCCTAGGATCTTTCAAAATGCATAAAGACCCTTCTAGACCGTCCCCGGATCATTCTAAAAGCCCCCAGACCCTTCTAGAGCCCCTCAGGACCCTTCTAAATGCCCCCAGACCCTTCTAGAGAACCCCAGGACCCTTCTAAAAGCCCCCAGATCCTTCTAGAGGCCCCCAGGACCCTTCTAAAAGCCCCCAGACCCTTCTAGAGCCCCCCAGGACCATTCTAAAAGACCCCAGACCCTTCTAGAGCCCCCCAGGACCCTTCTAAAAGCTCCCAGACCCTTCTAGAGCCCCCCAGGACCCTTCTAAAAGCCCCCAGACCCTTCTAGACCCTCCCCGGATCCTTCTAAAAGCCCCCAGACCCTTCTAGATCCTCCCAGGACCTTTCTAAAAGACCCCAGACCTTTCTAGAGGCCCCAGGACCCTTCTAAAAGCCCCCAGACCCTTCTAGAGAACCCCAGGACCCTTCTAAAAGCCCCCAGACCCTTCTAGAGGCCCCCAGGACCCTTCTAAAAGCACCCAGACCCTTCTAGAACCCCCCAGGACCCTTCTAAAAGCACCCAGACCCTTCTAGAGGCCCCCAGGACCCTTCTAAAAGCCCCCAGACCCTTCTAGAGACCCCCAGGACCCTTCTACAAGCACCCAGACCCTTCTAGAGCCACCCAGGACCCTTCTAAAAGCACCCAGACCCTTCTAGAGGCCCCCAGGACCCGTCTAAAAGCCTCTAGACCCTTCTAGAGCCCCCCAGGACCTTTCTAAAATCACCCAGACCCTTCTAGAGGCTCCCCGGACCCTTATAAAAGCACCCCGACCCTTCTAGAGCCTCCCAGTACCCTTCTAAAAGCAACCAGACCCTTCTAGAGAACCCCAGGACCCTTCTAAAAGCCCCCAGACCCTTCTAGACCCTCCCCGGATCCTTCTAAAAGCCGCCAGACCCTTCTAGAGCCCCCTAGGATCCTTCAAAAAGCACCCAGACCTTTCTAGACCGTCCCCGGATCATTCTAAAAGCCCCCAGACCCTTCTAGAGCCCCCCAGGATCATTCTAAAAGCCCCTAGACCCTTCTAGAGCCCCCTAGGACCCATCTAAAAGCCCCCAGACCCTTCTAGAGGCCCCTAGGACCCTTCTAAAAGCCCCCAGACCCTTCTAGACCCTCCCCGGATCCTTCGAAAAGACCCCAGACCCTTCTAGAGCCCCCCAGGATCATTCTAAAAGCGCCCAGACCCTTCTAGAGACCCCAGTACCCTTCTAAAAGCCCCTAGACCCTTCTAGAGCCCCCCAGAACCCTTCTAAATGCCCCCAGACCCTTCAAGAGGCACCCAGGCCCCCTCTTAAGGAACCCCGTCCCTTCTAGGGCACCCCAGGACCCTTCTAAAAGTCCCCAGACCCCTCTAGAGCACCCCAGGACCATTCTAAAAGCCCCCAGACCCTTCTAGAGCCCCCCCGGACCCTTCTAAAAGACCCCAGACCCTTCTAGAGGACCCCAGGACCCTTCTGAAAGCCCCCAGAACCTTCTAGAGCCCTCCAGGACCATTCTAAAAGCACCCAGACCCTTCTAGAGCATCCGAGGACCCTTCTAAAATTCCCCAGACCCTTCTAGAGCACCCCAGGACACTTCTAAAAGCCCCCAGACCCTTCTAGAGCCACACCGGACCCTTCTAAAAGCCCCCAGACCCTTCTAGAGGCACCCAGGACCCTTCTAAAAGCGCCCAGAACCTTCTAGAGCCCCCCAGGACCCATCTACAAGCACCCAGACCCTTCTAGATCATCCCAGGACCCTTCTAAAAGCCCCCGACCCATCTAGATCCTCCCAGGACCTTTCTAAAAGACCCCAGACCCTTCTAGAGCCTCCCAGGACTCTTCTAAAGGCCCCCAGACCCTTCTAGAGGAACCCAGGACCCTTCTGAAAGCAAGCAGAACATTCTAGAATCACCCAGGACTCTTCTAAAGGCACCCAGACCCTTCTAGAGCCCCCCAGGACCCTTCTAAAAGCCCCCAGACTAATCTAGAGACCCCCAGGACCCTTCTGAAAGCCCCCAGAACCATCTAGAGCCCTCCAGGACCCTTCTAAAAGCCCCCTGACCCTTCTAGAGAATCCGAGGACCCTTCTAATATTCCCCAGACCCTTCTAGAGCCCCCCCGGACCCTTGTAAAAGCCCCCAGACCCTTCTAGAGGCCCCCAGGACACTTATAAAGCACCCAGACCCTTCCAGAGCCTACCAGGACCCTTCTACAAGCACCCAGACCCTTCTAGAGCCCCCCAGGACCCTTCTAATAGCCCCCAGACCCGTCTAGATGCCACCAGGACCCTTCTAAAAGTCCCCAGATTCTTCTAGAGACCCCCCGGACCCTTATAAAAGCACCCAGACCCTTCTAGAGGCCCCCAGGACCCGTTATAAAAGCACCCAGACCCTTCCAGAGCCTCACAGGTCCCTTCTAAACGCCCCCAGACCCTTCTAGAGGCCCCCAGGACCCTTCTAAAAGCCTCTAGACCCTTCTAGAGCCTCCCAGGACCCTTCTAAAAGCAACCAGACCCTTCTAGAGCCTCCCCTGACCATTCTAAAAGCCCCCAGACCCTTCTAGAGCCCCCCAGGACCCTTCTAAAAGACCCCAGACCCTTCTAGAGCCGCCTAGGATCCTTCAAAAAGCATAAAGACCCTTCTAGACCGTCCCCGGATCATTCTAAAAGCCCCCAGACCCTTCTAGAGCCCCCCAGGATCATTCTAAAAGCCCGCAGACCCTTCTAGAGCCCCCTAGGACCCATCTAAAAGCCCCCAGACCCTTCTAGAGGCCCCTAGGACCCTTCTAAAAGCCCTTAGACCCTTCTAGACCCTCCCCGGATCCTTCGAAAAGCCCCCAGACCCTTCTAGAGCCCCCCAGTACCCTTCTAAAAGCCCCTAGACCCTTCTAGAGTCCCCCAGGACCCTTCTAAATGCCCCCAAACCCTTCAAGAGGCAACCAGGGCCCCTCTTAATGAACCCCGTCCCTTCTAGAACACCCCAGGACCCTTCTAAAAGTCCCCAGACCCTTCTAGAGCACCCCAGGACCCTTCTAAAAGACCCCAGACCCTTCTAGAGCCCCCTCGGACCCTTCTAAAAGACCCCAGACCCTTCTAGAGGACCCCAGGACCCTTCTGAAAGCCAGCAGAACATTCTAGAATCACCCAGGACCCTTCTAAAGGAACCCAGACCCTTCTAGAGCCCCCCAGGACCCATCTAAAAGCGCCCAGACGCTTCTAGAGAACCCCAGGACCCTTCTGAAAGCACCCAGAACATTCTAGACCCCTCCAGGACCCTTCTAAAAGCACCCAGACCCTTCTAGAGCATCCGAGGACCCTTCTAAAATTCCCCAGACCCTTCTAGAGCACCCCAGGACAATCCTAAAAGCACCCAGACCCTTCTAGAGCCCCCCCGGACCATTCTAAAAGCCCCCAGACCCTTCTAGAGCCACCCAGGACCCTTCTAAAAGCACCCAGAACCTTCTAGAGCCCCCCAGGACCAATCTACAAGTCCCCAGACCCTTCTAGAGCATCCCAGGACCCTTCTAAAAGCACCCAGACCCATCTAGAGCCTCCCAGGACCCTTCTAAAAGCCCCCAGACCCTTCTAGAGACACCCAGGACCCTTCGAAAAGCCCCCAGACCCTTCTAGAGCCACCCAGGACCTTTCTAAAAGCCCCCAGACCCTTCTAGAGCCTCCCAGGACCCTTCTAAAAGACCCCAGACCATTCTAGAGCACCCCAGGACCCTTCTAAAAGCCCCCAAACCCTTCTAGAGCCACCCAGGACCCTTCTAAAAGCCCCCAGATCCTTCTAGAGCCACCCAGGACCCTTTTGAAAGCCTGCAGAACATTCTAGAGTCACCCAGGACCCTTCTAAAGGCACACAGACCCTTCTAGAGCCCCCCAGGACCCTTCTAAATGTCCCCAGACCCTTCTAGAGACCCCCAGGACCCTTCTGATAGCCCCCAGAACCTTCTAGAGCCCTCCAGGACCCTTCTAAAAGCCCCCAGACCCTTCTAGAGAATCCGACGACCCTTCTAAAATTCCCCAGACTTTTCTAGAGCCCCCCCGGACCCTTCTAAAAGCCCCCAGACTCTTCTAGAGCCACCCAGGACCATTCTAAAAGCCCCCAGACCATTCTAGAGCCCCCCAGGACCCTTCTAAAAGCCCCCAGACCCTTCTAGAGACCCCCAGTACCCTTCTGAAAGCCCCCAGAACATTCTAGAGCCCCCCAGGACCCTTCTAAAAGCCCCCAGACCCTTCTAGAGTCCCCCAGGACCCTTCTAAAAGCCCCCAGACCATTCTAGAGCCCCCCAGGACCCTTCTAAAGGCCCCCAGACCCTTCTAGACCCTCCCCGGATCATTCTAAAAGCCCCCAGAATCTTCTAGAGCCTCCCAGGACCCTTCTAATAGCCCCCCGACCTTTCTAGACCCTCCCCGGATCCTTCTAAATGAACCCAGACCCTTCTAGGGCCCCCCAGAACCCCTCTAAAAGCCTCCAGACTATTGTAGAGCCCCCCAGGACCCGTCTAAAAGCGCCCAGACCCTTCTAGACCCTCCCCTGATCATTCTAAAAGACCCCAGACCCTTCTAAAACCTCCCAGGACTATTCTAAAAGAACCCAGACCATTCTAGACCCTCCCCGGATTATTCTAAAAGCCCCCAGACCCTTCTAGAGCCCCCCAAGACCATTCTAAAAGCCTCCAGACCCTTCTAGAGCCCCCCAGGACCCTTCTAAATGCCCCCAGACCCTTCTAGAGAACCCCAGGACCCTTCTAAAAGCCCCCAGATCCTTCTAGAGGCCCCCAGGACCCTTCTAAAAGCACCCAGACCCTTCTAGAGCCCCCCAGGACCATTCTAAAAGAACCCAGACCCTTCTAGAGCCCCCCAGGACCTTACTAAAAGCTCCCAGACCCTTCTAGAGCCCCCCAGGACCCTTCTAAAAGCCCCCAGACCCTTCTAGACCCTCCCCGGATCCTTCTAAAAGCCCCCAGACCCTTCTAGATCCTCCCAGGACCTTTCTAAAAGACCCCAGACCTTTCTAAAGGCCCCAGGACCCTTCTAAAAGCCCCCAGACCCTTCTAGAGACCCCCAGGACCCTTCTAAAAGCCCCCACACCCTTCTAGAGCCCCCCAGGACCCTTCTAAAAGCCCCCAGACCCTTCTTGAGCCCACCAGGACCCTTCTAAAAGCCCCCAGACCCTTCTAGCGGCACCCAGGACCCTTCTACAAGACCCCAGACCCTTCTAGAACCCCCCAGGACCCTTCTAAAAGCACCCAGACCCTTCTAGAGGCCCCCAGGACCCTTCTAAAAGCCCCCAGACCCTTCTAGAGACCCCCAGGACCCTTCTACAAGCACCCAGACCCTTCTAGAGCCACCCAGGACCCTTCTAAAAGCACCCAGACCCTTCTAGAGGCCCCCAGGACCCGTCTAAAAGCCTCTAGACCCTTTTAGAGCCCCCCAGGACCTTTCTAAAATCACCCAGACCCTTCTAGAGGCTCCCCGGACCCTTATAAAAGCATCCCGACCCTTCTAGAGCCTCCCAGTACCCTTCTAAAAGCAACCAGACCCTTCTAGAGAACCCCAGGATCATTCTAAAAGCCCCCAGACCCTTCTAGACCCTCCCCGGATCCTTCTAAAAGCCACCAGACCCTTCTAGAGCCCCCTAGGATCCTTCAAAAAGCACCCAGACCTTTCTAGACCGTCCCCGGATCATTCTAAAAGCCCCCAGACCCTTCTAGAGCCCCCTAGGACCTATCTAAAAGACCCCAGACCCTTCTAGAGGCCCCTAGGACCCTTCTAAAGGCCCCCAGACCCTTCTAGACCCTCCCCGGATCCTTCGAAAAGAACCCAGACCCTTCTAGAGCCACCCAGGATCATTCTAAAAGCCCCCAGACCCTTCTAGAGCCCCCCAGTACCCTTCTAAAAGCCCCTAGACCCTTCTAGAGCCCCCCAGGACCCTTCTAAATGCCCCCAGACCCTTCAAGAGGCACCCAGGGCCCCTCTTAAGGAACCCCGTCCCTTCTAGAGCACCCCAGGACCCTTCTAAAAGTCCCCAGACCCTTCTAGAGCACCCCAGGACCATTCTAAAAGCCCCCAGACCCTTCTAGAGCCCCCCCGGACCCTTCTAAAAGACCCAAGACCCTTCTAGAGGACCCCAGGACCCTTCTGAAAGCCAGCAGAACATTCTAGAGTCACCCAGGACCCTTCTACAGGCACCCAGACCCTTCTAGAGGCCCCCAGGACCCTTCTAAAAGCGCCCAGACCCTTCTAGAGACTCCCAGGACCCTTCTGAAAGCCCCCAGAACCTTCTAGAGCCCTCCAGGACCCTTCTAAAAGCACCCAGACCCTTCTAGAGCATCCGAGGACACTTCTAAAATTCCCCAGACCCTTCTAGAGCACCCCAGGACAATTCTAAAAGCCCCCAGACCCTTCTAGAGCCCCACCGGACCCTTCTAAAAGCCCCCAGACCCTTCTAGAGCCACCCAGGACCCTTCTAAAAGCACCCAGAACCTTCTAGAGCCCCCCAGGACCCATCTACAAGCCCCCAGACCCTTCTAGAGCATCCCAGGACTCTTCTAAAAGCCCCCAGACCCATCTAGATCCTCCCAGGACCTTTCTAAAAGACCCCAGACCATTCTAGAGCCTCCCAGGACCCTTCTAAAAGCCCCCAGACCATTCTAGAGCACCCCAGGACCCTTCTAAAAGCCCCCAGACCCTTCTAGAGCCCCCCAGGACTCTTCAAAAACCCCCCAGAGACTTCTAGAGGAACATAGGACCCTTCTGAAAGCAAGCAGAACATTCTAGAGTCACCCAGGACCCTTCTAAAGGCACCCAGACCCTTCTAGAGCCCCCCAGGACCCTTCTAAAAGCCCCCAGACCCTTCTAGAGACCCCCACGACGCTTCTGAAAGCCCCCAGAACCATCTAGAGCCCTCCAGGACCCTTCTAAAAGCCCCCTGACCCTTCTAGAGAATCCGAGGACCCTTCTAATATTCCCCAGACCCTTCTAGAGCCCCCCCGGACCCTTCTAAAAGCACCCAGACCCTTCTAGAGCGACCCAGGACCGTTCTAAATGTACCTAGATTCTTCTAGAGCCCCCCCGGACCCTTGTAAATGCCCCCAGACCCTTCTAGAGGCCCCCAGGACCCTTATAAAAGCACCCAGACCCTTCTAGAGCACCCCAGAACCCTTCTAATAGCCCCCAGACCCGTCTAGATGCCACCAGGACCCTTCTAAAAGTCCCAGATTCTTCTAGAGCCCCCCCGGACCCTTATAAAAGCCCCCAGACCCTTCTACAGGCCCCCAGGACCCTTATAAAAGCACCCAGACCCTTCCAGAGCCTCACAGGTCCCTTCTAACCGCACCCAGACCCTTCTAGAGGTCCCCAGGACCCTTCTAAAAGCCTCTAGACCCTTCTAGAGCCTCCCAGGACCCTTCCAAAAGCCCCCAGACCCTTCTAGAGCCCCCCAGGACCCTTCTAAAGGCCCCCAGACCCTTCTAGAGCCCCCCAGGACCCTTCTAAAAGACCCCAGACCCTTCTAGAGCCGCCTAGGATCCTTCAAAAAGCATAAAGACCCTTCTAGACCGTCCCCGGATGATTCTAAAAGCCCCCAGACCCTTCTAGAGCCCCTCAGGACCTTTCTAAATGCCCCCAGACCCTTCTAGAGAACCCCAGGACCCATCTAAAAGCCCCCAGATCCTTCTAGAGGCCTCCAGGACCCTTCTAAAAGTCCCCAGACCCTTCTAGAGCCCCCCCGGACCATTCTAAAAGCTCCCAGACCCTTCTAGAGGCCCCCAGGACCCTACTAAAAGCTCCCAGACCCTTCTAGAGCCCCCCAGGACCATTCTAAAAGCCCCCAGACCCTTCTAGACCCTCCCCGGATCCTTCTAAAAGCCCCCAGACCCTTCTAGATCCTCCCAGGACCTTTCTAAAAGCCCCCAGACCTTTCTAGAGGACCCAGGACCCTTCTAAAAGCCCCCAGAACGTTCTAGAGCCCCCCAGGACCCTTCTAAAAGCCCCCAGACCCTTCTAGAGCACCCCAGGACCCTTCTAAAAGACCCCAGACCCTTCTAGCGGCACCCAGGACCCTTCTACAAGCCCCCAGACCCTTCTAGAGCCCCCCAGGACCCTTCTAAAAGCTCCCAGACCCTTCTAGATGCCCCCAGGACCCTTCTAAAAGCCCCCAGACCCTTCTAGAGACCCCCGGACCCTTCTACAAGCCCCCAGACCGTTCTAGATCCACCCAGGACCCTTCTAAAAGCACCCAGACCCTTCTAGAGGACCCCAGGACCCGTCTAAAAGCCTCTAGACCCTTCTAGAGCCCCCCAGGACCTTTCTAAAAGCACCCAGACCCTTCTAGAGGCTCCCCGGACACTTATAAAAGCACCCCGACCCTTCTAGAGCCTCCCAGTACCCTTCTAAAAGCAACCAGACCCTTCTAGAGAACACCAGGACCCTTCTAAAAGCCCCCAGACCATTCTAGAGCCCCCCAGGATCATTCCAAAAGCCCCCAGACCCTTCTAGAGCCCCCTAGGACCCATCTAAAAGCACCCAGACCCTTCTAGAAGCCCCTAGGACCCTTCTAAAAGCTCACAGACCCTTCTAGACCCTCCCCGGATCCTTCGAAAAGACCCCAGACCCTTCTAGAGAGCCCCAGGATCATTCTAAAAGCCCCCAGACCCTTCTAGAGCCCCCCAGTACCCTTCTAAAAGCCCCTAGACCCTTCTAGAGTCCCCCAGGACCCTTCTAAATGCCCCCAGACCCTTCAAGAGGCACCCAGGGCCCCTCTTAAGGAACCCCGTCCCTTCTAGAGCATCCCAGGACCCTTCTAAAAGTCCCCAGGCCCTTCTAGAGCACCCCAGGACCCTTCTAAAAGCCCCCAGAACCTTCTAGAGCCCCCCAGGACCCTTCTAAAAGACCCCAGACCCTTCTAGAGGAACCCAGGACCCTTCTGAAAGCCAGCAGAACATTCTAGAGTCACCCAGGACTCTTCTAAAACGCCCCAGAACCCTCTAGAGCCACCCAGGACTCTTCTAAAAGCCCCCAGACCCTTCTAGAGCCTCCCAGGACCCTTCTAAAAGCACCCAGACACTTCTAGAGCACCCCAATACCATTCTAAAGCCCCCAGACCTTTCTAGACCCTCCCCGGATCACTCTAAAAGCCCCCAGACCCTTCAAGAGCCCCCCAGGATCATTCTAAAAGACCCCAGACCCTTCTAGAGCCCCCTAGGACCCATCTAAAAGCCCCCAAACCCTTCTAGAGGCCCCTAGGACCCTTCTAAAAGACCCCAGACCCTTCTAGACCCTCCCCGGATCCTTCGAAAAGACCCCAGACCCTTCGAGAGCCACCCAGGATCATTCTAAAAGCCCCCAGACCCTTCTAGAGGCCCCCAGGAACCTTCTAAAAGCCCCCAGACCATTCTAGAGCCCCCCAGGACCCTTCAAAAGGCCCCCAGACCCTTCTAGACCCTCCCCGGATTATTCTAAAAGCCCCCAGACCCTTCTAGAGCCCCCCAAGACCCTTCTAAAAGCCTCCAGACCCTTCTAGAGCCACCCCGAACCAATCTAATAGTTCTCAGACCCTTCTAGAGGCCCCCAGGACCCTTCTATAAGTCCCCAGACCCTTCTAGAGAACCCCAGGAACATTCTAAAAGCCCCCAGACCATTCTAGAGCATCCCAGGAGCCTTCTAAAAACCCCCAGACCCTTCTAGAGCCCCCCCGGACCACTCTAATAGATCCCAGACCCTTCTAGAGGCCCCCAGGATACTTCTAAATGTCCCCAGACCCTTTTAGAGAACCCCGGGACCCTTCTAAAAGCCCCCAGACCCCTCTAGAGCCCCCCAGGACCATTCTAAAAGCCCCCAGAACTTTCTAGACCCTCCCCGGATCATTCTAAAAGCCCCCAGACCCTTCTAGAGACCCCCATGACCCTTCTATAAGCACTCAGACCCTTCTAGAGGGCCCC
Organism: Clamator glandarius; assembly: GCA_033459285.1. Classification (NCBI taxonomy): domain Eukaryota; kingdom Metazoa; phylum Chordata; class Aves; order Cuculiformes; family Cuculidae; genus Clamator; species Clamator glandarius. The sequence goes on from JAUNZM010001318.1 coordinate 11,221, forward strand.
AGGACCCTTCTAAAAGCACCCAGACCCTTCTAGAGCCTCCCAGGACCCTTCTAAAAGCCCCCAGACCCTTCTAGACCCCCCCAGGACCCTTCTAAGAGCCCCCAGACACTTCTAGAGCCCCCCAGGACCCTTCTGAAAGGCCGCAGACACATCTAGGCACTCCCCGGATCTTTCTAAAAGACCCCAGACACTTCTAGAGATCCCCAGGAGCATTCTAAAAGCCCCCAGACCCTTCTAGAGCACTCCAGGACCCTTCTAAAAGCCCCCAGACCCTTCTAGAGCCCCCCAGGGCCCCTCTTAAGGCACCCCGTCCCTTCTAGGACACCCCAGGACCCTTCTTAAAGTCCCCAGACCCTTCTAGAGCACCCCAGGACCCTTCTAAAAGCCCCCAGACCCTACTAGAGCCCCCCCGGACCCTTCTAAAAGCCTCCAGACCCTTCTAGAGGACCCCTGGACCAATCTGAAAGCCCCCAGAACCTTCTAGAGCATCCCAGGACAGTTCTAAAAGACCCAGACCCTTCTAGAGCATCCCAGGACAGTTCTAAAAGCTCCCAGACCCTTCTAGAGCCTCCCAGGACCCTTCTAAAAGCTCCCAGACCCTTCTAGAGACACCCAGGACCCTTCTAAAAGCCCCCAGACCTTTCTAGAGCCACCCAGGACGCTTCTAAAAGCCCCCAGACCCTTCTAGAGACCTCCAGGACCCTTCTGAAAGCCAGCAGAACATTCTAGAGTCACCCAGGACCATTCTAAAGGCACCCAGACCCTTCTAGAGCCCCCCAGGACCCATCTACAAGCCCCCAGACCCTTCTAGAGCATCCCAGGACCCTTCTAAAAGCCCCCAGACCCATTTAGATCCTCCCAGGACCTTTCTAAAAGCCCCTAGACCCTTCTAGAGCCTCCCAGGACCCTTCTAAAAGCCCCCAGACCATTCTAGAGCACCCCAGGACCCTTCTAAAAGCCCCCAGACCCTTCTAGAGCCACCCAGGACCCTTCTAAAAGCCCCCAGACCCTTCTAGAGGACCCCAGGACCCTTCTGAAAGCCAGCAGAACATTCTAGAGTCACCCAGGACCATTCTAAAGGCACCCAGACCCTTCTAGAGCCCCCCAGGACCCTTCTAAAAGCCCCCAGACCCTTCTAGAGACCCCCAGGACACTTCTGAAAGCCCCCTGAACCTTCTAGAGCCCTCCAGGACCCTTCTAGAGGCTCCCCGGACCCTTATAAAAGCACCCCGACCCTTCTAGAGCCTCCCAGTACCCTTCTAAAAGCAACCAGACCCTTCTAGAGAACCCCAGGACCCTTCTAAAAGCCCCCAGACCCTTCTAGACCCTCCCCGGATCCTTCTAAAAGCCCCCAGACCCTTCTAGAGCCACCTAGGATCCTTCAAAAAGCACCCAGACCTTTCTAGACGGTCCCCGGATCATTCTAAAAGCCCCCAGACCCTTCTAGAGACCCCCAGGATCATTCTAAAAGCCCCCAGACCCTTCTAGAGCCCCCCAGTACCCTTCTAAAAGCCCCTAGACCCTTCTAGAGCCCCCCAGGACCCTTCTAAATGCCCCCAGACCCTTCAAGAGGCACCCAGAACCCTTCTAAAAGCACCCAGACCATTCTAGAGCCTCCCAGGACCATTCTAAAAGCCCCCAGACCCTTCTAGACCCCCCCCAGGACCCTTCTAAAAGCCCCCAGACCCTTCTAGAGCCCCCCAGGACCCTTCTGAAAGGCCGCAGACACTTATAGACACTCCCTGGATCCTTCTAAAAGACCCCAGACCCTTCTAGAGCACCCCAGGACCCTTCTAAAAGCCCCCAGACACTTCTAGAGCCCCCCAGGCCTCCTCTTAAGGCACCCCGTCCCTTCTAGAGCACCCCAGGACCCTTCTAAAAGTCCCCAGACCTTTCTAGAGCACGCCAGGACCCGTCTAAAAGACCCCAGACCATTCTAGAGCCCCCCCGGACCCTTCTAAAAGCCTCCAGACCCTTCTAGAGGCTCCCTGGACCTTTCTGAAAGCACCCAGAACATTCTAGAGCCCGCCAGTACCCTTCTAAAAGCACCCAGACCCTTCTAGAGCATACCAGGACCATTCTAAAAGCCCCCAGACCCTTCTAGAGCCTCCCAGGATCCTTCTAAAAGCCCCCAGACTCTTCTAGATACACCCAGGACCCTTCTAAAAGCTCCCAGACCATTCTAGAGCCACCCAGGACCCTTCTAAAAGCACCCAGACCCTTCTAGAGCCTCCCAGGACCCTTCTAAAAGCACCCAGACCATTCTAGAGCACCCCAGGACCCTTCTAAAAGCCCCCAGACCGTTCTAGAGCCTACCAGGACCTTTCTACAAGCCCCCAGACCCTTCTAGAGCCCCGAAGGACCCTTCTAAAAGCCCCCAGACCCTTCTAGAGGCCCCCAGGACCCTTCTAAAAGCCACCAGACCCTTCTAGAGCCCCCCCAGGACCATTCTACAAGCCCCCAGACCCTTCTAGAGCCCCCAAGGACCCTTCTACAAGCCCCCAGACCAATCTAGATCCACCCAGGACCCTTCTAAAAGCCCCCAGACCCTTCTAGAGGCCCCCAGGACTCGTCTAAAAGCCTCTAGACCCTTCTAGAGCCCCCCAGGACCTTTCTAAAAGCACCCAGACGCTTCTAGAGGCTCCCCGGTCCCTTATAAAACACCCAGACCCTTCTAGAGCCTCCCAGGACCCTTCTAAAAGCCACCAGACCCTTCTAGAGAACCCCAGGACCCTTCTAAAAGACCCCAGACCCTTCTAGACACTCCCCGGATCCTTCTAAACGTCCTCAGACCCTTCTAGAGCCCCCTAGGATCCTTCAAAAAGCACCCAGACCCTTCTAGACCGTCTCCGGATCATTATAAAAGCCCCCAGACCCTTCTAGAGCCACCCAGGACCCTTCTAAAAGCCCCCTGACCATTCTAGAGCCCCCTATGACCCGTCTAAATGCCCCCAGACCCTTCTAGACCCCCCCAGGACCCTTCTAAAAGCCCCCAGACCCTTCTAGACCCTCCCCGGATCCTTCTAAAAAACCCCAGACCATTCTAGAGCCTCCCAGGACCATTCTAAAGCCCTCAGACCCTTCTAGAGGACACCAGGACCCTTCTAAAAGCCCCCAGACACTTCTAGAGCCCCCCAGGACCCTTCTAAAAGCCTACAGACCCTTCTAGAGCCCCCCAGGACCCTTCTAAAAGACCCCAGACCAATCTAGAGATCCCCAGGGCATTCTTAAGGCACCCCGTCCATTCTAGAGCACCCCAGAACCCTTCTAAAAGTCCCCAGACCCTTCTAGAGCACCCCAGGACCCTTCTAAATGCCCCAAGAACCTTCTAGAGCCCCCCAGGACCCTTCTAAAAGCACCCAGACCCTTCTAGAGCCCCCCAGGACCCTTCTAAAAGCCCCCAGACACTTCTAGAGCACCCCAGGACCCTTCTAAAAGACCCCAGACCCTTCTAGCGGCACCCAGGACCCTTCTACAAGCCCCCAGACCCTTCTAGAGCCCCCCAGGACCCTTCTAAAAGCTCCCAGACCCTTCTAGATGCCCCCAGGACCCTTCTAAAAGCCCCCAGACCCTTCTAGAGACCCCCGGACCCTTCTACAAGCCCCCAGACCGTTCTAGATCCACCCAGGACCCTTCTAAAAGCACCCAGACCCTTCTAGAGGACCCCAGGACCCGTCTAAAAGCCTCTAGACCCTTCTAGAGCCCCCCAGGACCTTTCTAAAAGCACCCAGACCCTTCTAGAGGCTCCCCGGACACTTATAAAAGCACCCCGACCCTTCTAGAGCCTCCCAGTACCCTTCTAAAAGCAACCAGACCCTTCTAGAGAACACCAGGACCCTTCTAAAAGCCCCCAGACCATTCTAGAGCCCCCCAGGATCATTCCAAAAGCCCCCAGACCCTTCTAGAGCCCCCTAGGACCCATCTAAAAGCCCCCAGACCCTTCTAGAAGCCCCTAGGACCCTTCTAAAAGCTCACAGACCTTTCTAGACCCTCCCCGGATCCTTCGAAAAGACCCCAGACCCTTCTAGAGAGCCCCAGGATCATTCTAAAAGCCCCCAGACCCTTCTAGAGCCCCCCAGTACCCTTCTAAAAGCCCCTAGACCCTTCTAGAGTCCCCCAGGACCCTTCTAAATGCCCCCAGACCCTTCAAGAGGCACCCAGGGCCCCTCTTAAGGAACCCCGTCCCTTCTAGAGCATCCCAGGACCCTTCTAAAAGTCCCCAGGCCCTTCTAGAGCACCCCAGGACCCTTCTAAAAGCCCCCAGACCCTTCTAGAGCCCCCCAGGACCCTTCTAAAAGACCCCAGACCCTTCTAGAGGAACCCAGGACCCTTCTGAAAGCCAGCAGAACATTCTAGAGTCACCCAGGACCCTTCTAAAACGCCCCAGAACCCTCTAGAGCCACCCAGGACTCTTCTAAAAGCCCCCAGACCCTTCTAGAGCCTCCCAGGACCCTTCTAAAAGCACCCAGACACTTCTAGAGCACCCCAATACCATTCTAAAGCCCCCAGACCTTTCTAGACCCTCCCCGGATCACTCTAAAAGCCCCCAGACCCTTCAAGAGCCCCCCAGGATCATTCTAAAAGACCCCAGACCCTTCTAGAGCCCCCTAGGACCCATCTAAAAGCCCCCAAACCCTTCTAGAGGCCCCTAGGACCCTTCTAAAAGACCCCAGACCCTTCTAGACCCTCCCCGGATCCTTCGAAAAGACCCCAGACCCTTCGAGAGCCACCCAGGATCATTCTAAAAGCCCCCAGACCCTTCTAGAGGCCCCCAGGAACCTTCTAAAAGCCCCCAGACCATTCTAGAGCCCCCCAGGACCCTTCAAAAGGCCCCCAGACCCTTCTAGACCCTCCCCGGATTATTCTAAAAGCCCCCAGACCCTTCTAGAGCCCCCCAAGACCCTTCTAAAAGCCTCCAGACCCTTCTAGAGCCACCCCGAACCAATCTAATAGTTCTCAGACCCTTCTAGAGGCCCCCAGGACCCTTCTATAAGTCCCCAGACCCTTCTAGAGAACCCCAGGAACATTCTAAAAGCCCCCAGACCATTCTAGAGCATCCCAGGAGCCTTCTAAAAACCCCCAGACCCTTCTAGAGCCCCCCCGGACCACTCTAATAGATCCCAGACCCTTCTAGAGGCCCCCAGGATACTTCTAAATGTCCCCAGACCCTTTTAGAGAACCCCGGGACCCTTCTAAAAGCCCCCAGACCCCTCTAGAGCCCCCCAGGACCATTCTAAAAGCCCCCAGAACTTTCTAGACCCTCCCCGGATCATTCTAAAAGCCCCCAGACCCTTCTAGAGACCCCCATGACCCTTCTATAAGCACTCAGACCCTTCTAGAGGGCCCCAGGACCCTTCTAAAAGCACCCAGACCCATCTAGAGCCTCCCAGGACCCTTCTAAAAGCCCCCAGACCCTTCTAGACCCCCCCAGGACCCTTCTAAGAGCCCCCAGACCCTTCTAGAGCCCCCCAGGACCCTTCTGAAAGGCCGCAGACACATCTAGACACTCCCCGGATCTTTCTAAAAGACCCCAGACACTTCTAGAGATCCCCAGGAGCATTCTAAAAGCCCCCAGACCCTTCTAGAGCACTCCAGGACCCTTCTAAAAGCCCCCAGACCCTTCTAGAGCCCCCCAGGGCCCCTCTTAAGGCACCCCGTCCCTTCTAGGACACCCCAGGACCCTTCTTAAAGTCCCCAGACCCTTCTAGAGCACCCCAGGACCCTTCTAAAAGCCCCCAGACCCTACTAGAGCCCCCCCGGACCCTTCTAAAAGCCTCCAGACCCTTCTAGAGGACCCCTGGACCAATCTGAAAGCCCCCAGAACCTTCTAGAGCATCCCAGGACAGTTCTAAAAGACCCAGACCCTTCTAGAGCATCCCAGGACAGTTCTAAAAGCTCCCAGACCCTTCTAGAGCCTCCCAGGACCCTTCTAAAAGCTCCCAGACCCTTCTAGAGACACCCAGGACCCTTCTAAAAGCCCCCAGACCTTTCTAGAGCCACCCAGGACGCTTCTAAAAGCCCCCAGACCCTTCTAGAGACCTCCAGGACCCTTCTGAAAGCCAGCAGAACATTCTAGAGTCACCCAGGACCATTCTAAAGGCACCCAGACCCTTCTAGAGCCCCCCAGGACCCATCTACAAGCCCCCAGACCCTTCTAGAGCATCCCAGGACCCTTCTAAAAGCCCCCAGACCCATTTAGATCCTCCCAGGACCTTTCTAAAAGCCCCCAGACCCTTCTAGAGCCTCCCAGGACCCTTCTAAAAGCCCCCAGACCATTCTAGAGCAACCCAGGACCCTTCTAAAAGCCCCCAGACCCTTCTAGAGCCACCCAGGACCCTTCTAAAAGCCCCCAGACCCTTCTAGAGGACCCCAGGACCCTTCTGAAAGCCAGCAGAACATTCTAGAGTCACCCAGGACCATTCTAAAGGCACCCAGACCCTTCTAGAGCCCCCCAGGACCCTTCTAAAAGCCCCCAGACCCTTCTAGAGACCCCCAGGACACTTCTGAAAGCCCCCTGAACCTTCTAGAGCCCTCCAGGACCCTTCTAGAGGCTCCCCGGACCCTTATAAAAGCACCCCGACCCTTCTAGAGCCTCCCAGTACCCTTCTAAAAGCAACCAGACCCTTCTAGAGAACCCCAGGACCCTTCTAAAAGCCCCCAGACCCTTCTAGACCCTCCCCGGATCCTTCTAAAAGCCCCCAGACCCTTCTAGAGCCACCTAGGATCCTTCAAAAAGCACCCAGACCTTTCTAGACGGTCCCCGGATCATTCTAAAAGCCCCCAGACCCTTCTAGAGACCCCCAGGATCATTCTAAAAGCCCCCAGACCCTTCTAGAGCCCCCCAGTACCCTTCTAAAAGCCCCTAGACCCTTCTAGAGCCCCCCAGGACCCTTCTAAATGCCCCCAGACCCTTCAAGAGGCACCCAGAACCCTTCTAAAAGCACCCAGACCATTCTAGAGCCTCCCAGGACCATTCTAAAAGCCCCCAGACCCTTCTAGACCCCCCCAGGACCCTTCTAAAAGCCCCCAGACCCTTCTAGAGCCCCCCAGGACCCTTCTGAAAGGCCGCAGACACTTATAGACACTCCCTGGATCCTTCTAAAAGACCCCAGACCCTTCTAGAGCACCCCAGGACCCTTCTAAAAGCCCCCAGACACTTCTAGAGCCCCCCAGGCCTCCTCTTAAGGCACCCCGTCCCTTCTAGAGCACCCCAGGACCCTTCTAAAAGTCCCCAGACCTTTCTAGAGCACGCCAGGACCCGTCTAAAAGACCCCAGACCATTCTAGAGCCCCCCCGGACCCTTCTAAAAGCCTCCAGACCCTTCTAGAGGCTCCCTGGACCTTTCTGAAAGCACCCAGAACATTCTAGAGCCCGCCAGTACCCTTCTAAAAGCACCCAGACCCTTCTAGAGCATCCCAGGACCATTCTAAAAGCCCCCAGACCCTTCTAGAGCCTCCCAGGATCCTTCTAAAAGCCCCCAGACTCTTCTAGATACACCCAGGACCCTTCTAAAAGCTCCCAGACCATTCTAGAGCCACCCAGGACCCTTCTAAAAGCCCCCAGACCCTTCTAGAGCCTCCCAGGACCCTTCTAAAAGCACCCAGACCATTCTAGAGCACCCCAGGACCCTTCTAAAAGCCCCCAGACCGTTCTAGAGCCTACCAGGACCTTTCTACAAGCCCCCAGACCCTTCTAGAGCCCCGAAGGACCCTTCTAAAAGCCCCCAGACCCTTCTAGAGGCCCCCAGGACCCTTCTAAAAGCCACCAGACCCTTCTAGAGCCCCCCCAGGACCATTCTACAAGCCCCCAGACCCTTCTAGAGCCCCCAAGGACCCTTCTACAAGCCCCCAGACCAATCTAGATCCACCCAGGACCCTTCTAAAAGCCCCCAGACCCTTCTAGAGGCCCCCAGGACTCGTCTAAAAGCCTCTAGACCCTTCTAGAGCCCCCCAGGACCTTTCTAAAAGCACCCAGACGCTTCTAGAGGCTCCCCGGTCCCTTATAAAACACCCAGACCCTTCTAGAGCCTCCCAGGACCCTTCTAAAAGCCACCAGACCCTTCTAGAGAACCCCAGGACCCTTCTAAAAGACCCCAGACCCTTCTAGACACTCCCCGGATCCTTCTAAACGCCCTCAGACCCTTCTAGAGCCCCCTAGGATCCTTCAAAAAGCACCCAGACCCTTCTAGACCGTCTCCGGATCATTATAAAAGCCCCCAGACCCTTCTAGAGCCACCCAGGACCCTTCTAAAAGCCCCCTGACCATTCTAGAGCCCCCTATGACCCGTCTAAATGCCCCCAGACCCTTCTAGACCCCCCCAGGACCCTTCTAAAAGCCCCCAGACCCTTCTAGACCCTCCCCGGATCCTTCTAAAAAACCCCAGACCATTCTAGAGCCTCCCAGGACCATTCTAAAGCCCTCAGACCCTTCTAGAAGACACCAGGACCCTTCTAAAAGCCCCCAGACACTTCTAGAGCCCCCCAGGACCCTTCTAAAAGCCTACAGACCCTTCTAGAGCCCCCCAGGACCCTTCTAAAAGACCCCAGACCAATCTAGAGATCCCCAGGGCATTCTTAAGGCACCCCGTCCATTCTAGAGCACCCCAGAACCCTTCTAAAAGTCCCCAGACCCTTCTAGAGCACCCCAGGACCCTTCTAAATGCCCCAAGAACCTTCTAGAGCCCCCCAGGACCCTTCTAAAAGCACCCAGACCCTTATAGAGGCCCCCAGGACCCTTCTGAAAGCCCCAAGAACCTTCTAGAGCATCCCAGGACCCTTCTAAAAGAACCCAGACCCTTCTAGGGCTCCCCAGGACCCTTCTAAAAGCCCCCAGACCATTCTAGAGACCCCCATGACCCTTCTGAAAGCCTCCAGAACCTTCTAGATCTACCCAGGACCCTTCTAAAAGCCACCAGACCCTTCTAGAGCCCCCCAGGACCATTCTAAAAGCACCCAGACCCTTCTAGAGACACCCAGGACCCTTCTAAATGCCCCCAGACCCTTCTAGATAAGCCAGGACCCTTCGAAAAGCAACCAGAACCTTCTAGAGCCACCCAGGACCATTCTAAAAGCCCCCAAACCCTTCTAGAGCCTCCCAGGACCCTTCTAAAAGCACCCAGACCCTTCTAGAGAGCCCCAGGACCATTCTAAAGGCACCCAGACTCTTCTAGACCCTCCCCGGATCATTCTAAAAGCCCTCAGACCCTTCTAGAGACCCCCAGGACCCTTCTAAAGGTCCCCAGACCCTTCTAGACCCTCCCCGGATCATTCTAAAAGCCCCCAGACCCTTCTAGAGCCTCGCAGGACCCCTCTAAAAGCCCCCGGACCCTTCTAGAGCCTTCCAGGACCCTTCTAAAAGCCCCCAGACCCTTCTAGATCATACCCGGACCCCTCTGATATATCCCACACCATTCTAGAGGCCACCAGGATACTTTCAAAAGCCCCCAGACCCTTCTAGAGAACCCCAGGACCCTTCTAAAAGCCCCCAGACCATTCTAGAGCCCCCCAGGGCCCTTCTAAAAGCCCCGAGACCCTTCTAGGAGAGACGGGGGTCCTTAAGAGGGGCCTTGGGGTCCTCTAGAAGGGTCTGGGGGCTTATAGAAGTGTCCTGGCGGGCTCTCGAAGGGTCTGGGTTCTTTGAGAAGGGTCTTTGGGTGGCTCTAGAAGGGTCTGGGGTATTTTGGAAGGGTCCTGGGTGCCTCAAGAAGGGTGTGGGGTCTTTTATAGGGTCCTGGGGGGCTCTAGAAGGGTCTGGGTGCTTTTAGAAGGGTCCTGGGGAGCTCTAGAAGGGTCTGGGGTCTTTTAGAAGGGTCCCGGGAGGCTCTAGAAGGGTCTGGGGGCTTTTAGAAGGGTCCTGTGGAGCTCTAGAAGGGTCTGGGGTCTTTTAGAAGGGTCCTCGGATGCTCTAGAAGGGTCTGGGTCCTGTTAGAAGGGTCCTTGGGGGCTCTAGAAGGGTCTGAGTATCATTAGAGGGGCCTTGGGGGCATCTAGAAGGGTCTGGGGGATATTAGAAGGGTCCTGGAGAGCTCTAGAAGGGTCTGGGGTATTTTAGAAGGGTTCTGGGTAGCTCTAGAAGGGTCTGGGATCTTTCAGAAGGGTCCTGGGGGGCTGTAGAAGGGTCTGGAGTCTTTTAGAAGTGTCCTGGGGGGCTCTAGAAGGGTCTAGGGGCTTTTAGATGGGTCCTGCGGGTCTCTAGAAGGGTCTGGGTGCTTTTAGAAGTGTCCTGGGGGGCTCTAGAAGGGTCGGGGGGTTTTAGGATAGTCCTGGTGGGCTCTAGAAGGGTGTGAGGGCTTCTAGAAGGTTCCTGGGGGGCTTTAGAAGGGTCTGGAGGCTTTTAGAAGGGTCCTGGGTGGCTCTAGAAGGGCGTGGGGGCTTTTAGAAGGATCCGGGGAGGGTCTAGAACGGTCTGAGTGGTTTTAGAAGGGTCCTGGGCGGTTCTAGAAGGTATGGGGGATTCTAGAAGGGTCCTGGGGGGCTCTAGAAGGGTCTGGGGACCACTAGAGGGGCCCCGGGTGCCTCTAGAAAGGTCTGGGGTATTTTAGAAGGGTCCTGGGGAGATCTAGAAGGGTCTGGGGTCTTTTAGAAGGGTCTTGGGAGACTCTAGAAGGATCTGGGGGCATTTAGAAGGTCCTGCGTGTCTCTAGAAGGGTCTGAGGTCTTTTAGAAGGGTCCTGGGGGGCTCTAGAAGGGTCTGGGTGCTTTTAGATGGGTCCTGGGGAGCTCTAGAAGGGTCTGGGGTCTTTTAGAAAGGTCCTGGGTGGCGCTAAAAGTGTCTGGGTGCATTTAGAAGGGTCCTGGGGAGCTCTAGAAGGGTCTGGGGGCTTTCAGAAGGGTCCTGGGGGCCTCTAGAAGGGTCTGGGTGCTTTTAGAAGGGTCCTGGGAGACTCTAGAAGGGTCCTTCGGGTCTCTAGAATGGTCTGGGTTCTTTTAGAATGGTCCTGGGGGGCTCTAGAAGGGTGTGAGGTCTTTTAGAAGGTTCCTGGGGGCATCTCGAAGACTCTGATGGCTTTTAGAAGGGTCCTGGGGGGCTCTAGATGTGTCTGAGGGATTTTAAAAGGGTTCTGGGAGGATCTAGAAGGGTCTGGTTGCTTTTAGAAGGATTCGGGGAGGGTCTAGAAGGGTCTGGGGGCTTTTAGAAGGGTCCTGTGGGGCTCTAGAAGGGTCTGGGTGCTTTTAGAAGGGTCCTGGGGGCCTCTAGAAGGGTCTGGGGGCTTTTAGAAGGGTCCTGGGGAGCTCTAGAAGGGTCTTGGGGCTTTTAGAAGGGTCCTGAGGGCGCTAGAAGTGTCTGGGTGCTTTTAGAAGGGTCCTGGGTGTCTCTAGAAGTGTCTGGGGGCTTTTAGAAGGGTCCTGGGGGCCTCTAGAAGGGTCTGGAGGCTTTATAGAAGGGTCCTAGGGGGATCTAGAAGGGTCTGGGGGCATTCAGAAGGGTCCTTCGGGCCTCTAGAAGGGTCTGGAGTCTATTAGAAGAGTCCGGGGGGGCTCTAGATGGGTCTGGGGTCATTTAGAAGGGTCCTGGGGGGCTCTAGAAGGGTCTGGGGGCTTTCAGAAGTGTCCTGGGGGGCTCTAGAAGGGTCTGGGGGCTTTTAGAAGGGTCCTGGGTCATCTAGAATGGTCTGGGGGCTTTTAGAAAGGTCCTGGGAGGATCCAGATGGGTCTGGGTGGTTTTAGAAGGATCCGTGGAGGCTCTAGAAGGGTCTGGGTGCTTTTAGAATGGTCCTGGGGGGCTCTAGAAGGGTCTGGGGGCTATTAGAAGGATCCGGGGAGGGTCTAGAAGGCTCTGGGGGCATTTAGAAGGGTCCTTGGTGGCTCTAGAAGGGTCTGGGGACCATTAGAGGAGCCCTGGGGTCCTCTAGAAGGGTCTGGGGGTTTTAGAAGGGTCCTGAGGAGCTCTAGAAAGGTCTGGGTGCTTTTACAAGGGTCCTGGGGGAATCTAGAAGGGTCTGGGGGTTTTAGAAGGGTCCTGCGTGTCTCTAGAAGGGTCTGGGGGCTTTTAGAAAGGCCCTGGTATACTCTAGAAGGCTCAGGGGTCTTTGAGAAGGGTCCTAGGGGGCTCTAGAAGGGTCTGGGTGTTTTTAGAAGGGTCCTGGGTTGCTCTAGAAGGGTCTGGGAGCTTTTAGAAGGGTCCTGGGAGACGCTAGAAGGGTCTGAGGGCTTTTAGAAGGGTCCTGTATGGTCTCTAGAAGGGTCTGGGGGCTTTTAGAAGGGTCGTGCGAGGCTCTAGAAGGGTCTGGGGGCTTTTAGAATGGTCCTGGGGGGCTCTAGAAGGGTCTGGGTGCTTTTAGAAGGGTCCTGGGAGGCTCTAGAAGTGTCTGGGTGCTTTTAGAATGGTCCTGGGAGGCTCTAGAAGGGTCTGGGGGCTTTTTGAAGGGTCCAGGGGGCCTCTAGAAAGCTCTGGGGGCTTTTAGATGGGTCCTGGGGGCCTCTAGAAGGGTCTAGGTGCTTTTAGAAGGGTCCTGGGTGTCTCTAGAAGGGTCTGGGGGCTTTTAGAAAGGCCCTGGTAGACTCTAGAAGGCTCTGGGGTCTTTGAGAAGGGTCCTAGGGGGCTCTAGAAGGGTCTGGGTGTTTTTAGAAGGGTCCTGGGTTGCTCTAGAAGGGTCTGGGAGCTTTTAGAAGGGTCCTGGGAGACGCTAGAAGGGTCTGAGGGCTTTTAGAAGGGTCCTGTATGGTCTCTAGAAGGGTCTGGGGGCTTTTAGAAGGGTCGTGCGAGGCTCTAGAAGGGTCTGGGGGCTTTTAGAATGGTCCTGGGGGGCTCTAGAAGGGTCTGGGTGCTTTTAGAAGGGTCCTGGGAGGCTCTAGAAGTGTCTGGGTGCTTTTAGAATGGTCCTGGGAGGCTCTAGAAGGGTCTGGGGGCTTTTTGAAGGGTCCAGGGGGCCTCTAGAAAGCTCTGGGTGCTTTTAGATGGGTCCTGGGGGCCTCTAGAAGGGTCTAGGTGCTTTTAGAAGGGTCCTGGGTGGCTCTAGAAGGGTCTGGGGGCTTTTAGAATGGGCCTGTGGGGCAGTAGAATGGTCTGGTGGATTTAGATGTGTCCTGGGGGGCTCTGGAAGGGTCCAGGGGCTTTCAGAAGGGTCCGTGGAGGCTCTAGAAGGGTCTGGGGGCTTTTAGAAGGGTCCTGGGGGGCTCTAGAAGGGTCTGGGGGCTATTAGAAGGATCCTGGGAGGGTCTAGAAGGGTCTAGGAGCTTTTAGAAGGGTCCTTGGGGGCTATAGAAGGGTCTGGGGACCATTAGAGGGGCACTGGGGTCCTCTAGAAGGGTCTGGTAGATTTTAGAAGGGTCCTGGGGAGCTCTAGAAGGGTCTGGGGGCTTTTAGAAGGGTCCTGGAAGGCTCTGGAATGGTCTGGGGTCTTTTAGAAGGGTCCTGCGTGTCTCTAGAATGGTCTGGAGGCTTTTAGAAGGGTCCTTGGGGTCTCTAGAAGGGTCTCGGGGAGTTTAGAAGGGTCCTGGGGAGCTCTAGAAGGGTCTGGGGGCTTTTTGAATGGTCCTGGTAGAATCTAGAAGGGTGTGGGGGCATTTAAAAGGGTCCTGCGGGTCGCTAGAAGGGTCTGGGGGCTTTTAGAAGGGTCCTGGGGGGCTCTAGAAGGGTCTGGGGTCTTTTAGAAGGGTCCTGGGGGGCTCTAAAGGGTGTGAGGGCTTTTAGAAGGGTCCTTGGGGCATCTAGAAGGCTCTGGGGGCTTTTTGAAGGGTCCTGGTGTCCTCTAGAAGTGTCTGAGGGATTTTAAAGTCCAGGGGGCCTCTAGAAGGGTCTGGGCTGCTTTTAGAAGGAGTCCGGGGTGGGTCTAGAGTGGTCTGGGGGCTGTTAGAAGTGTCCTGGGGGGCTCTAGAAGGGTCTGGGTGCTTTTAGAAGGGTTCTGGGGGGTCTAGAAAGGTCTGGGGACTTTTAGAAGGGTCCTGGGGGACTCTAGAAGGGTCTGGGGGCTTTTAGAAGGGTCCTGGGATGGCGCTAGAATTGTCTGGGTGCATTTAGAAGGGTCCTGGGTTGCTCTAGAAGGGTCTTTGCGCTTTCAGAAGGGTCCTGAGGGCCTCTGGAATGGTCTGGGGTCTTTTAGAAGAGTCCTGGGGGGCTCTAGAATGGTCTGGGGGCATTCAGAAGGGTCCTGGGGGCCTCTAGAATGGACTGGAGGCTTTTAGAAGAGTCCTGGGGTGCTCTAGATGGGTCTGGGGGCATTTAGAAGCGTCCTGGGGGGCTCTGGAAGGGTCTGGGGGAGTTTAGAATGGTCCTGGGGGGCTCTAGAAAGGTCTGGGTGCTTTTAGAAGGGTCCTGGTAGACTCTCGAAGGGTCTGAGTGCTATTAGAAGGGTCCTGCGGGTCTCTAGAAGGGTCTGGGGGCTTTTAGAAGGTTCCTGGGGGGCTCTAGAAGGGTGTGAGGTCTTTTAGAATGGTCCTGGGGGCATCTTGAAGGCTCTGGGGTATTTTAGAAGGGTCCTGGGGGCCTCTAGAAGTGTCTGAGGGATTTTAAAAGGGTCCTGGGAGGCTCTAGAAGGGTCTGGTTGCTTTTAGAAGTGTCCGTGGAGGCTCTAGAAGGGTCTGGGGCCTTTTAGAAGGGTCCTGGGGGGCTCTAGAAGGGTCTGGGTGCTATTAGAAGGATCCGGGGAGGGTCTAGAAGGCTCTGGGGGCTTTTAGAAGGGTCCTTGGGGGCTCTAGAAGGGTCTGGGGACCATTAGAGGAGCCCTGGCGGCCTCTAGAAGGGTCTGGGGGATTTTAAAAGGGTCCTGGGGAGCTCTAGAAGGGTCTGGAGTCTTTTAGAAGGGTCCTGGGGGAATATAGAAGGGTCTGGGGGCTTTTAGAAGGGTCCTGCGGGTGTCTAGAAGGGTCTGGGTGCTTTTAGAAGTGTCCTGGGGGGCTCTAGAAGGGTCTGGGGGCTTTTAGAAGGGTCCTGGGAGACTCTGGAAAGGTCTGAGGGCTTCTAGAAGGGTCCTGTAGGGTCTATAGAAGGGTATGGGTGCTTTTAGAAGGGTCCTGTGGGGCTCTAGAAGGGTCTGGGGGCATTTAGAAAGGTCCTGGGGGGCTCTAGAAGGGTCTGGGTGCTTTTAGAAGGGTCCTGGGAGGATCTAGAAGGGTCTGGTTGCTTTTAGAATGGCCCTGCGGGGCTCTAGAAGGGTCTGGGGGCTTTTTGAAGGGTCCAGGGGGCCTCTAGAAAGGTCTGGGTGCTTTTAGAAGGGTCCTGCGTGGCTCTAGAAGGGTCTGGGGTCTATTAGAAGGATCCGGGGAGGGTCTAGAAGGCTCTGGGTCCTTTTAGAAGGGTCCTTGGGGGCTCTAGAAGGGTCTGGGGACCATTAGAGAAGCCCTGGTGGCCTCTAGAAGGGTCTGGGGGATTTTAGAAGGGTCCTGGGGAGCTCTAGAAGTGTCTGGGGGCTTTTAGAAGGGTCCTGGGAGAATCTAGAAGGGTCTGGGTGCTTTTAGAAGGGTCCTGCGGGTCTCTAGAAGGGTCTGGGGGCTTTTAGAAGGGTCCTGGGGGGATCTAGAATGGTCTGGGTGCTCTTAGAAGGGTCCTGGGGGCCTCTAGAAATGTCTGCGGGATATTAGAAGGGTCCTGGGAGGCTCTAGAAGGGTCTGGGTGTTTTAGAAGGATTCGGGGAGGGTCTAGAAGGGTCTGGGGGCTTTTAGAAGGGTCCTGTGGTGATCTAGAAGCGTCTGGGTTCTTTTAGAAGGGTCCTGGGAGGCTCTAGAAGGGTCTGGGTGCTTTTAGAAGGGTCCTGGGGGTCTTTAGAAGGGTCTGGGGGCTTTTAGAATGGTCCTGCGTGGCTCTAGAATGCTCTGGGGGCTTTTAGAAGAGTCCTGGGTGGCTTTAGAAGAGTGTGAGTGCTTTTAGAAGGGTCCTGGGGGCATCTAGATGGCTCTGGGGACTTTTAGAAGGGTCCTGGGGGCCTCTAGATGGGTCTGAGGATTTTTAGAATGGTCCTGGGAGGCTCTAGAAGTGTCTGGGTGATTTTAGAAGGGCCCTGGTTGGCTCTAGAATGGTCTGGTTGCTTTTAGAAGGGTCCTGGTGGGCTCTAGAAGGGTCTGGGTACTTTTAGAAATGTTCTGGGTGGCTCTAGAATGGTCTGGGGGCATTTAGAAGGGTCCCAGGGGGCTCTAGAAGGGTCTGGGGGCTTTTAGAAGGATCTTGGGGGCCTCTAGAAGGGTCTGGGAGCTTTTAGAAGGGTTCTGGGTGGCTCTAGAATGGTCTGGGGGCTTTTAGAAGCGTCCTGGGGGGCTCTAGAAGGGTGTGGTTGCTTTTAGAAGGGTCCTGGGGGCATCTACAAGGCTCTGGGGGCTTTCAGAAGGGTCCTGGGGGCTTCTAGAAGGTCTGAAGGATTTTAGAAGGGTCCTGGGAGGCTGTAGAAGGGTCTGGGTGCTTTTTGAATGATCCGGGGAGGGTGTAGAAGTGTCTGGGTTCTTTTAGAAGGGTCCTGGGTGGCTCTAGAAGGGTCTGGGTGCTTTCAGAAGGGTCCTGTGTGGCTGTAGAAGGGTCTGGGGGCTTTTAGATGGGTCCTGGGGGGCTGTAGAAAAGTCCGGGGGCTTTTAGAAGGGTCCGTAGAGGCTCTAGAAGGGTTCGGAGGTCTTGTAGAAGGGTCCTGGGGGGCTCTAGAAGGGTCTGGGTGCTATTAGAAGGATCCAGGGAGGGTCTAGAAGGCTCTGGGGGCTTTTAGAAGGGTCCTTGGGGGCTCTAGATGGGTCTGGGGAACATTAGAGGGGCACTGGGGTCCTCTAGAAGGGTCTGGGGGATTTTAGAATGGTCCTGGGAGGCTCTAGAAGGGTCTGGGGGCTTTTAGAAGGGTCCTGCGTGTCTCTAGAAGGGTCTGAGTGCTTTTAGAAGGATTCGGGGAGGGTCTAGAAGGGTCTGGTGGCTTTTAGAAGGGTCCTGTGGGGCTCTCGAAGGGTCTGGGGGCTTTTAGAAGGGTCCTGGGGGGCGCTAGAAATGTCTGGGTGCATTTAGAAGGGTCCTGGGGAGCTCTAGAAGGGTCTGGAGGCTTTTAGAAGGGTCCTGGGGGGTCTAGAAGGGTCTGGGGGCATTCAGAAGGGTCCTGGGGGCCACTAGAAGGGTCTGGAGGGTTTTAGAAGAGTCCTGGTGGGCTCTAGATGGGTCTGGGTGCTTTTAGAATGATCCGGGGATGGTCTAGAAGGGTCTGGGTGCTTTCAGAAGGGTCCTGGGTGCATCTAGAAGGGTCTGAGTGCTTTTAGAAGGGACCTGGGTGGCTCTAGAAGGGTCTGGGGGCTTTTAGAAGGGTTCTGTGGGGATGTAGAAGGGTCTGGGTGCTTTTAGATGGGTCCTGGGGGGCTCTAGAAGGGTCTGGGGACCATTAGAGGGGCCCTGGGGGCCTCTAGAAGGGTCTGGGGGATTTTAGAAGGGTCCTGGGGAGCTCTAGAAGTGTCTGGAGGCTTTTAGAAGGGTCCTGGGGGGCTCTAGAAAGGTGTTAGGGCTTTTAGAAGCGACCTGGGGGCATCTAGAAGGCTCTGGGGGCTATTAGAAGGGTCCTGGGGGGCTCTAGAAGGGTCTGGGGGCTTTTAGAATGGTCTTGGGGGGCTCTAGAGGGGTCTGGGTCTTTTAGAAGGGTCCTGGTGGGCTCTAGAAGGATCTGGGGACAGTTAGGAGGGTCCTGAGGGGATGTTGAATGGTCTGAGTGCTTTTAGATGGGTCCTGTAGGGCTAAAAAAGGTTCCTAACCCTATCCCTAACCCTAACTCTTACTCTAACCCTAACTCTAACACAAACCCAAACCCTAACCCTAACCCTAACCCTAACCCTAACCCTAACTCTAACCCTAACCCTAACCCTAACCCTAACCCTAACCCTAACCCTAACCCTAACTCTAACCCTAACTCTAACCCTAACCCTAACTCTAACCCTAACCCTAACCCTAATCCTAACTCTAAACCTAACCCTAACCCTAACCCTAACCCTAACTCTAACTATAACCCTAACCCTAACCCTAACCCTAACCCTAACCCTAACCCTAACCCTAACCCTAACCCTAACCCTAACTCTAACCCTAAATCTAACCCTAACCCTAAACCTAACCCTAACTCTAACCCTAACCCTAACCCTAACCCTAACCCTAACCCTAACCCTAACCCTAACTCTAACCCTAACCCTAACCCTAACTCTAACCCTAACCCTAACCCTAACCCTAACCCTAACCCTAACCCTAACCCTAACTCTAACTATAACCCTAACCCTAACCCTAACCCTAACCCTAACCCTAACTCTAACCCTAACCCTAACCCTAACCCTAACCCTAACCCTAACTCTAACCCTAACCCTAACTCTAACCCTAACCCTAACCCTAACCCTAACCCTAACTCTAACCCTAACCCTAACCCTAACCCTAACCCTAACCCTAACCCTAACCCTAACCCTAACCCTAACCCTAACCCTAACCCTAACTCTAACCCTAACCCTAACCCTAACCCTAACCCTAACCCTAACCCTAACCCTAACCCTAACCCTAACCCTAACCCTAACCCTAACTCTAACCCTAACTCTAACCCTAACCCTAACCCTAACCCTAACCCTAACCCTAACCCTAACCCTAACCCTAACCCTAACCCTAACCCTAACCCTAACCCTAACCCTAACCCTAACCCTAACCCTAACCCTAACCCTAACCCTAACCCTAACCCTAACCCTAACCCTAACCCTAACTCTAACCCTAACTCTAACCCTAACCCTAACCCTAACCCTAACCCTAACCCTAACCCTAACCCTAACCCTAACCCTAACCCTAACCCTAACCCTAACCCTAACCCTAACCCTAACCCTGCCTCTAACCCCTAGAAGTATCTGGGGGCTTTTAGAAGAGTCCTTGAAGGATCTAGGAGGGTCTAGGGTCTCTAAAAAGGTTCCTAAGGGGCTCCGGAAGGGTTTGGGGTCTTTTAGAAGGGTCCTCGGTGGCTCTAGAAGGGTCTAGGGTATTGTAGAAGGGTCCTAAGGGGGTTTAGTAGGGCCTGGGGGGCTTTATAAGATTTTGGGGGCCTTTATAAGGTTTTGGGGGGCTCTAGAAAGTCCGGGGGCTTTGAGAAGCACACTGGGGGCTCTAAAAGTCTCTGGGTTCTTTTAGAAGGTTCCTGGGGGGCTATAGAAGGGTCTGGGTGCTTCTAGAGCAAAAATTTTAATTTTGCACATTTGGGGAATTCGCAGGGCTCAGCACACCCGGAGTGCAAAGGATGAGCCTGGCCTGGGAAAAGCACCTGCTTGATCAGGGTGTCTCCCCTGCCAGCTAAGTACAAAGGACCCAGACCATTCTAGAGCCCCCAAGGACCCTTCCAAAAGCCCCCAGACCCTTCTGGAAACGTTCAGGTTCCTTTGAAAAGGCCCCAGACCCTTCTAGAGCCTCCCAAGACCCTTCTAAAAGACCCCAGACCCTTCTAGACCCTCCCCGGATCCTTCTAAAAGCCCCGAGACCCTTCTAGAGGATCCCAGGACCCTTCTAAAAGCCCCCAGACCCTTCTAGAGCCCCCCCGGACCCTTCTAAAAGACCCCAGATCATTCTAGAGCACCCCAGGACAATTCTAAAAGCCCCCAGACCCTTCTAGAGCCCCCCAGGACCCTTCTCAAAACTTCCAGACCCTTCTAGAGCCCCACAGGACCCTTCTAAAAGCCCCCAGACCCTTCTAGAGGCCCCAGGGCCCCTCTTAAGCAGCCCCGTCCCTTCTAGAGCATCCCAGGACCCTTCTAAAAGCCCCCAGACCCTTCTAGAGCACCCCAG
Organism: Clamator glandarius; assembly: GCA_033459285.1. Classification (NCBI taxonomy): domain Eukaryota; kingdom Metazoa; phylum Chordata; class Aves; order Cuculiformes; family Cuculidae; genus Clamator; species Clamator glandarius. The sequence continues at coordinate 30,901 of JAUNZM010001318.1, forward strand.
GACCCTTCTAAAAGCACCCAGACCCTTCTAGAGCCTCCCAGGACCATTCTAAATGCCCCCAGACCCTTCAAAACCCCCCAGGACACTTCTAAAAGACCCCAGACCCTTCTAGAGCACCCTAGGATCCTTCAAAAAGCATAAAGACCCTTTTAGACCGTCCCCGGATCATTCTAAAAGCCCCCAGACCCTTCTAGAGCCTCCCAGGACCCCTCAAAAAGCCCCCAGACCCTTCTAGAGACACCCAGGACCCATCTAAAAGCCCCCAGACCATTCTAGAGCCCCCCAGGACCCTTCTAAAAGCCCCCAGACCCCTCTAGAGGCACCCAGGAACATTCTAAAAGACCCCAGACCCTTCTAGAGGCCCCCAGGACCCTTCTAAAAGTCCCGAGACCCTTCTAGAGGCAACCAGGACCCTTCTAAAAGCCCCCAGACCCTTCTAGATCCTCCCAGGACCCTTCTAAAGCCCCCAGACCCTTCTAGAGCACCCCAGGACCCTTCTAAAAGCCCCCAGACCCTTCTAGAGCCCCCCAGGACCATTCTAAAAGCACCCAGACCCTTCTAGATGTGCCCAGGACCCATCTTAAGGCCCCCAGACCATTCTAGAGCACGCCAAGGCCATTCTAAAAGCCCCCAGACCATTCTAGAGCCCCCCAGGACCCTTCTAAAAGGCCGCAGAAACTTCTAGATCCTCTCCGGATAATTCTAAAAGCCCCCAGACACTTCTAGAGATCCCCAGGACCATTCTAAAAGGCCCCAGACCCTTCTATAGCACCCCAGGACCCTTCTAAAAGACCCCAGACCATTCTAGAGCCCCCCAGGGCCCCTCTTAAGGCACCCCGTCCCTTCTAGAGCAGCCCAGGACCCTTCTAAAAGTCCCCAGACCCTTCCAGATCACCCCAGGACCCATCTAAAAGCCCCCAGACCCTTCCAGAGCCCCCCCGGACCCTTCTAAAAGGCCCTAGACCCTTCTAGAGGCCCCCAGGACCCTTCTGAAAGCCCCCAGAACCTTCTAGAGCCCCACAGGACCCTTCTAAAAGCACCCAGACACTTCTACAGACCCCGAGGACCCTATAAAAGACTACAGACCCTTCTAGAGACAGCCAGGACACTTCTAAAAGACCCCAGACCCTTCTAGAGCCCCACAGGACCCTTCTAAAAGCACCCAGACTAATCTAGACCCTCCCCGGATTATTCTAAAACCCCCAGACCCTTCTAGAGCATCCCAGGACCCTTCTAAAAGCCCCCAGACCCTTCTAGAGGCCCCCAGGACCATTCTAAAAGCACCCAGACCCTTCTAGAGACCCCCTGTACCCTTCTAAAAGCACCCAGACCCTTCTAGAGTCCCCCAGGACCCTTCTGAAAGCCCCCAGACCCTTCTACAGACCCCCAGGACCCTATAAAAGCCCCCAGACTCTTCTAGAGCACCCCAGGACCCTTCTAAAAGCCCCCAGACCCTTCTAGAGCCCCCCCGGACCCTTTTAAAATCCTCCAGACCCTTATAGAGCCCCCCAGGACCCTTCTAAAAGACACCAGACCCTTTTAGAGGCCCCAGGGCCCCTCTTAAGCCCCCCCGTACCTTCTAGAGCACACTAGGACCCTTCTAAAAGCAGCCAGACCCTTCTAGAGCACCCCAGGACTCTTCTAAAAGCCCCCAGACCCTTCTAGAGCTCCCCCGGACCCTTCTAAAAGCCCCTAGACCCTTCTAGAGGCCCCCACGACCCTTCTGAAAGCCCCCAGATCATTCTAGAGCCCCACAGGACCCTTCTAAAAGCACCCAGACCCTTCTACAGACCCCCAGGACAGTATAAAAGACCCCAGACCCTTCTAGAGCCCCCCAGGACCCTTCTAAAAGCCCCCAGACCCTTCTAGAGCCCCCAGGACGCTTCTAAAAACTTCCAAACCCTTCTAGAGCCACCCAGGACCCTTCTAAAACCCCCCAGACCCTTCTAGAGGCGCCAGGGCCCTTCTTAAGCACCCCCGTCCCTTCTAGAGCACACCAGGACCCGTCTAAAAGCCTCTAGACCCTTCTAGAGCACTCCAGGACCTTTCCAAAAGCAGCCAGACCCTTCTAGAGGCTCCCCGGACCCTTATAAAAGCACCCAGACCCTTCCAGAGCCTCCCAGGACCCTTCTAAAAGCCACCAGACCCTTCTAGAGACCCCCAGGACCCTTCTAAAAGCACCCAGACCCTTCTAGACCCTCCCCGGATCATTCTAAAAGCCCCCAGACCCTTCTAGAGCCCCCTAGGATCCTTCAAAAAGCACCCAGACCCTTCTAGACCGTCCCCGGATCATTCTAAAAGCACCCAGACCCTTCTAGAGCCCCCCAGGATCATTCTAAAAGCCCCCTGACCCTTCTAGAGCCCCCTAGGACCCTTCTACAAGCACCCAGACCCTTCTAGAGCCCCCCAGGACCCTTCTAATAGCCCCCAGACCCGTCTAGCTGCCACCAGGACCCTTCTAAAAGTCCCCAGACCCTTCTTGAGCCCCCCCGGACCCTTGTAAAAGCCCCCAGACCCTTCTAGAGGCCCCCAGCACCCTTATAAAAGCACCCAGACCCTTCCACAGCCTCACAGGTCCCTTCTAAACGCCCCCAGACCCTTCTAGAGGCCCCCAGGACCCTTCTAAAAGCCTCTAGACCCTTCTAGAGCCCCCCAGGACCCTTCTAAAAGCCCCCAGACCCTTCTAGAGCCTCCCAGGACCATTCTAAAAGCACGCAGACCCTTCTAGAGTCCCCCAGGACCCTTCTAAAAGACCCCAGACCCTTCTAGAGCCGCCTAGGATCCTTCAAAAAGCATAAAGACCCTTCTAGACCGTCCCCGGATCATTCTAAAAGCCCCCAGACCCTTCTAGAGCCCCTCAGGACCCTTCTAAATGCCCCCAGACCCTTCTAGAGCACCCCAGGACCCATCTAAAAGCCCCCAGATCCTTTTAGAGCACCCCAGTACCCTTCTAAAAGCCCCCAGACCCTTCTAGAGCCAACCAGGACCATTCTAAAAGCTCCCAGACCCTTCTAGAGGCCCCCAGGACCCTTCTAAAAGCCCCCAGACCCTTCTAGAGCCCCCCAGGACACTTCTACAAGCCCCCAGACCCTTCTAGAGCCACCCAGACCCTTCTAAAAGCACCCAGACCCTTCTAGAGGCCCCCAGGACCCGTTTAAAAGCCTCTAGACCCTTCTAGAGCCCCCCAGGACCTTTCTAAAATCACCCAGACCCTTCTAGAGGCTCCCCGGACCCTTATAAAAGCACCCCGACCCTTCTAGAGCCTCCCAGTACCCTTCTAAAGGCAACCAGACCATTCTAGAGAACCCCAGGACCCTTCTAAAAGCCCCCAGACCCTTCTAGACCCTCCCCGGTTCCTTCTAAAAGCCCCCAGACCCTTCTAGAGCCCCCTAGGATCCTTCAAAAAGCACCCAGACCTTTCTAGACCGTCCCCGGATCATTCTAAAAGCCCCCAGACCCTTCTAGAGGCCCCCAGGATCATTCTAAAAGCCCCCAGACCCTTCTAGAGCCGCCTAGGACCTATCTAAAAGCCCCCAGACCCTTCTAGAGGCCCCTAGGACCCTTCTAAAAGCCCCCAGACCCTTCTAGACCCTCCCTGGATCCTTCGAAAAGACCCCAGACCCTTCTAGAGCCCCCCAGGATCATTCTAAAAGCCCCCAGACCCTTCTAGAGCCCCCCAGTACCCTTCTAAAAGCCCCTAGACCCTTCTAGAGCCCCCCAAGACCCTTCTAAATGCCCCCAGACCCTTCAAGAGGCACCCAGGGCCCCTCTTAAGGAACCCCGTCCCTTCTAGAGCACCCCAGGACCCATCTAAAAGTCCCCAGACCCTTGTAGAGCCCCCCCGGACCCTTCTAAAAGACCCCAGACCCTTCTAGATGACCCCAGGACCCTTCTGAAAGCCAGCAGAACATTCTAGAGTCACCCAGGACCCTTCTAAAGGCACCCAGACCCTTCTAGAGCCCCCCAGGACCCTTCTAAAAGCGCCCAGACCCTTCTAGAGAACCCCAGGACCCTTCTGAAAGCCCCCAGAACCTTCTAGAGCCCTCCAGGACCCTTCTAAAAGCACCCAGACCCCTCTAGAGCATCCGAGGACCCTTCTAAAATTCCCCAGACCCTTCTAGAGCACCCCAGGACACTTCTAAAAGCACCCAGACCCTTGTAGAGCCCCCCCGAACACTTCTAAAAGCCCCCAGACCCTTCTAGAGCCACCCAGGACCCTTTTAAAAGCACCCAGAACCTTCTAGAGCCCCCCAGGACCCTTCTACAAGCCCCAAGACCCTTCTAGAGCATGCCAGGACCCTTCTAAAAGCACCCAGACCAATCTAGAGCCTCCCAGGACCCTTCTATAAGCCCCCAGAACCTTCTAGAGACTCCCAGGACCCTTCGAAAAGCCCCCAGACCCTTCTAGAGCCACCCAAGACCTTTCTAAAAGCCCCCAGACCATTCTAGATCCTCCCAGGACCCTTCTAAAAGCCCCCAGACCATTCTAGAGCACCCCAGGACCCTTCTAAAAGCGCCCAGACCCTTCTAGAGCCACCCAGGACCCTTCTAAAAGCCCCCAGACCCTTCTAGAGGACCCCAGGACCTTTCTGAAAGCCAGCAGAACATTCTAGAGTCACCCAGGACCCTTCTAAAGGCACCCAGACCCTTCTAGAGCCCCCCAGGACCCTTCTAAAAGACCCCAGACCCTTCTAGAGACCCCCAGGGCCCTTCTGAAAGCCCCCAGAACCTTCTAGAGCCCTCCAGGACCCTTCTAAAAGCCCCCAGACCCTTCTAGAGAATCCGAGGACCCTTCTAAAATTCCCCAGACCCTTCTAGAGCCCCCCCGGACCATTCTAAAAGCCCCCAGACCCTTCTAGAGGCCCCCAGGACCTTTCTAAAATCACCCAGACCCTTCTAGAGGCTACCCGGACCCTTATAAAAGAACCCAGACCCTTCTAGAGCCTCCCAGTACCCTTCTAAAAGCAACCAGACCCTTCTAGAGAACCCCAGGACCCTTCTAAAAGCCCCCAGACTCTTCTAGACCCTCCCCGGATCCTTCTAAAAGCCCCCAGACCCTTCTAGAGCCCCCTAGGATCCTTCAAAAAGCACCCAGACCTTTCTAGACCGTCCCAGGATCATTCTAAAAGATCCCAGACCCTTCTATAGCCCCCCAGGATCATTCTAAAAGCCCCCAGACCCTTCTAGAGCCCCTTAGGACCCATCTAAAAGCCCCCAGACCCTTCTAGAGGCCCCTAGGACCCTTCTAAAAGCCCCCAGACCCTTCTAGACCCTCCCCGGATCCTTCGAAAAGCCCCCAGACCCTTCTAGAGCCCCCCAGGATCATTCTAAAAGCCCCCAGACCCTTCAAGAGGCACCCAGGGCCCCTCTTAAGGAACCCCGTCCCTTCTAGAGCACCCCAGGACCCTTCTAAAAGTCCCCAGACCCTTCTAGAGCCCCCCCGGACCCTTCTAAAAGACCCCAGACCCTTCTAGAGGACCCCAGGACCCTTCTGAAAGCCAGCAGAACATTCTAGAGTCACCCAGGACCCTTCTAAAAGCACCCAGACCCTTCTAGAGCCCCCCAGGACCCTTCTAAAAGCGCCCAGACCCTTCTAGAGACCCCCAGGACCCTTCTGAAAGCCCCCAGAACCTTCTAGAGCCCTCCAGGACCCTTCTAAAAGCACCCAAACCCTTCTAGAGCATCCGAGGACCCTTCTAAAATTCCCCAGACCATTCTAGAGCACCCCAGGAAACTTCTAAAAGCACCCAGACCCTTCTAGAGCCCCCCCGAACCCTTCTAAAAGCCCCCAGACCCTTCTAGAGCCCCCCAGGACCCTTCTAAAAGACCCCAGACCCTTCTAGAGACACCCAGGACCCTTCTGAAAGCCCCCAGAACCTTCTAGAGCCCTCCAGGACCCTTCTAAAAGCCCCCAGACCCTTCTAGAGAATCCGAGGACCCTTCTAAAATTCCCCAGACCCTTCTAGAGCCCCCCCGGACCCTTCTAAAAGCCCCCAGACCCTTCTAGAGCCCCCCAGGACCTTTCTAAAATCACCAAGACCCGTCTAGAGGCTCCCCGGACCCTTCTAAAAGACCCCAGACCCTTCTAGAGACACCCAGGACCCTTCTGAAAGCCCCCAGAACCTTCTAGAGCCCTCCAGGACCCTTCTAAAAGCAACCAGACTCTTATAGAGAACCCCAGGACCCTTCTAAAAGCCCCCAGACCCTTCTAGACCCTCCCCGGATCCTTCTAAAAGCCCCCAGACCCTTCTAGAGCCCCCTAGGATCCTTCAAAAAAGCACCCAGACCTTTCTAGACCGTCCCCGGATCATTCTAAAAGCCCCCAGACCCTTCTAGAGCCCCCCAGGATCATTCTAAAAGCCCCCAGACCCTTCTAGAGCACCCTAGGACCCATCTAAAAGCCCCCAGACCCTTCTAGAGGCCCCTAGGACCCTTCTAAAAGCCCCAGACCCTTCTAGACCCTCCCGGGATCCTTCGAAAAGCCCCCAGACCCTTCTAGAGCCCCCCAGGATCATTCTAAAAGCCCCCAGACCCTTCTAGAGCCCCCCAGGACCCTTCTAAATGCCCCCAGACCCTTCAAGAGGCACCCAGGGCCCCTCTTAAGGAACCCCGTCCCTTCTAGAGCACCCCAGGACCCTTCTAAAAGTCCCCAGACCCTTCTAGAGCCCCCCCGGACCCTTCTAAAAGACCCGAGACCCTTCTAGAGGACCCCAGGACCATTCTGAAAGCCAGCAGAACATTCTAGAGTCACCCAGGACCCTTCTAAAGGCACCCAGACCCTTCTAGAGCCCCCCAGGACCCTTCTAAAAGCGACCAGACCTTTCTAGAGCATCCGAGGACCCTTCTAAAATTCCCCAGACCCTTCTAGAGCACCCCAGGACCTTTCTAAAAGCACCCAGACCCTTCTAGAGCCCCCCCCGGACCCTTCTAAAAGCCCCCAGACCCTTCTAGAGCCACCCAGGACCCTTCTAAAAGCACCCAGAACCTTCTAGAGACCCCAGGACCCTTCTACAAGCCCCAAGACCCTTCTAGAGCATCCCAGGACCCTTCTAAAAGCACCCAGACCCATCTAGAGCCTCCCAGGACCCTTCTAAAATCCACCAGACCCTTCTAGAGGCACCCAGGACCCTTCGAAATGCCCCCAGACCCTTCTAGAGCCACCCAGGACCTTTCTAAAAGCCCCCAGACCCTTCTAGAGCCTCCCAGGACCCTTCTAAAAGCCCAAAGACCCTTCTAGATCCACCCAGGACCCTTCGAAAAGCACCCAGACCCTTTTAGAGCCACCCAGGACCTTTCTGAAAGCCAGCAGAACATTCTAGAGTCACCCAGGACCCTTCTAAAAGCAGCCAGACCCTTCTAGAGACACCCAGGACCCTTCTGAAAGCCCCCAGAACCTTCTAGAGCACCCCAGGACCCTTCTAAAAGCCCCCAGACCCTTCTAGAGAATCCGAGGACCCTTCTAAAATTCCCCAGACCCTTCTAGAGCCCCCCCGGACCCTTCTAAAAGCCCCCAGAACCTTCTAGAGCCACCCAGGACCATTCTAAAAGCCCCCAGACCATTCTAGAGCCCCCCAGGACCCTTCTAAAAGCTCCCAGACCCTTCTAGAGACCCCCAGGACCCTTCTGAAAGAACCCAGAACATTCTAGATACCCCCAGGACCCTTCTAAAAGCCCCCAGACCCTTCTAGAGCATCCGAGGACCCCTCTAAAAGCACCCAGACCCTTCTAGAGCATCCCAGGACCCTTCTAAAAGCCCCCAGACCCTTCTAGAGGCCCCTAGGACCCTTCTAAAAGCCCCCAGAACCCTCTAGAGCCACCCAGGACTCTTCTAAAAGCACACAGACCCTTCTAGAGCCTCCCAGGACCCTTCTAAAACTACCCAGACCCTTCTAGAGCCCCCCAGGACCATTCTAAAGGCCCCCAGACCTTTCTAGACCCTCCCCGGATCATTCTAAAAGACCCAGACCCTTCTAGAGGCCCCCAGGACCCTTCTAAAAGCCCCCAGACCCTTCTAGAGCCCCCCAGGACCCTTCTAAAGGCCCCCAGACCCTTCTAGACCCTCCCCGGATCATTCTAAAAGACCCCAGATTCTTCTAGAGCCTCCCAGGACCCTTCTAATAGACCCCCGACCTTTCTAGACCCTTTCCGGATCCTTCTAAATGAACCCAGACCCTTCTAGGGCCCCCCAGAACCCCTCTAAAAGCCTCCAGACCCTTGTAGAGCCCCCCAGGACCCGTCTAAAAGCGCCCAGACCCTTCTAGACCCTCCCCTGATCATTCTAAAAGACCCCAGACCCTTCTAAAACCTCCAAGGACTATTCTAAAAGAACCCAGACCATTCTAGACCCTCCCCGGATTATTCTAAAAGCCCCCATACCCTTCTAGAGCCCCCCAAGACCCTTCTAAAAGCCTCCAGAACCTTCTGAAGCCCCCCAGGACCCTTCTAAAAGACCCCAGACCCTTCTAGAGCCGCCTAGGATCCTTCTAAAAGCATAAAGACCCTTCTAGACCGTCCCCGGATCATTCTAAAAGCCCCCAGACCCTTCTAGAGCCCGTCAGGACCCTTCTAAATGCCCCCAGACCCTTCTAGAGAACCCCAGGACCCATCTAAAAGCCCCCAGATCCTTCTAGAGGCCCCCAGGACCCTTCTAAAAGCCCCCAGACCCTTCTAGAGCCCCCCAGGACACTTCTAAAAGCCCCCAGACCCTTCTAGACCCTCCCCGGATCCTTCTAAAAGCCCCCAGACCCTTCTATATCCTCCCAGGACCTTTCTAAAAGCCCCCAGACCTTTCTAGAGGCCCCAGGACCCTTCTAAAAGCCCCCAGACCCTTCTAGAGCCCCCCAGGACCCTTCTAAAAGCCCCCAGACCCTTCTAGAGACCCCAGGACGCTTCTAAAAACTTCCAAACCCTTCTAGAGCCACCCAGGACCCTTCTAAAACCCCCCAGACCCTTCTAGAGCACACCAGGACCCGTCTAAAAGCCTCTAGACCCTTCTAGAGCACTCCAGGACCTTTCCAAAAGCACCCAGACCCTTCTAGAGGCTCCCCGGACCCTTATAAAAGCACCCAGACCCTTCCAGAGCCTCCCAGGACCCTTCTAAAAGCCACCAGACCCTTCTAGAGACCCCCAGGACCCTTCTAAAAGCACCCAGACCCTTCTAGACCCTCCCCGGATCATTCTAAAAGCCCCCAGACCCTTCTAGAGCCCCCTAGGATCCTTCAAGAAGCACCCAGACCCTTCTAGACCGTCCCCGGATCATTCTAAAAGCACCCAGACCCTTCTAGAGCCCCCCAGGATCATTCTAAAAGCCCCCTGACCCTTCTAGAGCCCCCTAGGACCCTTCTACAAGCACCCAGACCCTTCTAGAGCCCCCCAGGACCCTTCTAATAGCCCCCAGACCCGTCTAGGGGCCACCAGGACCCTTCTAAAAGTCCCCAGACCCTTCTTGAGCCCCCCCGGACCCTTGTAAAAGCCCCCAGACCCTTCTAGAGGCCCCCAGGACCCTTATAAAAGCACCCAGACCCTTCCAGAGCCTCACAGGTCCCTTCTAAACGCCCCCAGACCCTTCTAGAGGCCCCCAGGACCCTTCTAAAAGCCTCTAGACCCTTCTAGAGCCCCCCAGGACCCTTCTAAAAGCCCCCAGACCCTTCTAGAGCCCCCCAGGACCCTTCTAAAAGGCCGCAGAAACTTCTAGATCCTCTCCGGATAATTCTAAAAGCCCCCAGACACTTCTAGAGATCCCCAGGACCATTCTAAAAGGCCCCAGACCCTTCTATAGCACCCCAGGACCCTTCTAAAAGACCCCAGACCATTCTAGAGCCCCCCAGGGCCCCTCTTAAGGCACCCCGTCCCTTCTAGAGCAGCCCAGGACCCTTCTAAAAGTCCCCAGACCCTTCCAGATCACCCCAGGACCCATCTAAAAGCCCCCAGACCCTTCCAGAGCCCCCCCGGACCCTTCTAAAAGGCCCTAGACCCTTCTAGAGGCCCCCAGGACCCTTCTGAAAGCCCCCAGAACCTTCTAGAGCCCCACAGGACCCTTCTAAAAGCACCCAGACACTTCTACAGACCCCGAGGACCCTATAAAAGACTACAGACCCTTCTAGAGACAGCCAGGACACTTCTAAAAGCCCCCAGACCCTTCTAGAGCCCCACAGGACCCTTCTAAAAGCACCCAGACTAATCTAGACCCTCCCCGGATTATTCTAAAACCCCCAGACCCTTCTAGAGCATCCCAGGACCCTTCTAAAAGCCCCCAGACCCTTCTAGAGGCCCCCAGGACCATTCTAAAAGCACCCAGACCCTTCTAGAGACCCCCTGTACCCTTCTAAAAGCACCCAGACCCTTCTAGAGTCCCCCAGGACCCTTCTGAAAGCCCCCAGACCCTTCTACAGACCCCCAGGACCCTATAAAAGCCCCCAGACTCTTCTAGAGCACCCCAGGACCCTTCTAAAAGCCCCCAGACCCTTCTAGAGCCCCCCAGGACCCTTTTAAAATCCTCCAGACCCTTATAGAGCCCCCCAGGACCCTTCTAAAAGACACCAGACCCTTTTAGAGGCCCCAGGGCCCCTCTTAAGCCCCCCCGTACCTTCTAGAGCACACTAGGACCCTTCTAAAAGCAGCCAGACCCTTCTAGAGCACCCCAGGACTCTTCTAAAAGCCCCCAGACCCTTCTAGAGCTCCCCCGGACCCTTCTAAAAGCCCCTAGACCCTTCTAGAGGCCCCCACGACCCTTCTGAAAGCCCCCAGATCATTCTAGAGCCCCACAGGACCCTTCTAAAAGCACCCAGACCCTTCTACAGACCCCCAGGACAGTATAAAAGACCCCAGACCCTTCTAGAGCCCCCCAGGACCCTTCTAAAAGCCCCCAGACCCTTCTAGAGCCCCCAGGACGCTTCTAAAAACTTCCAAACCCTTCTAGAGCCACCCAGGACCCTTCTAAAACCCCCCAGACCCTTCTAGAGGCGCCAGGGCCCTTCTTAAGCACCCCCGTCCCTTCTAGAGCACACCAGGACCCGTCTAAAAGCCTCTAGACCCTTCTAGAGCACTCCAGGACCTTTCCAAAAGCAGCCAGACCCTTCTAGAGGCTCCCCGGACCCTTATAAAAGCACCCAGACCCTTCCAGAGCCTCCCAGGACCCTTCTAAAAGCCACCAGACCCTTCTAGAGACCCCCAGGACCCTTCTAAAAGCACCCAGACCCTTCTAGACCCTCCCCGGATCATTCTAAAAGCCCCCAGACCCTTCTAGAGCCCCCTAGGATCCTTCAAAAAGCACCCAGACCCTTCTAGACCGTCCCCGGATCATTCTAAAAGCACCCAGACCCTTCTAGAGCCCCCCAGGATCATTCTAAAAGCCCCCTGACCCTTCTAGAGCCCCCTAGGACCCTTCTACAAGCACCCAGACCCTTCTAGAGCCCCCCAGGACCCTTCTAATAGCCCCCAGACCCGTCTAGCTGCCACCAGGACCCTTCTAAAAGTCCCCAGACCCTTCTTGAGCCCCCCCGGACCCTTGTAAAAGCCCCCAGACCCTTCTAGAGGCCCCCAGCACCCTTATAAAAGCACCCAGACCCTTCCACAGCCTCACAGGTCCCTTCTAAACGCCCCCAGACCCTTCTAGAGGCCCCCAGGACCCTTCTAAAAGCCTCTAGACCCTTCTAGAGCCCCCCAGGACCCTTCTAAAAGCCCCCAGACCCTTCTAGAGCCTCCCAGGACCATTCTAAAAGCACGCAGACCCTTCTAGAGTCCCCCAGGACCCTTCTAAAAGACCCCAGACCCTTCTAGAGCCGCCTAGGATCCTTCAAAAAGCATAAAGACCCTTCTAGAGCCACCCAAGACCTTTCTAAAAGCCCCCAGACCCTTCTAGATCCTCCCAGGACCCTTCTAAAAGCCCCCAGACCATTCTAGAGCACCCCAGGACCCTTCTAAAAGCGCCCAGACCCTTCTAGAGCCACCCAGGACCCTTCTAAAAGCCCCCAGACCCTTCTAGAGGACCCCAGGACCTTTCTGAAAGCCAGCAGAACATTCTAGAGTCACCCAGGACCCTTCTAAAGGCACCCAGACCCTTCTAGAGCCCCCCAGGACCCTTCTAAAAGACCCCAGACCCTTCTAGAGACCCCCAGGGCCCTTCTGAAAGCCCCCAGAACCTTCTAGAGCCCTCCAGGACCCTTCTAAAAGCCCCCAGACCCTTCTAGAGAATCCGAGGACCCTTCTAAAATTCCCCAGACCCTTCTAGAGCCCCCCCGGACCATTCTAAAAGCCCCCAGACCCTTCTAGAGGCCCCCAGGACCTTTCTAAAATCACCCAGACCCTTCTAGAGGCTACC
>JAUNZM010001319.1:0-186131 GCA_033459285.1 Clamator glandarius
ATCCTCTGCAGCTACTGTAAATATTTTATGACTGGATACCTCAGAGCAAAGTATCAAGACAAAACTTCTCGATAATTATTTGTCTAACATTCTGGGCAAGGATTTGGACTTTGCCGTAAGTCCTTAACGCAAAGACCTTGTCAGCATCAGCTTGTTGAGCCATTAAGAGGATTTCTTTGGGTGCCACCTTTTAAACTCCAGTATCAAGCCACGGTTTCCAGTAAATTTACCCTGTGGTAAGCAATTCCAGATGAGTCCCAGCGACAGGCTTCAGTCTCAAGGTACTTATTCACTGCACATTAAAATCTCATGTTCCCAGGACTGGGTTGTTTTCTGCCTCATATCCAATTAGGGAATAGAGAAGAGAGGCTTTTCCAGCACTGGAGCTGCACAAAATAACCCCGAGCAACGACTCCGATAAACATCAGCAGCAGTTGGTACTCGCTGTTTACTAACGACAAGGCGAGCTGGAATAATATTTGATCAAAACCTCTGAAATAAGTGCCTAATAGAGCAGGGTCAGGATTTCAGCCACGTAATCATCTTTAAAACAGAAAATATTTGTACATACTAAATATTCAACTTCCAGTCAATTTATGATCTTTCTTGCCAATTCCTACATGAAACCGAGTAACCCCAAGTCACCGAGGAAGCTTAGGACAAAGGATAAAGTAGAAAGGAGCCACTTAAGCACTAAATTTTAACTTCAGATGATCGCTCTTCTCTTCCACGCCAAGTAAAATCATCAGTCCCACCAGAACAAGTACATGGACATCGAATATGGTTTAGTGGCAGATAGGAATGGTTGGACGCGATGATCTAAGAGGTCTTTCCCAACCTAGTCATTCTATGATTCTCTAAGTGTTGGCTGCTGCCAAACACTGGATTCCAATGAATTAAGAGAATAATAGAATTATTAAGGTTGGAAAACCATCAAGTCCAACCATCAACACGATACCACCGTGCCTACTAAATACAACACGTAGATACTGGTGTATCAATGAGGTGCTTCCCTGTCTTCCCATCCACATTTTTAACAGCAAAAAACTTATTGGCTTCAGTAGATGCAGGTTATTATTCATACAGAACAAAAGGCTGTAGACGCTCCGGTATCAACAGCCACGTAACGAGAGGCTTTGCTGTGGTGACACACACACCGTGCCTTCTTACCACTAAATTAAACAGGAGCCACAACTGGGTAGCAAGAATCAGAGTCTGGCATCGAAAACTTAAAGATTAGCTATCTTGGTATTGAATTTGATGAGAATTTAGTGAATTTGCTATCAGCTCTGCTAAGGGTACAAAGTGTTTCCTAAGCGCAAGGATAGGAGTGAGAAATTTTACTTCATGCCTTGCTTTAAAACTGACTGAGACATCCATTTGGGAGCTGTTGAGGACCCAGCCTCAGTGAGCACCTCTGAGTGAAACACTTGGGGCATTTCAATCCTATGAGATCTTTGGTAGGATCAGAAGAAAACAATCCTGGTGTGATGACCAGAAGAAAAGAATCAAGAGTTCATCTGCCTCTCCTGTCTCACCCTGGCCTTTTCCCAGTTGCTTCAGAAAAACGACTTGGATCCGTTGTCACTTTGAAGCAGTGGGTAAAACACGATGAACCCCAGCCAGCAGAAAAGTCTGTTGTCACAGGCTGGAGGCCAGGTCAACCTTAGCCCCAGAGCCATCAGAGCCACCTTCTCTCTCTGTGAAGAGAACACTCGGTTGGGAGGGAGACAACCGTGCCAGAATAACAGAGACACGTTTGCCTGAAGCTAAACACGACTCCTGCTGCAGGAGCGTGGAAATAAACCCTGCAAAGCCGCAATCCTTTCAAGCAGCAGCAGCAGGCAGCCTTCCCTTTTACAACTGCTAAATGCCTGGCTTTTTCCCTAAACAATTTACAGTGCAGTCACACGTCAAGATGGCTGGTGGGAACCAAGATGCTCCAAGTTACTCAAAATAGAACAGGGATTCTACTGGCAGATGCCGGTGGTATTTGCCTGGCTAATTTGCTTTTATTGTGGTGCACGAGGCTTCTGTTCAATGTTTGCCGTCTACTTTGTGTTTATTATGGCGGGGAGGTTTCTCTAGGTGCTCGTAGAACTGTGTCTACTTTTGTAACAGTGTGGGTTTTATCAATGTTTGTATTTGCCTACTTTTGTCGTGATGGGAATGTCTGTTTTTAATAGCCTGCTTCACTTCAGCTCCACTGGATGCTTTATTTAAGAGGTCCTAACAGCCTCCTTTTAACACATCCGTGTGAAGGCTTTTATACTCATCTGATTTTATTAGGTAGGAAAGTTGTCGTCCCTATCTTGCTAATACTAAAAGCTTTCTACACCCATGAAACGCTCCCAACAAGACTTCGATGTGAAGCAACCCTTCGCAAATATTTGCAAGGTACTAGGAGATATTTAAGCACGCTTGGCAATAGATTGCAGCAACACTGCTTGTCCACGGGGTTTACTGAGCGAACTCATAAACTAAGATACAGGAGAAGAAAGAAGGGAGTTGAAGTCAACCAGTTGAGTATCATGATGTCACAAAAGTTATTGTGTTAAGGGTTATTTTGATAGAAAAGCCTGGGAGATCTTTTCTAAGCTTCCAATGGCGTTTAAAAAGTTGGGGGCAGGAAAGGAGGAGGAAAAAAAAAACCCACACAGAATCACAGAATAACCAGGTTGGAAGAGACCCACTGGATCGTCAAGTCCACACACAAAGATTCGCAGCAGTGGAGAGGTAAGAAATAGGTTTTGGTGGAGCAAAAGGGCATGGTGAAATGGAAAAGGCACACGAGGGTCTTATAAAACCAGGAAAGGAAAGGTTTTCAAAGCCAGAGGGATGCAGAGTAACGGTCTAAAGCTGGGAATGGTTTACGCTTGATAGGGGAGGACAGGAAACTGTAATAACCCATGTGTGAAATGGCCAAGCCTCAGCCTGGAGAAGGAGGAGGTCTGCTTTAAAGAGGGACCTACAAAGGCAGGCAGACAGACAGCAGTGGGAAAAGACAGAGTGAAAATGAAGAGAGAGGAAAGGAGAAAAGCAGAACCTGATATCAAGGGCGCAGACACAAATTATCAGCTGAAGGATGCAGCCCACAGGCATCAAAACACAAGAAATTAGGATTGACCTCAAGGCTGTGATTCTTTAAGGTAATGGAGCTTTAAAACTTCTTGTAAAAAAAATCCTGACATTATTGTCATAGAATCAGAGAATCACCAGGTTGGAAAAGAGCCACCGGATCATTGAGTCCAACCATTCTCATCAATCACTAACCCATGTCCCTCAGCACCTCAATAGAATAGAAATCCGACAGCCAAATCTACCTTGCAAGGCTATAAGAACGAGGGTTGACTACGCAGGGAAATGGTGAGTAGAAGTAAAAGATGGGAAAAAAGAGTGATACGGAAATATAAAAAGGATTGGGTATGGGAATGCAAATGTTGGAATAAAGTCAAATTCTGGAAGATGAGTCCAGGAAGAGAAAATGAACAAAAAAAAAAAAAAAAAAAAGTCTGACTGACTTAGCAAAAAACAATGAGGGTAAAGATTATACGGAGAAGAGCTGTTGGAGACATAGCATCTAGCGAGCCTGAGAGCGTAGCACCTAGCAGATGGAATCAAAAAGCAACCACTCCAATGCCTTAAGATTTAAACTCTGGTTGGGAGGCAGAGAAAGTGTCTTAATCCTTATTGAACAGATGGGAATATCTAAGGCAAAGATCCAGACCTCTTTTTTTCCCACTCGACTCCTTTCAAGTCACAAGCAGAGCAGACCTCATCTATCCATCCGATGCCCTTTTCTTCCTCTCGCTACTGGACAAAACACCCCCCTGCGGGCAATGCAGGACACTGAGAAGCCCCATTTCCAGTGTCCCGATCTCCCAGTTCACCAGTAACACCCCAAACTGCCTTACTTCCCAGGACTCCTCACGACAGCAGAGTTAAACATGTTTTAAGCATCTCTAAGATCAAGGCTAAGTTAGTAATTGCCTCTGTTTTCACAAATATTGCTTTACGAGCCAATCGATAAGAAAAGCACAACGCATTAC
The DNA here is from genome assembly GCA_033459285.1 of Clamator glandarius. NCBI lineage: Eukaryota > Metazoa > Chordata > Aves > Cuculiformes > Cuculidae > Clamator > Clamator glandarius. The sequence continues at coordinate 4,050 of JAUNZM010001319.1, forward strand.
AGATGCTGGATTTATTACCTCCCCCATCCAAAGTAAAGAAACCCTTAATAGTCTCCAAATCTCAGTTCCCCACTGGCATTTGGAGGTATCTGACAAACCACAGCAATGCCTGCATCACCTTGCACTGGAAAGGAGGCTCGTGTCATCACACTTTGCGAAGCTTTTGATAGAGGGCTTTGCAGCATCATTTTACATCATCTTGGAGACCTCACGGCTCATAGAGAGTAAATCTTATTCTCATTAAAGGAGGAAGTAGGTGGATGAGGTGTCTGGTGACAGACTGAGATGAGAACATTCAAATAGGACTTTAAAGCAAGCATAAAAAATCCTCCCTCAAGGTAAAGAAGAGGTGGGAAAACGAGCGAAAGCAGAACATTAAATCAGAATAACCAGCCAGCTATATCATGGAATGATTTGAGTTGGAATGGACCTCAAAGTCCATCCAGTTCCAACCCCCTGCCAGGGGCAGGGACACCTCCCACTGGATGAGGTTTCTCAAAGTTTCACCCAGCTCCAGGGCACAAAAATATAACCGGAAAAGGGCACAAAAAAATCAGATTTACATCCACAAATCTTTATTTATATCCACTTTTAAAAGAAAATGCACAACATAAAGGACCCCACAAAACCACATCAATAGAGCCTCCGTGATAAAAACTGGTTGAAGTCACACTAGTGAACATTTCACCTGCAAAAAAAAAAAAAAAAAAAAAAAGTCGGGTTGCACATTTGTTTGTGTGTATGATGAGAAAAAGAAAAATTACAACTCTGAGTAATGTGCAGTCACACAGTGACCTCCTCATTTCCTCCCCTGCACTGAAACACAGACACTCCCAGTCCCTGGAGTGCCACCCCCATGGACCACCTAAATAAAGCAGAACAAAGGAGGCTCGTTTAGGTCATATTAGAGGAAAATATCTTGTTTACTGATCCTCTTTGGTTTTGGATGAGGACAGCAGCTGAAAAATCTGTGCGTTACTGAGTGGGAGAAATTAATTTCTGTTTTCTTGCTTTGCAGGCGAGAGTGGGGCCAGGGAGGAGAAGGAAAATTCGGACAAGTTTATCCCAGCAAACGCAATCAATGGGGCTGTTCGTAACGTCGCTAAAAAAGAAAAAAATATTAACATTTCACAAGTTCCCCTTGTGGCCTCCCTTGCTCCTCCTCCCCCATCAAAAATTCATAAAGGGAATCAGCATTCTTTACCGAATGGGTCCCTGCGGTGCCATATACCTTGTTGGAGAGAAAGGCTATAAATATCGAATTATACACCTCATGGGAAGAAAGGGTTGAAGATTCAGCTTCAAACCCACTGGGCTGTCCCCAGGGGACCTCGCTCCAGACTCAAGGTCCGGCGTGGCAAGGAAATGGGTCAAGTGTGTCAATTTTGAGATCGCCGACCTCTGACACCTTTAATGATGCTCTGAGTCCACCTCTTTGCTCTCCTCCTGTTCCCCTCACGCGCCACAAACTTGGTCCAAAGTCCCTCCAAGTGAAAAAATAAATAACTGAGCCGAAGCGACGTTGAGGAGCTGTGCTAAAGGTGACTTCACAGAGGGTTCTGGCCCATTCAGTAGGCTGGAGGACTTCAATATAAGGACAGGCTGAGAGAGTTGGGGTTGTTCAGCCTGGAGAAGAGAAGGCTCCGAGGAGACCTTCTAATGACCTTCCAGTACCTGGAAAAGGCTACAAGAAACTTTGAAAGGGACTGTTGACCAAGGCTTGGAGTGATAGGACGAGGGGGAATGGGGATAAACTGGAGAGGGGCAGATTTAGACTAGACAGAAGGAGGAATTTCTTCACAATAAGGGCGGTGAGGCCCTGGAACAGGTTCCTCAGAGCAGTGGTGGCTGCCCCAGCCCTGGAGGGGTTCAAGGCCAGGTTGGATGGGGCTTGGAGCCCCTGATCCCGTGGGAGGTGTCCCTGCCTGTGGCACAGGTGTGGAACTATATGAGGTGTCTTCCAACCCAAACTATTCTATGATTATTCAAGAAAAGTGCAGTGCCCTTCTTTGCTTTTCTCCATACCACTGTGATGAGATGGAATTAGGGGCAAGAGCACTTTTACCATCAAGGTAGGTAGGTTTGGTCCTAACTATGCGTTATTAAACCGTACAAGGGCTCAAAACCAGCAGTCGATCTTTTTCCTTTCTTTTAAAAGTATTTCCAAATCAAGTTGTGATAAAAGATAAGAGGTGTCGAGCAGTTAAAAAGCTGAGCGAGTGCCTTATAAGAAGTAAAAATCAATAAAAATCCTGTCCGTAGGCACAATGCAGCAAGTGTTTACTAGTGAGACAAAGGAGGTCAGAGTAGCTGCCTACAGCTCAGCAATAAGCATCTCTTTATTAGAGTGCAGGACAAGGACAAGGGGGAATGGTTTTAAGCTGAAACAGTGAAGATTGAGATGAGATCTTAAGAAGAAATGTTTTCCTGTGAGGGTGGAACTGGCCCAGGTTGCCCAGAGCAGGGGTGGCTGCCCCATCCCTGGAGGGGTTCAAGACCAGGTTGGATAGAGCCTTGGAGCCTCTGATGCTGTGGGAGGTGTCCCTGCCCATGGCAGGGGTGGAATTGAATGGGCTTTGAGGTCCCTTCCAACCCAGTCTTTGCCTGGCCAGGTGAATCAAACCCATAACTCTGCTACAAATCCTTAAAAGCCTAATGCTAATCACAGCCGACTTTCTCAATGCTAAAGTAACTCAGCTAATCACAAGTAACAAGCGACAATTTTTTGTTGTTGTAATACATAAATACATGCATATGTATTTTTTTAAGAGAATGGAAGCCTGTGCTTGCTTTTCTTTATCTTCTTCCACGGTCCAGCTCTCTCATCTGAATTGATCTGCTCATTACACAAAGCACTTCTGTTGCAGGATGACAGACTTGACTCCCTAAGACAAATTACAATTGTAAAGGTAAAAATAATTTCAAACCCTAAGAAGTAACACTGAGCTAGAAAGGGTTTCTTCCTCTCAGAGCCCTCCATCCCTAGCTTAGTATAATAGAATGGTTTGGGTTGGAAGGGACCTCAAAGCCCATCCAGTCCCAGCCCTGCTATGGGCAGGGACACCTCCCACTGGATCAGGGGCTCCAAGCCCCATCCAAGCTGGCCTTGAACTTGGACAAACTCTCTCATTATATTCCATTGAATACTCTCTGCCAGGTCAGCTCATATAAAAGTACAAATCTCACTTATCCATCATCTCAGGTGAAACCAGATTCCTTTGGATAATCGGGGTTAGAGATGATGGGAAGTGCAGGTCTCCAAGTATAGAAAAGACCATCTACAGGTCCCCACCCCTGAGGCACAAGAAGAGAAGACCAAAAGTCTTTGCTGACAGGCCAGATTTTTAAGGGATTGTGCTCCAAACAAGCCAAAAATACTGGTCCTTGTCTGTTCCCAAGTCAGGTACAAGAGAGGCCGCAGCCAGACAAATAGACTGTTTCGCATCAAGGCTACCACTGCTGACCTCGTGTCACTCTGAGACTACCAGCAATATGTTACCTAGTTCTAACGCAACGGTTACTGCATTTTTTGCATATCAATTAACGTTTGATATGCAGGTTCTGTGGTCTCTTTCAATTATTTCTTTGCAGGGTAGAGGAGAAGGGGGACGCATGTAGTTGCGAGCATCAAATTATTAGCACATCTGAGAGGGGTACCAGACGGCAAGGGCTCTCCAGGTTCGTCACCGTAATTTCTCCTGCTATCTTCAGGTCTGAAAGCACTGAAATTTTCAGCCCACATCCAACACTGGCTTCGTAGAATCATAGATGATCTTGAAGGTCCCTCCCAACCCACATTCTATGATTCTATAGACCTTTTAGTGACTTTCCAGTAACTGAAGGGGCTACAAGGAAAGCTGGGGAGGGGCTGCTCACAAAGGCTTGTGGTGATAGGATGAGGGGTGATGGGGATAAATGCTCTGGAGCCAAAGCATCACCCCTAGGAAACAGAAGCTGGCTGTATCGAACCAAAGGTGCAGGTAGAAGAGAGGAACAGATAGTCGTCATAGAGAACAGACCAAAATTTCAACTCTCCCATGCCATGTTATGTGCAGAACATAGATTTAGTGAAATTCTTACTATATGCCTTCAAATCTGCCAACCCACAGCAATTTAGAGCATTGGAACCATGTTATTTGCCTGCAATTTGATAAGAAAATCTCTCCGCTTTGATCAGAGGAGTATTTTAAGAATATTCTTATTTATGTAAACTCATCTTTCCACGGACAAATCATAACTGCCCTGTTTTCTTCTCTTTTGCTTATAACACTTCCCACGTTGTGTTTCAGAGAGTCATTAAATGCCCTTTTATTGCTCCCTCGTTGTAAGTACCTGAGTATTAACCAGAGCTTCACGATTTACAGCCGATTTTAAACTCAGATAATGGTGTTCAATTTGTTATTGGCTGTGTAAAGGTTAACAAAGAAATAACTCAAACTATTAGCAAAGGAATAATGCACTACGACAGGGCAATTAAGAGCTATATCTGGCACTGCATGAAAAGACTGATCTCATTTCACAAGGAGCTCGATGATCCAAATTCTCAACTCATGGAGTGCAAGGGTGGCACAAGAGTTCATCATTTATATGCTTTATTTATCTTGAGATGGTTTTCATCACAAGCAACATGCTGACAGACAAGCTCTCACAAATCTACCTGTGAGGTCTCCAAGAGATTTCTGCCTTTAACAGTTCACACTGCTCCTTCTCTGGGGCTTCCCACTCAGGGAACCATAGAATGGTTTGGATTGGAAGGGACCTTAAAGTTCATCAGCTTCCAACCCGCCTTGGACACCTCCAGGGATGGAGAATTCACCACTGCTGTGGGCAACCTCAGCTCCCCACCCTCATGGGAGAATATTTCTCCCTAAGATCTCCTCTCTATCTCCCCTCTTCCAGCTTAAAACGATTCCCCCTTATCCTATCCCTGCACTCCGTGATCAAGAGCCCCTCCCCAGCTTTCTGGGAGCCCCTTTTCGGTACTGGAAGGCTTATTTTGTTCAAATTCATTGCACTGTTACAATTGCTCTCATGCAAAAGTTAATTTTTTTTTTTTTCATCTTTATTCAAGCTGTTGGGCAATTGCCGGAAACACTTTTTGGAAGAGTTGGGGAGAGGTTATTGGATGAAGGCCCAATGTCTTTTGGAAAAACAGAGTAGAAAATATGCAGAATTCATGGAAGAAAGACAAGCAGATGCAGCTTGAAAAGATGGTTATATTCTTATGTCAATAAACTAGTACACAAGCAGCCAAAAAGCCCACACAGAGGTAACACAAGCAAATGTGTCCTTAAGACACGGAAGATAAAACACAAACCCTCCCTGCAGGATCTCCACTAGCGAGCACAACACTACGACCCTGCTCAGCAAGGCACTCGAGACCAATTCCCATAAACTTTGGATCAAGGCAGTGGAAAAGCTGGGTACAAACTAAACCCAAGCTGCGCTCTATTTTTTTGAACTAATCCTTGCATCTAGAAACAATTCCAAACCGCCTTCCGCGGGGCTGAACGATACGGATGGGATTGAAAAACCATGGATTCTGCAACCTTGGCTTGAATAACAGCTATTTTATTTCATTAAACACTTACCCAACGTTGCAGCCAAACGTTAGTTCAATCCACTTTCCCAGCCACTGCTTGGGAGAGGAGAGGACCTCCAGCTGGTATAAAATGAAATGTGACTTCAACACCTTTAAGACCATTTCCACCAAGCCCAGAGTATTTTATTCTTTTCAACCCTCTTTTTGCTACCTGCAAGCTCTGCCTCCATATCTTTTCTGACACCTCCACCCTGATTTTACCTTTCTTGGCTCTAAACTTGCAAAAACATCAGAAGTAGGAGGTGAGGAGTGGAGGGGAGTACACGTTCCCTATAGGATTTTAGCATAAATTCTAAGCGGTCTTGTTAAATTCTGGGGAAACTCATCCTACCCTTCCCCCAACCTTTTTCCCCCCTCTCCTAACTCTTACCACATGTTGTAAAGGCCAGACATGAGTCAGACCAAGCTTCTTAAGCATAGGAAGGGGGAGGGAGGCGGTAAGCAGAGCGAGGGGTTGCTATATCAGCACCGAGAGTGGTCACTTCCCAGCCAGCCCATCCCACACTCCAGGGCTACCTCGCGCAGCTCCAGAACCTGGCAGAAACACAGATGGGCCCATTAAATCAGATGTTGAAAGCTGAGGGTCAACAAGAAATTCAGAAAAGCAGTAAGAACGTTGTGGATTTCATCCTTTGATGGGCCAGTAAACGTCTAGTGGGTCAACATGTTCTAAATGACTCTCAGACGACTGTGTTGACTGCCTAAGCTCCTACTTGCTCTCAGATCAATGCTGTAAATGGAGATCGAGGATGAAATGAAACCTTACGGAACCTTAAGGCTCGTGGCTATGGGTTGGCTTCGCTCTTCTCTCCAAGCCTTTGTCAACAGTCCCTCCCCAGCTTTCTTGTAGCCCCTTCAGGTACCTGAAGCTGCTCCAAGTTCTCCTCGGAGCCTTCTCTTCTCCAGGCTGAACAACCCCAACCCTCTCAGCCTGTCCTCGTATGGAAGCTGCTCCAGCCCTCACATCATCCTTGTAGCCTCCTCTGGACCCATTCCAACGCCTCCATCTCCTTCTTATGTTGAGGATTCCAGAACTATTTATGCAACACATTTAATACTCCAGAACACGGCAGGATTTCCTAGCTCTGTGCTAACAGAATAACTCAGCAATCCAGATTATCTCCCTCACAGATAAAAGAATGACCCACAGACAGCGCTATATTAAAAGACAAACTGCCAATTTCTTGATTAAAGGAGAACAGGGTTTCGGTATCCAGCTCTGTTACCTACTGCGTTTCTCCCCGGGGCTACACAAGGGAAGAGCACATGGGAACAGCGCAAGAGATTTCTGCTGCTTCTAGGATATTGGTGTTAAAAAAAAAAAAAAAAAAAAAAAGAGAGAGAAATATATTGATGAACTACTTTGTCATTGTTAACAGCACTGCTGACAAACTCACAGCAGGCCCACTGAGAGGAAGACAGCAGCGTGTCTCCTGAATGCCTGTTGGAGCTGAGACATGTGCTCTGAATTAGGCAAGGTGTGTAAATTATGACAGCCAGAGCTCTTCAGAGAATGCCCGGGTCTGAAGGATTCTGGTGCACTTTTGTTGTTGCTGCTGCATTTCCCCCTAGTTCTTCTCTCAAAAGAAACCTTGCTCCTTGGAGAGAGCGTTAACAGGCTCCAGCTCCTCAAGTGCCACTTGACAGAAATAAAATTGAAATGCTAAAAAGAAACTCCGCTTTCCTTTCCTCATTGCATTCATTATTTTATTCTCTCTAGCTGTAGCTTACCCTCAGAGGAGAAACAACCACCACACCAGGCTGGGGGAGGAGAAAGGGTGAGAGGCAACCAAAAAAAATATGTTTTTCTTTACAAAAAAATCATGCATGAAACTAGCACCCTGGTAACATCTGGGAATTGTTGATTCATGGAATGGTTTGGGTCAGAAGGGACCTCAAAGCCCATCCAGTTCCACCCCTGCCTCTGAACACCTCCCACTGGATCAGGGACTCCAAGCCCCATCCAACCTGGCCTTGAATATCTCCAGGGATGGGGCATCTTGTGTCTAAAACAGAATAGACGTCGGTTCATTCTCCTCCCTTCAGACCTGTAGCCAGATAAGGATAATATCCAAGATTTATAATACTGGTCCATAGAGAAGAGACGCAGAAGCAAAGGAAGCAAGTCATGGATGCCCCATCCTTGGAGGTGTTCAAGGTCAGGCTGGATGAACTTTTGAACAGCCTGATCCAGTGGAAGGTGTCCCTGCCCAGGGCAGGGGCTTGGAAATGCATAAACTTCAAGGAACCTCCCAATCCAAAACATTCCATGATTCTATGAAGATCCCAAACTTGTAGGCTGGAGAGCACCTGCCTAAAATGAAATCGAAAGGAAGAGTTACAGCTTTCTGCTGACAATGCAGAACAAATGGAGTGAACAAATAAGCAGGCTAATTGTTACAAGAAGAGCAGTTTTTTCTCCTGTGACCCTGCAGGCGTTCGCTTTATTGGCCTGTTTCTGTCCCTGGGTTTCACACATTTTCTGTCAAGATAAAGAGGTTGTCGGTCTAGAAAAGCAACGCAAACCAAAACACAGCTGTGAAGGACCAAGGTTGAAACCAAACTTCCTATCACAAATAATGATATAAGCCTTTCAAGATGAGATTATCGACCTTTCTTGAGTGTTGGCCTTGCACACAGTCTCATAGGCTACAAAGACATTCCAGACACAGAATCATAGAACAGTTTGGGTTGGAAGGGACCTTAAAGATCATCCAGTTCCACCTCCTGCCATGGGCAGGGACACCTCCCACTGGATCAGGGGCTCCAAGCCCCATCCAACCTGGCCTTGAACCCCTCCAGGGATGGGGCAGCCACAGCTTTCCTGGGAAATCTGTTTCAGGACCTAACCACCCTTATTGTGAAGAAATTCCTCGTTCTGTCTAGTCTCAATCTGCCCCTCTCCAGTTTATCCCCATTGCCCCTCGTCCTGTCACCACAAGCCGTTGTGAGCAGCCCCTCCCCAGCTTTCTTGTAGCCCCTTCAGGGATTGGTTTAAGTCAAACTCCGAATCACAGAAGAATTTTGCCACTGTGAATCTAGCCACTTCACCCTTGCAAATGCAACATCCATTAACCCCATTCAATGGTTGTAATAAAGGGGGGAGTTCTTAATTAAGAAAGATGTCCTGAAATTAGCACACAGCCATCAAAAGGGTAATGAAACAAATTAACTGAAAAATATTTTTAATACTGCAAAAGGTACTAATTAAATTCATCGGAGAAATACTGCTAATCAATCCTACTCCTTCATGTCCTGCGATTTTTTACTTTGTTTTTGTCTCTAGATCCCCAAACCCCTTTTAAATTCTCTACCAAAAAACTCTGCAACAGTCATAACCGTTATCTCCATTATTAGTTATGCTCCTTCCAGGAAATATTTTGACCTCATGAAGTATTGCAGTGCGACTGTTCGTCTTCTAAGCAATTATTGGCAAGAAAAAAATGTTGGGTTATTTCCTCCCAGTAATTGAAAATACACTTCCAAGTTTCAAGAGCTTCTTGCTAAGAGAGGAAAGAAGTCTAAAAGTCTACAAATTAGTAGTTACAAACACAAAGCACCAGGCCACTCCTAATTATTTCTGGTTACAACCATAATCAGGCATTTAAAGTGAAGTTTTCTTACGTCACTCTACATATAGAGATACTGTTTACTGGAAATGAAAAAGCTCAGTGCAAGATTTCCCCATCACAAAACACCATTTTCTCTTTGTGTTGAACTCCAATTTTGGCTCTGAAAACATAGTTCAGCGAAGCAGCGAGTGCGAGGGCTGGGTGGTTCTGCACTCAATGTAATCCCAGCCATTTCAATCCCATTCTGCTGCGACGCTCGTTTTGACATAATTAGTGTTTTATTGCAGGGAAAATTAACCAAATGAAACTTTATCAGCTGTTTAATTAATACCCAGTTTGCCAATGCTTTTTGCCAGATAGCACTGTGTTGGGCTCGTTCATTCAACTGTTCCTACATGGAATGAGCTCCAAATGCCAACTCACCACCGGTGCCTCCCGTGAAGAGGTGATGAGCTCGCATCTGTGAACGCCAGCCAAGACGTCCCTTACGGAAGAGTAAAGGAGGACCCAAAACTAGAGAAGCTGTCATAATAAATGAATGATGTGAATGATTTCTGCTGCCTACGGTGCTCCAGGAGTGATGGCTACAGCATCGGATACAAGCCACATCCCCTTAGGACCTAAGCAAGAGCAAAGAGGAGTTTTTCCAGGACTTGAGAGAGCTGAGGGGGTTTAGCCTGGAGAAGAGGAGGCTGGGGGGAGACCTCATTGCTCTCTCCAACTCCCTGAAAGGAGGTTGTGGAGAGGAGGGAGCTGGGCTCTTCTCCCAAGGGACAGGGGACAGGACAAGAGGGAATGGCCTCAAGCTCCACCAGGGGAGGGTCAGGCTGGACATCAGGAAAAAATTTTTCCCAGAAAGGGTGATTGGTCCCTGGCAGAGGCTGCCCAGGGAGGGGGTTGAGTCCCCTTCCCTGGAGGGGTTTAAGGGACGGGTGGACGAGGTGCTGAGGGACATGGGTTAGTGATTGATGGGAATGGTTGGACTCGATGATCTGGCGGGTCTCTTGCAACCTGGTGATTCTACAATTAAACGGGCCCTAGAAGAAAGCTAGGGAGGGGCTCTTGGTAAAGGAGTGCAGGGAGCGGATGAGGGGGGACAGTTTTCAGCTGAAGGAGTGGAGAATTAAAGAAGATCTTAGGAAGAAATATTTTCTTGTGAGATTGGGGAGGCCCTGGCCCAGGTTGCCCAGAGCAGGGGTGGCTGCTCCATCCCTGGAGGGGTTCAAGGCCAGGCTGGATGGGGCTTGGAGCCCCTGATCCAGCGGGAGGTGTCCCTGCCCATGGCAGGAGTGGAATTGGATGGACTTTGAGGTCCCTTCCAACTCAAACTATTCTATGATTCTTTATGAGTGTTCAAAACGTGTCCTGGTTCTAAGAGACAAAGAATTTAGCAATCCTACGCAAACTCCTTGTAAGAGAGAGCGAGCACCACTGGGAGAACCTGGGCACCGTATGCAGGAATCATAACCAAAAGGGAAATCTAGTCTCTGTGAAGAGCCACGTACCATCCAACTCGCAAACCATCACAGCTGCTGAAGGGAGATGTAATATTATTATTTTCTAGCCATAACTCTATAAGCACAGTCCTACTTGACAAATTCTTGAAGAAAAAAAAAAAAAAAACTGTGAGTGTCTGCTGTTATTGGTCTAATGAGCTAACTCTGAAATATGAGCTAAAGACAGCTCCCTAGTGGCTGCTGACTACTCCACGAGCGGAGAGGAAACCTCTTTCAGAGCCCATCAGCGCAAACCGTTGCTGACAGCTTGGGACTGCACAACACACAGATTTATTTCACAGACAGGAATTTAGCACCCCGAGCCGGCCTCCTGCTTAGCAGAGAAGGTGTTAAAATGCACCCACGCCGAGCCTTCCTCCTTCCCCGCACACATTTTCTTCCCCAACCCCTCCTTGAACAAAACAGAGTAGCGACTCATCGAGTCGGTCACCTGCTCTGGGAAGGAAAACACTCACCAGGTTCCCCCTTTCTCATCTTAGACCTCTCTATATCCCCCCAAAATCATGCGGCAACCACCTGATGGAGGGAATCCAACGGCTGCTCCTTGTGCCAAGCAAGCCCAGCTGCGGCTCCTCCAGAATTCCCAAATATTTTACATGACCTTTCATCTTACAAATTAATTTATTTCCAAACAGCAGCCGACTCCTTTTGTACCTGACAGCTTGCAATCACCGAACCCATCCAAAAAGATTTAAAGGAGGGGAAATTAAGAAGTTATATCTGACGTTGCCTAACCCAAAGGATTACTGTGTTTTTCTAAAACTTTGCGTTTGACTTCTCAAATTTGATCGTTTCCCCCAAAACTGGCTTTTAAAGGTTAAAAAAAGGTTTGCAAAGCTTCACATTGTTTCAATTTAACACTGTGTTCATAAACTGGGGGTTGAAAAAAGAGGTCAAACTGATCAATGCAGGTTCTCACACTCAAATATTTACACATTCGTAGAGAAAAACTTCATTTCTATTAACACAACTGCAAAATCTGAGAGATTCGCCAAAACTAGAGGAAAGTTGATACAGTTGGCAGCATAGTCAGTACTGATTAGATACACAAATCTTGCCTGCTCACACATCATGCTCCTATTTTTAGGTTTTTAGGAAACAAAGAGCCCTTATTAACGGTGATTTTCTTGTTTGGGGGAAAGGGAGGGGAAGAAATCTGTTTATATTTCTCAATCAGCCTGCTGGCTTTCACACAAAGCACTAAGGCAATTACATAGACTCGTGTGCTAGAAGAGAGATTTAGCAAACATCGTTAATATTGTTATTCGTTTGCTCGATTCGTTTCTTCCTTCTGCCGTTGCTCGAGACGGCACAACGAGGTTCTAATGCATCCTTCCAGTCCACGTTGGACACCTGCCTTCGGGGAAGCCACGCACTGAGCTACACCAGGGGAAGAGATTAATAACATACAGCAAGAGATCCCTTAGCAGAGTCACACCAGTGAGAGCACTGGATGACCTCATTGAGATGGAAAAGGCCTAACTTCTATAAGTCTGATTCTGGCAAAGCAGCCCAAAAATGAAGGATTCAAAGAGAAGTCTGGATGCTATAGGTTAAATTTTGTCTTTGGACATTGATAAAAGAGTCTTCAAACTGATTGTATCCATAGAATCGTGGAATGGTTTGGGTTGGAAGGGGCCTTGAAGATCATCTAAACACGATTTTCTAAACACTATCTTCTAAACTCTGTCTTCTAAATGTGATCATCTAAATGTGATCTCTAAGGTTCCTTCCAACCCGAACTATTCTATGATCATTCAATTCCAACCCCCCTGCCATGGGCAGGGACACCTCCCACTAGATCAGGCTGCCCAAGGCCCATCCAACCTGGCCTTGAACACCTCCAGGGACGGGGCATCTCTGTCTTGAAAAGGCATCACCTGTGTTTTGTACAATTAGATGAGACTATTTAGAGCAGAGTTCTTAAATTCAAAAGCAACAGGCTAGAAACAGCTTCATTTTCAAAAGTTCTCAACAGCCAACAATTTCTGTAACATCAGCTGCTGCCTTTAGGCTAATTTTTTCAAGCCAGCTATTAGCTTTGGATTAAAATTTCCATTATAAGCTCTTCGGCAACACCGATCTCAGTCTAAATAGTGACAAGGGAGCTAAAGTTTCAATTTCTAACACTCAAGCCTTTAGTGCATAAGCGGGTGAGATTCAGAGCAAGGTTTCATTTGCTGGTTAAGAAACAGGCTGCAACCAGCAGCGATGAGGTTCAGCCCTTTCACAAATCAAAATCTTGCCCGATGTCACTAGGAACAGCTTGAGATGATCTCCATGCCGTTCAATTAGACGTCGTTAGCCTTTTAGCACTCCCAGTGATTTCTGATGCACGTTAAGAAACCCTCTTCCTGGCCCGGAGTAACCAGGCAGTGGATGAACCAGATTGCTCAACAGTGGCAAAGTGTATTTGCATTCCAAGGTGAAATCTATTATGAGGAAAAGATGAAGCATTAGATTTCGGTGCAGGCAAGGTGGTCAGATAATAACATCCTACACGATACAGGGTATGGTACCATTTTCAACAGAACGATTTGTTTACTCTCTCCTCCACCCACCTACCAAGTACAGGAGACTCCAGATTATAACAGAGATGAACATAGAATCACTAAGGTTGGAAAAGGCCTCTAAGATCATCCAGTCCAACCTTCACTCAACCCCACAGTGCCTGCTAACCACGTCCCATGCCACATCTACGTGCTTTTTGAACACCTCTAGGGATGGAGATTCCATCACTTCCCTGGGCAACACAGGGGGTGAAGATTCACGCTGAAGATTTATCTTAGAAGAACATCCAGCTGCAACCCGGGAGTTTGAAAAATCAGATAGGAAATCTCAATATAGACTCTCCCCCCTTTCTAATCAGGTTTAGACAATTTGTCCTTCCCCATTTCTCTGAGCACATTTACAGGTGTGGGACGTGATTTATGGAGAGGCTTATCCTCACCGAGAGCACCCGGTTAAAAAATCAGGTTACCAGCTGAGTCAAAACAGTTGGACTTGATGATCCGATGGGTCTTTTCCAACCTGGTGGTTCTATGATTCTATGAAAAGCTTGACATTCAGACACATCAGAGTCTCTCCACGCCAGCTGAGCGCTTGCTTTGCCTGCTCACAGCAGAAGGCAGTAAAGTCTGCTGGGCAAAGCTTTTCACCATGACGTCTTCTGTTGATTCCAACCTCCCTAAGTTGAATTTTGACCCTCACAAAACTCCATTCCTTTTCATAGAATCATAAAATCACTAGGTTGGAAAAGACCCACTGGATCATAGAGTCCAACCATTCCTATCAATCACTAAACCATGACCCCTTATTTCATTTCCACTCTCCTTCTTTGCAGCTCTGGTGTTTGGGGGGGGGGTAAAATCCACTAGTTGGCAACAAATGGGAATACGTTGCTTCCTTAACTTTTGGATCAGACTCTGCTCTCTCATGTAGACTGAGAAAAGCGATGAACCAAGGCAACCAGCAAGGCTGGTTCCATCACACCGGTAGAGGGAGTGAATTACTGAGTCTCGATGCTCTGCTTTGCCTTCCTCAAATCGAACCCTTCCCTCTCACTCCATAAACCAAATTCTCAGGATTCCCCCCAACCCCCGCAGCAAATCCTGACACAGACAAACCTGGAAATGTAACCGAAGCCCAGGAAAGGGGAAAGGTTCACAAGCCCGAGGCTCAGCTTTCCCCCTTCCTGTTGTCTCATGGCACCAAAGTGAAAACAAGAACTGCTGCTTTGAGTCCTGCACAGTTGGGGTCTCTGCTCGGTCCTTCCCCCAGGGTCAGGGTGCTCCAGTTGGAGAACCTTTATTTGATTGGTCTATTTACTCCTTCTACCAGTATTTCAGGCCTTTCCTTCTTATCTATAGAGTAGATTAATTATATATATTGTATTAAATAGTATAGTATAGTATAGTATAGTATAGTATAGTATAGTATAGTATAGTATAGTATAGTATAGTATAGTATAGTATAGTGTAGTATAGTATAGTATAGTATAGTATAGTATAGTATAGTATAGTATATCATATCATGTTGTGTTATGTTATGTTATGTTATATTTATAAATATATTATTATATTATGGAATAGATACTAAAAATTTCAAATTGAGGTTCCTTAGTGCAATTATTCTGACTCCTTATTGACCTCGTCAGTCTCGTTTTCTCACATTCTCGTTCAGAAACATCACAGTAAAAAAACCCACAAAGGCTTAAATTTTTGAGTTTTCAGTCCGAATCAAATACAACCAGGTTTAATTCTTTTTTTTTCTAGTGGTGAGGGGGGTTGACTTAATCATGTATTTTGCACACACGTGCACACAAGGAAAGACGCTCTGAATCCTTCTTTGAAAGTGAGTACGGAATTAAAAAGAGGTGAGGTGTGGATCCCTTTGATTTTGGCTGAGTTTGTTTGTAAATCAAAAGCACTTCTGCATAATTTTGGAGAGGGGAGCAGCAGCCCTGCGGAAACACTTTTAGAAACTTAAGAGTTTAATTTCTCACCGTTATTTCATGGAAGCTCATTCCTAAGGATCTGATATCATGGAAAGCATTAAGGGAAACGGCTTTAAAAAGAAGGTGGAGAAAACAGCAAAGGTTGAAATGCCAGCCACGAAATTGAGATTTTATGTTCAAAACTCTCACTTGTCTGATCGCTGCCCTCGTTTTCTTATTCTGAATCTGATCATTCCCACCAATCAACCTCATCTCCCCGAGTTTCTTTTCCAACTCCAGCTGCCTTTCCCATTCGGCTTCTCCCTCGTTGCCCCAATAGACCAAGAGGTTTCCACCCTGTGTTTTCCTAAGACTGTTCTGCTACCCAAGGAAAGCAACTGGAGATCAAAAACCAGACACAATGGTGAGAGATGAAGCTCATTAAGCTCATTATAATATATAATATTAAACTGAGCAAGGCCAATCCCATGATTCTCAATCTATTGTAGACTTGAAAACGTTAGAATCATAGAATCACCAGGTTGGAAAAGACCCACCAGATCATCATCGAAAGCATTAGAACTGCTCATAGCTCTGGTTGTACCAATACAGCACACAAGATCTCTGCTTCTCCCCAGCTTTTCCAGGCTGGGGAATTGGAGTGGGCTGGTTCCTCCTTTGGGTTCCCTGATTCCCTCCCCACCCAGAGCTTGAAAAGATCGTGAAGATATATTGCAGAAAGGCTCAAAATAACAACCAGATTCAGAAGCAATACATCAGACACAAAACATGGTGGATTTTTTTCTTTCCACCTCTTCACTTTACCGAGCAAGACGTGATCTTCCTACAATCACGTACTTTTCACTGCAATCTCGCCAAGGGCTATATCGTCTCTTGATAATACAGTCTTTGTATGCACCTCTAGAATTAAGAGAGACGTAGGGGAATTGAGGGGTTGGAGGGAGATAATTTCAAACTAAACAGAAGAAAGAAGTACCATGAAGAGCTGAGTGGAAAAAAAACTTCTCCCTAATCCATTTTATAGATCTCATCTCCTAGTATCGTACTTCCCCTGTATACATGAAAGCCTCCCGTGTGTCAGCGCTGTACACTGATGGGGGGAAAAATAACACAAAAGAAGTAAATATCTACAATAACAGCAAGAATTCACCTTTTTTACTGTTGGCAGTAGGGTTAGGAAGGTCCACGGAGCTAGACACCCTCTATACATTGGGTACAAGACAATTTTTGGCTCAAAGTTCTATAACTTTATCAGTTTTGGACATTAAGGGGCTGGAACATGTTCAGAGAAGAATCATAGAATCATAGAATCACTAGGTTGGAAGAGACCCACCGGATTATCGAGTCCAACCATTCCCACCAATCTCTAAACCATGTTCCTAAGCACCTCAATAGAAACAGAGCTGGGGAAGGGGTGGAGAACGTCTTATGAGAAGTGGTTGATGGAACTGGGACTGTTTAGCCTGGAGAAGAGGAGGCTGAGGGGAGACCTCATCACCATCTGCAACTCCCTGAAAGGAGGTTGTAGCAAGGTGGGTGCTGGTCTCTTCTCCTGAATAACAAGTGATAGGATGAGAGGGAATGGCCTCAAGTTGCACCACAGGAGGTTCAGGTTGGATATTGGGAAATAATTCTTCACCAAAATGTTTCTCAGACACTGGAACAGCTGCCCAGGTTGGTGGTGAGGTCTCTGGTGTTTAGAAGATGGGTAGGTGAGGTGCTCAGGGACAGTTTAGTAGTGGACAAGGATGGTGGGACAAAACAATCTCAAAAGTGTTTTCCAACCAAACAATTCCATGATTCTCTGGAAGTTCCCATGATCCAAGCCAACCCCAGCTGAACAGCAAGACCTTCCTTCTGTGGAATTTAAATTAAAAGGTGTTGAGGGCAGTCATTTCGCTCCCATAGTCTTTACCAATTAAAAGTACAACACGGCCAGGTTCCCCTGTAATTTTAATCAGTTCCCCGCCCACATGTTAACGCCAAAAAGTGATTTTAAAAATTAAAATCATTGTTGCAATTTGCTGAGCTTAATATAAAGCCAGAGCATCGCGTCCCCTCATGACTGCTACTGCAAGTGGCTGCATAGCCTGACCCTTCCTTCTAATCCCCTGTAAATTCACCCAAAAAGTCATGAACTACATAATATTAGTTCTTACAGACTGACATATTTCCCTGATCTTTCATGAGCCACATGGGGAAACAGTTTTCGCCTGATCTGAATGAAGAAGAAAAACAGTGATCCTAATCAACCGTTTACCCTTAGTGGCTTCCCTAAACAAATCTGGGAAAGAGCTTAAAGGCTTGGGAATATCCTCGACCCTGCTTGATGCACTGTAATAACCCTACCTAATTATACTGATATAAAAACTAATTGGAAAGATAGCAAATGTCAGGGTAAGATGCAAATTGTAGGGTGTTAATTGCTGAACAGGTGCTGGAATAGAATTAAATGAGCATCTTGATTAGGAGAGTGGAAAAAACAAATGTGGACCCCGAAATCAAGTTAGCCACGTGAATTATTTAGCAGCCTCCTAGTACCAGCGAAAAGTCGTGTTGATGTGACCTCTGTTTTGTGATGGGTGGGCTGACAAAACAATAGTGAACTCCAGGAGAAAACGCAGCTTGGGAGAGAGATGAGAACATAGGAGATTTTTAGTGGGGTAAGGGGAGACGTCTTTTATATTGGTGGTCTTCCAGTTGGATAACCTGGAAGACACCAGCCCGAAAGCCAAGGGAGTTCCTGGTGGCAGGAGAACATACGGGTAGACCCTCTGGTCCTTTGCTGACCTTGCCAGCACAGAAACAAGGTTACTGCCTTTTACAGCAAATATTTAGTGTTTGATAGGAATGGTTGGACTTGATGATCCAACGAGTCTCTTCTAACCTGGTGATTCTATGATTCTATTTTGGGATATGGATGTCGGTCCAAAGGAAAATGGACTAAAAGCCAGTTAGGAGATTCGTACAGAACTGAACAGGGTTCTCATCAACTGCCAGAAGTTCTTCAGCGATGCCGTTATGGCAGAAAATGGGGTTTTTTTCCTCTCGGAAAGCCGGATCTTGTTTCACTGATTGACCGGCAAACAGATGAGATCAAATGACATCAATTAGAACCAGCAGCCTGGAAGTAAGAGACTCCATCGTTAGCAGCTATTATTGTGTAGAATAAATTTCATGAAGGGTTTAATCCAGCTTTGGTTTTCCCTAATTTTGAATCTAAGGCTGCTTCTTCCTGGTGAAACAATTAGAACTTCGCAAGAGGACGCTGGGGGTAGAACAAGGTTTTATGAAGAAAAGCTTTCCATTGTTAAAGACAATGAAAGAACCTGCTGAAATGTTTTGCCAGTTACGGGGAAAATGATGGAGAAATTTGGAAACCATCTTCTTTAAACATTGCTGAGAAGATTTAAATGTTTTTATGAATTGTTTTACAATACATCCCACTGGTTCAAACAACTGGTAGAGGGAGAAAAGGGACTTTTCCCATTGAGTTCACTGAAAACACAAACACATCTCAATGGATGGTAGGAATCTCTGCTAGGTACTAGCTGAAATGATCACAATATTTTAGGAGCTAGAGACTCAGCCTAGAGTACAAAGTCATATTACAACAACCCTTGCATTGCAAAGCTTCCAATCTAAACAGAAAGGACGGGGAAGGAAAGACTGAAAGGCAAGAAAACAGGCCAGTTGTCCTGGACAGGCTTAAAATATCAGGAGCTTAAAAAAAGATCTTAAAATTAAAGTAAGCAAGAGCCCAGTTTAAGGCTTTAATACTGCCGAGGAACCACAAAGGGCTCATAGCGTAAGAGCTGGACCTTAATTTTTGCCACATACTAATGAACTACGTTCTTCTCCTTGTAAGTAATTCATTTCCAAATGTTCACGCCACACAGCTGCACAGGAAAATCATAGAATCATAGAATAGTTTGGGTTGGAAGGGACCTTAAAGATTATCTCGTTCCAATCACCCTGTGAAGCACTGGATCAGGCTGCCCAAGACCCATCCAACCCGGCCTTGAACACCTCCAGGGATGAGGCATATAAATAAATATAAATAAATATAAAATAAAGGGGAACACAGTCACATTGTGCATCGCAAGAATGGTTAATGTCACTGCTACTGAAAGGCAACTGTATTTCAGACAAGTTATCAGGCAGAGCTACTTTCCTGCTTGTGTTGCTTGGATAAATAGAAAGGAACTGGCAGGGATACTTTTTGAAGGCACCGATGTAAAGCCAGAAAATGAGAGAACCAGATGTCCCTGAAGGAATGCTGGGAAATGCTTGAGATAAAGAGGAAGGGGGCGGGGGCGGGGGGGAACCTTTTACCAAAACATCCCAGAGGGTATTTTTTTTTTTTTTCGAGGTTCTATGTCAACAAGTGACACTGACAGAACGCTATCTACTCCTTCTCCCTCTTTAGCAGCGGAATTTCCACTGACCAGATATTTTGTCAGCATCAGGCTGAATGATTTACGCTGGCATGGGTTCAACTTTAGAAGTCAGCATTGTTTTTCTTCAAGGTACCTATCATCCATGTTCCTAACGAGAGTAGAAAGTTGGAAAAACATCACTATTTGAGTATTCACTCAAGCTCCAAATTAGTATCTAGTATGAAGACCGACTGAAATTTCAAATTTATGAGTCGTTTAAAGCTGATCAGAGTAAAAAAATGAGATGGATCCCTAAGATAAAGGACATGAATGAAGGAAGCAGACCTCATCAGCTTTATGGATCAGCCAAAACAGCACTTATTGTTTCAGATCCATGCAAACACAAGAATCCCAGGTTTCAAAGAAGGAAAGGTCAAGAATTAGAGTTTCTTACAGAAAGTTTGCAAATGGGAACCCAACCAACAGGTCAGATGGAAATCTTGGTGGTTTCATTTTTCTTTTCAGGACTTAGTTGCCACAAAATATTTACATACATGCTTCTTGACGTTGATACTAAATAAAATCAAGTGCTAATTGCTTTGCTGAATCGGGACCCGTTTGCTGAAATAGCATTTTTGTCAATGTTGCATATGAAAACCTAACCATATCGCTTCAAAAATAATTGAATCCAATTTGTACTGGCTTCAACATTCCCAGTTTCAAGTCTAAATTCTTTGTGCCATCAGCTAATTTCATCTGTTCAGTGCATACCAGTTTTCATCCCTTTAAATGCCTCTAATTACCCTCCCTGTGCCACCTCTTTTCAAACCCTCAATGATCTTCCTCTAAGGTTTAGTGCTTGGAAAAAGGGATGCGTGACTATTTGGCTAATGCAAACGCACCTCGTGTGGTCATGGTTTTGCAACATAGAATGGGTTGGGTTGGAAGGGACCTCAAAGCCCACCCAGTCCCACCCCTGCCATGGGCAGGGACACCTCCCACTGGATCAGGGGCTCCAAGCCCCATCCAGCCTGGCCTTGAACCCCCCCAGGGATGGGGCAGCCACCCCTGCTCTGGGCAACCTGGGCCAGGGCCTCCCCACCCTCACAAGAAATTATTTCTTCCTAATTTCTCATGTAAATCTCCCCTCTTTGAGCTGAAAAACATTCCCCCTTGTCCTCTCCCTGCCTTCCCTAATGAAGGGCCCCTCCCCAGCCTTCTTTTTGACGTGGGTTTGCACAAGATAAATCCCCAAGCCCTCAACCCACCACACAAATCAGAGCCCTGGTGGTTGCTCCCTGCTGGAACATATAAAATATCCCTTCAGCATGAGAAATGCCATCGTCTGGTGAAACCAGCTTTATGCCATCTGCTGTCAGGTGTGACAGAGCTTGGGAGTCCAGGAGAGGGCAAGCGATTAAAAGCCACCGTAGGGCAATCAGTTGCCACTTCATTTTACTTTATTTCCTTCAAATAGCCTTTGTAGGAAAGATCCGACCCCACGGAGGGAAGAGCAGCTCCTTTTGCCTAATGGGTTCGCAGTCACCGCGACTCAAATGAGCTGACGGCTTAAAACAACTCGGGAGCCACAGTAAAAGATAGAAAATTATTGCTTCCTGTCATGACCAAATATTAAACACAGCACACACCTAATGGCTCTATCACTCCCCGGGGAAGGAGCTTTATGAACAATAAAATCCCAGCAGACTCGCACTGTTTGGACTTGGAAGCCTCATTATAGGCTCACTGATCCAATACAATTTACAAGCTCAATGGACTCCACTTGAAGGGAAAGTCACCAAATATGGGGTTATAAATGGGACGCCCATGGAGCAATAAGCGTTTATTTGTGAAGGGAATCAGCCGAGAAGAGGAGAGGGAGAGGAAAGGAGGGAAATAAAATGAAGAAAAAATAAAAGAAACATGGATGGGATGACAGGAGCGCATGAGAGTTCCAGATCAGAGAGAAAGGTGGGAATATTGCACTTGTAGGAAGGAAATGCTATTCCAGGATGCACTTACATGATCCAGCCTGGAATACACAAGATGCCCCATTGCTGGAAACATTCATAGAATCATAAAATAGTTTGGTTTGCAAGGGACCTCAAAGATCAACTAGTTCCACCCCATCCCATGGGCAAGGACACCTCCCACTGCATCAGGGGCTCCAAGCTCCATCCAACCTGGCCTTGAACCCCTCCAGGGATGGAGCAGCCACCCCTGCTCTGGGCAACCTGGGCCAGGGCCTCCCCACCCTCATGGTGAAGAAATTCTTCCTTATGTCAAGATGTTTCATCAATTAAGGTTAGATCGTTTGGGGCTCTGAGTGACCTGATCGAGTTAGAGACACCCTCATTCCTGCAGGGGGGGGCGGGACTG
This sequence comes from Clamator glandarius, assembly GCA_033459285.1. Classification (NCBI taxonomy): domain Eukaryota; kingdom Metazoa; phylum Chordata; class Aves; order Cuculiformes; family Cuculidae; genus Clamator; species Clamator glandarius. Next base: position 25,955 of record JAUNZM010001319.1, read on the forward strand.
GATGACCTTCATGGTTCCTTCCAACCCAAATTATTCTATGATTTTATGACTTGGATTCCACTCACAGAATCATAGAATCACCAGGTTGGAAAAGACCTCTGAGATCACCGAGTCCAACCACACCCCTCACTGTGTCACAAACCCTCTCCTACATGATCTCTTAATACCTTTAGGAGCCCATCTCCAGCTGGTGTCATCAAGTTTCAAAAATACCTTATACTTTCTTGATCTCAACCTTGTCTTCATTTTTCAAGGACCTGGGGTGATGTTCTTGAGCAGGACACATTATTTCATACCTTACCAGAAAGCAGGAGACACCACACATTATTTCGGAGCCTCCTATAGATGTGAAGCGCTCGCTTATGAGAAGCTGGGATTTTTAAGGGTAGAAAAATCCCAGTCTCGGGATTTTTTACAGGGTGGAAAATATATGAGATCCCACCAGGAACAGATGGTGAAGGGATGGACATAAACGAAAAGTTCAAAAGGAAAGCAAGAAGCAGTAACAAAAAAGGTTAGAGCAGATGAAGTGACAAGTCCATAAAATCAGGTCTAGACGGAGGCTGAGAGGAGGGAAAAAGTGATAAGGGAGAGTATTTTAGGTCATAAATACCCTGAGGATGCCTTCATTAGGATACAAATACTCGGAAATATTGGAATTGTCAATGATGAGTGCAGATGGAGCCAGGCAAACACAGACCCACTTTCAAAATGCTGGGTTGCGGAGATCCCATCTCGTACACGACAGCTCCACATGCCCAGAATTTCTTTTGTGCTGTTTGCATAGTGGATTCACCCTCAGCTTCTGTTCCCAGAGGTGCTTTAGATCACAGAAAACTTTGATTCCCTTCCCTTCTCCGCTCCTACCAAACTCATTGACTCTACTGACTCTAATCTGTCCTTCCAAGACTTCTTATCAGCTGGCAGTGCAGCCGTTTAACCTCCTTGCTTGCTGTTTATGAGAACTCGACACAAATTAGGTCACATTCTCCCTATCGCAGGGACAAAACTTCAGTTTAAAAGGACTTTTCCACACCGAGTTTGAGCTTCGCTTTGCTCCATCAGGATTTGGCCAGGCAGTATCAAAGCTCTTCATCTCTGCTAAAGCTCAACTAACCTAACAAGATCGGAATTCATCCACGCTTGCTGCCCAAATGGCACTGGAACATCGTGGAAGATGAACCGGTTTATACAAAAATTGCTGAAATCCTTTGGGTCTTGTCTTTATTGGACTTACTTTCTTAAGGCTTACAGGTAGTAGTAGTACTAGGCAGATTTTAGCTCTTTAACTGAGATAAGATGTCCCCGGTCCTACTCAACCATGCCCCCTTTGCAGTTCTGGAACCACAACACGTGCTAACTCTTCCAGTTACAGACTGAGTGGAACTAAAGCAATTGATGTTGGTTAACACTCCCCAGATCATTATGGTTTTCCCTCTAACAAAGAGCCATAGAGTAGTTTGGGTTGGAAGGGACCTTAAAGATCCTCCAGTTCCACCCCTGCCATGGGCAGGGACACCTCCCACGGGATCAGGGACAGAACAGCTGCCCAGTTGCACAACAATCGCGCATGGCCAAGAGCTCACAGGTACAAACACCTAGGGATAACGAGGTTCCCCTTTATTGTCTTCCTGTGCCTGAGACCAGCAGTGATTTAAATTCATTTATTTTGTGCTTAGTTTCAGCAGCAGTAACACCTTCAGCCCAGACACGAGCAACTAATGGTCGGGGAGGGCGAGAATAACTTTTTAAATCACTCCAAAACAATCCATCTTTGGCACGTGTATCTTTGTATTCTCACTGAAAGCCAGAAAATCACACATTTATCCTGTTTACTCTTAAACAGAGACTATGTGAATGGTGAGGGAAACACAGGGAGCCCGTGATGGAGAGAAAAGAGCAGAACCCAAGATTCCCAGAGCTTGAACCGGTTCCTTAGCCACACATCCATTCTTCATTTTTCTAACACACTCAACGAAATCTTTATGCTTCTTTTCATTCACCAGCTTGCTGGAAAATCTGTTGTCTGTCAACATTAAAAAAAGATTGAGTGACCCAAGCCTGCAGTTTACTCCGTTTACAAGTTTAAGAGACTACGTATCGAAGACTTCAGGAGGCTTTGGAGAGCAAACTAGTAAGGAAATATTCTTTTGGCCTAAAAGAGTGGGGAGGGGGGAAGAAAGAAACAGATTGGGCACCAGCAGAACCACTTGTCAAATGGCTGGGATGGTGCACTTAAAGTTACTGACTCCCCACAACCATCCAGTCTACTAAAAAATTCATAAAGAGACAGATGGCACAACAGCAGCTCTTTGCAGGAGAGCAGGGCTTAGCGGTGAACAAAGGACTTTGACTCCCCAGGACAAGAGAAGGGATCATTGTGGGGTTTGGGAGGCTTGGAAGGGGGGGGATTGGAGCATGCAGGGAGCTGAGGAGGGCTGCGTTATCCGTGGCTCCTGGTTTCACCCCACAGCAGCAATAGATTTGAGATGCTTTTTCTGCCTTGGAGGGCTCACGAGGAGAGGGCAGGGCAGAGCAAAACAAGAACAATACAACTCTGGTCTAGCTATTAAATCAACCTTGCGAGAGAAAAACGAAATAAACCCCAGAACTCCTATGTGAGGATCAAAAACCAACTTCCCACAGCTAGGAAACTGCTAGCATTTTGCATTAAGGTGGGAAACTGAGGCACGGAGATCTGTGACTTGTTTAAAGAGACAGAGCAACTCAGTATGAGCAGGAATTTCATCCAGGCTCTCCATTCATGCTGTTCTGCCTCTAAGCGTTAGAAAATATCCTTGTGTTACCCAGCGGTTTGGGGGATCAGCCTGAATGGGAGATAGAAGGGATAAAGTCCTTTTTAGACAGCTGAAATGACAAAAAAAAGAAAAAAAAAGAAAAAAACAGACCAGGCTAGCCAGAAGTCTGCACTTATTTCAAGCCATACCCTTCAAGTCAAAGTCCTTTTGCAGCTTTTAGGGTTGGGATGGTGAGGGGGAGAATATAAGGAGACATACAGCCCAGGTCTATTGATGTGGACACCTCACACAGAGCACTTCAACGCACAGCGTGGACCCTACAGGGGCACCGCCAGGACGGCTCAGCCTGGCAACAGCTGTCTCTTCCCTAAAGTGAGTTTTAGTGCTTGTGAAACGTGCCAGACAGGCAGCCTGGGAGCGTTCGCTCGCCTGTTTATCTGTGCAGCAGGTAGAGCAGCAGCAGCAGGGAAGGAAACCTCTACTCGTGCCGCCCCGGCTCGGCTCGGAAGGAAGGACACCTATGGCATGTAATCCAACCCCTTCTGCTTCTTCATGGGGATGCTAACAAGTGTGCCAGCTGTGTTCATGCCATGGGAAATTTTTTCTTTTAAAAGCAATAATAATAATAATAATAATAACGATGAAAATTCAATGTTTACGGCACGTGTTGGAGGACTGATAGCGTAATTCACTGTCTCTAGTGCCAAGCTGGGGCAAGTCAACGCTGAGCCAGCTGCAGAGCTGGCCCCACGCCTCCACCCACTGGTTAGCATACGTCTCAACCCAAAGGAGCGTTCCACACATCCAAAAGTTCCCTCAAATCCCATCCATCCCCTCCAGCTGCTGCCCCAGAAACAACTGTAATAAATAAATGTGGTAAGTAAACTTTCTATTAGTGGTTGAAACTGGATGATCTTCAAGGTCCCTTCCAACGCAAACTAGTCTATGATTCTATGAAAACGCATCAGATTCTTTACAGGACAACTGGGGAGAGTTTAGGTGAACAGAAGGAGGGATTGAACCCAGGATTCTCGGAGTCTTAAGGCATCTGAGCTAAATGACCTCATTCCATCAGCTCAAAGAGGGCAGAGGACTCAAGAGCCCCCACACAGCGAAAGCATAAAAGACACAAAGCACAGAGCTCACGCTCCCGTTTCGCAGTGGTGTTCCAAGTCATTTCCCTCTGTAATGACAAAAAAGTCTGTCCCGTCCCAGTTACATCTTACATCGCATTGTTTAATTGAATTAAGATGTTTCATTTGATTTACATAGAAATTTCTTTTGTCTGTTTATCTCTTATTAGTTAAAAAAAAAAAAAGAAGAAGGCAAATAAACTATTCAACTGGAAAAGTCACCCAGGTCTGCCCAGTGCCCTGGAGGCTTCAATCAGATGACAGCTTTAGTAAACTAGGTAAAGCACTAAGAGCAACACGAAGAACACAAAATATCCTGCTCTAAACAGCTTCAAGAATTTAAAAAAAAAAAAATTCAATTAAAAGGATCATTCCCACTTAATAAATGGGAAATTTATATTCAAAACTATACAACTCACCTGATGTAAGAGGAAAAATTGGCGGTAAAAATGAAGAATTAAGTTAATTTGCAGTATCCACAACCACGAGAATCTACAATCACAAGACTAAGTTCTTTGTATTTGCATAACGAGGGTGGGAAAGGCAGCAAACCAAGGGGTTATAATAAAGTCGTGACAAAATACAGTGCTCATTTGGGAAATAGCATCTTCAGAAGAACCGAGTTCCACCCTTCTGTCTGAAAGCCACCCCAACCCATCCACTCCATCCCTGCCTACGATATCAGCAAAGAAGGAAACGTCACTATTCAAAGTTCACACTGATTTTCCAGGAACTATGAAGAAGGTTAAACAAAACTTCAGTCATGAGGAAAAGAAACAAAAGCATTTACATTTACCTATCTGAAGTCTCGGACCTACCAATTCATAGGATCATAGAATCACCAGGTTGGAAAAGACCTCTTCGATCATCGAGTCCAACCATTCCTATCTGCCACTAAACCACGTCCCTGAGTAGCTCATCTACCCATCTTTTAAATATCTCCAGGGATGGCGACTCAACCACCTCCTTGAGCAGCCTGTTCCAGTACAAACTTCAACAACGAAGCAGGAGGACAAGACAAACAGATCTTAGGATGACCAGGAACCCACCAGGGTCATGATCCACCATGGGAACACACAGGGACCAATTTAGCCCTGATGAACTGTGATCTTGCACGCAATGTTGGAAGTCGCTCTAATATTTTGAGAAACGAGCACGACTTGTGCTATAAAACGCAGAGAGCGAGTTTTGCAAATGCTTTTGGACTAAACATCGAATCGTGGAATGCTGTGGGTTGGAAGGGACATTAAAGATCATCCAGTCCTACCCCTTGCCATGGGCAGGGACACCTCCCACTGGATCAGGTTGCTCCAAGCCCCGTCCAACCTGGCCTTGAACATCAACATTGCAGGATCTGAGCTGTGTCATTCATGTCAAAAGAGAGGCAGCGTTCTGAAGTCACGTTCTGATCCAAGTCACACTGGAATCCTGACTCAGGCACCTAAAATCTCCTAGTAGTTTCACAGATCTTTGTCTGTGGGAGAGGGTACTCAGTAAATTTCAGCGAAGAAGCTCCCTTTCACATAGCAAAGCTCCATTTTTCCAAGACTGAATGGAAAAATAACTGCAAGGTCCTTCGGATCTAAATCTAGTCCCCAGAGCAAAGGTCACAGCAGAAATGTTTTATTCAGCATAAGAACTTTTGGAATTCATTCAAGGAGAAGAAAAAACCCAAGAACAACAATGTGGCTGACATTTTTTTTTCCCACTGAAGTATTTCTTCCTTTTTAAACAGCGATACAAGTTTCCATGATTTGGCAAACACCGATGAATTCTGCCTCCATACAGCAATAAACAGGTAAGCCAAAAAATAGTCTAAGCATCAGTCCCTAGAAGCGTAAAAAACAAGCGAGGAGAGAAACAAATAAAGGGGAAAACACTATTCTGCTGATGGAGTTGTGCTCGTTTGCAGCAACTCGTAATGGAGTCCCTGGACTCAGCCAAATTTGGTGTGTCCTCAGTTCAGTGTAATGCTGGATTGCGGAATCACAGCATCGTTTGGGTTGGAAAAGACCTCTAAGGTCACTGAGTCTGACCTCCTCAGCCTGTCCTCGGATGGAAGGTGCTCCAGCCCTCGCATCATCTTTCTAGCCTCCTCTGGACCCATCCCAACAGCTCCATCTCCTTCTTCTGTTGAGGATTCCCAACTGGACACAATACACATGTTCACTGAGTAGCACCCAGGATTATCCCTCCCTCCTCAAACCTTCTTGAACTGAGTAAAGAGGAGGAACAGAAGTAACTGCACAGAAGCAGGAGTTATTTGCTGGATCACAGAATCCCAGAATAACCAGGTTGGAAGAGACCCACTGGATCGTTGAGTCCAACCATTCCCACCAATCCCTAAATCATGCTCCTAAGCACCTCGTCTACCCTCACCTTAAACATCTCCAGGGACGGTGACTCAACCACCTCCCTGGGCAGACTGTTCCAATGCCTAACCACCCTTTCCATGAAGAATTTTTTCCTAATCTCAAGCCTAAATCTCCCCTGGCAGAGCTTGAGGCCATTCCCTCTCGTCCTGTCCCCTGTCCCTTGGGAGAAGAGCCCAGCTCCCTCCTCTCCACAACCTCCCTTCAGGTAGTTGTAGAGAGTAGTAAGGTCTCCCCTCAGCCTCCTCTTCTCCAGGCTGAACACCCCCAGCTCTCTCAGCCGCTCCTCATCAGGCCTGTTCTCCAGCCCCTTCCCCAGCTTTGTTGCTCTTCTCTGGACTCGCTCCAGAGCCTCAACATCCTTCTTGTGGTGAGGGGCCCAGAACTGAACACAGGACTCGAGGTGCGGTCTCCCCAGTGCTGAGTCCAGAGGGAGAAGAACCTCCCTGGCCCTGCTGGTCACGCCGTTTCTGATCCAAGCCAAGATGCCATTGGCCTTCTTGGCCACCTGGGCCCCTGCTGGCTCATGTTCAGTCGCTGTCAACCAGCACCCCCAGGTCCTTCTCCTCCTGGCAGCTTTCCAGCCAGGTTTCTCCTAGTCTGTAGCTGCTCAGGGTTGTTGTGCCCCAAGTGCAGGACCCGGCATTTGGCCGTGTTAAACCTCCTGCCGTTGGTCTCAGCCCAGCAGTCCAGCCTGTTCAGGTCCCTTTGCAGAGCCTCCCAACCCTCCAGCCGATCGACACTTCCACCCAGCTTGGTGTCATCTGCATGAGGAAGGATGCTGCCTTCCTCATTCGTGGTAGAACAAGAAAAACTATGTAGCTTTGAACTAAGCTTCTATTCACAGCATCTCCAGACTGCTGAGCAGATTTGGAACCATCTCTTTCCTCATTGGCCCAAGTGACATAGTGCCTGCCTTTAAAACCAAGTCAAAACAGCTTTACCGGGCTGTACCCCTTATTTCTCTTTCCCACCTTATTATTCCCCCTACTGAACTCCAGATCTCGCTTGCCATTTTGAATCGCAAGCAGAGATGAAAGGGAAGAACCGATGCTCAAGAAGGAACTGCCAGGCAGAACCTAGAGGATGCTTCCACGCGCAAGGAATGCCTGCAGGAGGAACGCCCGTAGCTGTTAGCAGGGGAGTTGTGAAGAGAAGTTGTAGGCTTAGAGCAAATTCTGAAGGGTTAAGACTCATTGCCCACATAGATGACTCATGGTGCTTGTTTTACACACAGTTGTTGAAAACGAGAGCCTTGCTCTTTCCAATAGCTCCATTTCCATCGCATTTTACATCAACTGAACTCAAATCCCCACAGAAAGCAGCAGAATCTTCATTTCGCAGGAGGATGGAGAGCTTACTCGAGAGGACGAATTCAGTTAGTGATAGGAATTACCCCTTCGTGGGCTTAAATCCGGGGCTAACACGCCACTTTAGATCACGCGGCTTCTCCAGCAGTACGACGCGTTTCAGAAAACTCAAGCTTTGGACTGGAAAGTTCCCAAATGCAGATTCATACCAAACATCAGCACAGCCAAAAATAAGCCAGGCATCTCCTAGAAAAGGTCAAGATGACAGAGCTAGGGCTTCTGCTTCCAGTCAGGAAACAGCCCCATTTACTGGGATTTCCAACGTTGTCCCCCAATCACAACTTACTTACAAGCGTAAAGACAATTAAAAGGGAAAACAGTGGGGTGAGGGGAGTGGACAAACGTCATCACACCCTCAGCGCTCCAAAATCCTTTAGGTTGTCTCCGTGATGAAAAACTGAAGGAAATAATTGAAGGCCTTTATTCAAACCAGCTTGACCATTCTGGATGCCAAAACAAATTCACAAGGAGTACTATGACAAATAATGCTCGTTAGGACATAGACAGACCATGCCAGACACAGACAGACATAAAAACTGAATCCACAATCAATCCGCTTGAGCATCAGCTCTCCAGCTGCTTCAGGGAGAATAAACTCTTTAAACAGTTCCTATAGAATAACCTGGGGGTGAAGCTTCTTCCCAACTTCCCTTACTCCCTGTTCTCCTCCAGGAGATCCTGGTTGTGCCCTTCTTGTCCCCAACACTTCTGTCTAATCTTATTTCTCTCGGATGAATCTTGCTCAGCTCCAGATCTCAGACAACCCCATGGAGCAGTGGGTCCCGCAGACTGGATTTCCAAGCCTCCAAACTCACCATTTTTCATGTGCCAGCTCATGATTTAACAAATTGCTGTTCTCTGTTATTTATGGGTTTTACCTCGAAATTGTCAAGCAGAGCCTAGACCTGGATCTGGAACCGAGTAACACGTGAAGTTGCCTTTCCACATTAAAATTGATCATAATCCCCAAACCACCAGTTTTAATCCTGCCTAATACGTTGCATTTCTGCCTTTAACCCTTCCTTCCTCCCCAGGCTTCTACAAAAATCTTGTTGTTTTCTTAAAGAAAGGTTGCTCGAAGCTTTATCTGCCTCAATAATCCATTTGGATGCCTGCTGGATGGAAAATATTCCGGATATACATGTGGGCTATTCTGTCACAATGAAAATGAGACGCAGAGAACTTCATATACAAAATAAACATCAACAATATCATTAAGATAAACCCCGATGGGATGAAGTTGAGCAACTTCTAGGCTGGCGTTCCAAGGAATCATGAAGCCCAGACTTCCCCGAACGGCAAGGGCTGATGGGTCACCAACCATCCAGAAAGACCCTCAGCCACCTCCAAGCACACACGATTTCAGGTTTAGTGGGAAAAACAAGGCTTGGTTCCTACCTGTCAATGATCACGGGGTCAGACGGGGTCTCATTTCTGTTGCCGCAACTTTTTTTCTCACAGCATCGACTAGAGAGAAGAGGAAAAGCAAAATGAAAGAAGGATTGTGACAGCTGGGAGGAAAGCAACCAGCTGAAAGGCTTGTCTGCAGACCTTCAGGGGGTTGGAACTGGATGGGCTTTGAGGTCCCTTCCAACCCACACCAGTCTGAGTCAAACTGCGAAGCAAATCCGAGCAGAGACATTTAAAATAAATAAATAAACATAAGGCTTAAATTCGCTGAAGGCAGCACAAAATATGAAAAAGGAGCTTTTTTTTTTTTTCTTGAAATGCCTAATATTCAATTATAAATACCCATAATAAGCATTTAGTCCAAAAAATCTCTTGTAGATATTAAAAACTCCGAACGCCTGCATTTTCTCCTTAAGTCACGGTGTGTGCCGGGAACTTTCTTTTTGCAAGTGGAAATTGCCCAGCCAGATGAGATCCAACCAGCAAATCTATTTGAATAGCAGCTCTAACCATTTCAACATTTCTACATTCCCTTTGCCTCAAACCTGCACTTATTCATCGATGCTAGTCCTTTTAAAATAAAAGGATACACTAAATATTTAAAAATCCCTGGGGCAGCCCCTCGAGCTGCTGTAAATTGTCATAGCTCCATCGACTTCAGTGAAGCTATGGTAATTCACACGAGCTAAGAAAATCCCTCTCCCTCCTCCTCCCAACTTCGATTCGAGCGTGTCTCTTATGCCTTTCGCTGCCTAATGGTTGTTTATAAAGAATTAGAATTTTTGGTACTAAAAGCCAAGATGTGAGATGTTTACTAAAGGGGAAAAAAAAAAAAAAAACTCAGAAAAGCAGAAAATGCTCTCTCAGAAGTATATAAATTTGGCGTATACGTCTGGCATAGAATCATGGAACGGGTTGGGTTGGAAGGGACCTCAAAGCCCATCCAGATCCACCCCCCTGCCATGGGCAGGGACACCTCCCCCCGCATCAGGGGCTCCAAGCCCCATCCAACCTGGCCTGGAACCCCTCCAGGGATGGGGCAGCCACCCCTGCTCTGGGCAACCTGGGCCAGGGCCTCCCCAGGCCCTCACGGAAGAACATCTCTGCCTAAGATCTCATCTCAATTTCCCCTCTTTGAGCTGAAAACCATTCCCCCTTGTCCTATCCCTGCACTCCCTGATACTGGAACGTGATGTTGCCCAGAGCAGGGGTGGCTGCCCCATCCCTGGAGGGGTTCCAGGCCAGGCTGGATGGGGCTTGGAGCCCCTGATCCAGTGGGAGGTGTCCCTGCCCATGGCAGGGGTGGGACTGGATGGGTTTGAAGGTCTCTTCCAACCCAACCCATTCCACGGTTTTAGGAATATAACACGTCCAATCTAACAACGCATTGGAAACAGCACTGGGAGTCGATGTCTTGCTGGTTTATGTGTCACTATAATAAAACAACAAAAAAAACCTCGATCATTAGATCATTTTCTAGTGGGTTTGTTTGGGGTTTGTGGCTCCCTGAGACAGCAGTCCTGTCCTCTCTTTGCAATAACACTGAGATCTCCCTTAGTCGTGTAACTTACGCAGATGGTCATTAAAAATATTTCTGACTGCACGTTCTTATCACATTCTGGTAACAGGTTTTTCTTAGTGCAAGATCTTTTTCCCCCCCTTAGGCCATACTAATTTTTGAGTCCAAACATATAAAAAAATGTCTTGATTAGCAAAAAGTCCCTCACTTCCAACAAATGACCAGGTCACGGCATTTTTAAAGGATATTTCAGCCCAGCTTTTTAGAAAAAAGTGCTTCTCAAATATTTAAATCTTTGTTTCCAAGTATTTTCATGGCAGTATCCAAGCATATTTCCAGTGGGTTTGTTTTATCATTGCTGCCTTTAACAGAACTGACTCGTTCCGATCGAAGTCAACGGCCAAAATCCCAAACCGTGATGGTCCAGGATCAAGCCTTAAAGCAAATTGTTGGTGTGAATTCAATAATATTTACATTTCTGCTACAACGTTATGCTGGGAATAGCTCTTTAAATATGTTCATTTCTTAAACCTAGAGTATTGAGGCTCATGACTCCTATTTTCTACACCTTTTCTTATTATACTTTCCTTTCTAACTGGATCTATGCACATGGGGATCATAAGGGGAAACTGGATCTACAGATACAGGGAAATAATGGGAAACTGGATCAGTGTAAAGGGGGAAAATGGGAAATTGGGTCTGAATACATTGGGAAAATAAGGGGAAAATGGATATACATATATAGGAAACATAAGGGGAAACTGGGACTATGTACATAGGGAAATAATGGGAAATCAAAGTTATAACTATGAGGAAAATAATGGGAAACTGGGACTACGTACATGGGGAAATAATGGGAAACTGGATCTATGGATATAGGGGAATAAGGGGAAACTGGGATTATGGATATAGGGGAATAAGGGGAAACTGGGACTATGGATATAGGGGAATAAGGGGAAACTGGGACTATGGATATAGGGGAATAAGGGGAAACTGGGACTATGGATATAGGGGAATAAGGGGAAACTGGATCTATATAGATGGGAGAATAGGGGGAAAATGGGACTGTGTACATGAGGAAAATAATGGGAAACTCGATCTACAGACATGAGGGAAAGAACAGGATTGAGGTACATGGGGAAAACTGTTTATATCATGAACAGTCCTGAAAAAAAGTCAAAAGTGACCCCATAAACCCCAAAGCTGCCTCAGCCGCCACCAGCCCCACGACCCAAACGCCCCAAAATGCTGCCAAAGGCGAACTCGCCTCCTTCCCTTCCTCGCACTCGACTAAGACAGTTTTAAAATTCACCCCTCAACTTGCCTCTCTCACTTCGCTCCCCCTACGAGAAAATTAAAAAAAAAAAAAATTAAAAAAAAAAAGGGGGGGGGTTAAAAAAAAAAATCTGTCCCTAATTTCAAACTCAAATAAGCTCACAGCGTGGTGGCCTTTGTTTTGTTTTCTTCTCCCCAACTCCTCCCTGCAATTGCATAACAAAAGTGTCTAAATTCACACCATCTGGCCCAGCAAGACGAGGGCCCCAGTGGCCGCCTGGCCCAGCTGATTAGAGCTCCTGTCTAGTCTGAGCCTTGTGGCGAAAGTCACAGCTGTGGGGCTCGCTGGCGCTCAATACAACTCTGTTATTAGCCAGCTGTAAGCCCTGAGACTACTTCTGTTCAAATTATAATACCTTTTAACCCTCTGAGCATTGAGGGCATAGGGGGCTTGGCTGGCAGCAGCATAACAACCAGTTCCCTCTTCATCCATAATTGGGAGAAAAAGAAGAGGAGGGGGAAAAAAAAAAAAAAAAAAAAAAAAAAAGTTATTCTGGGAAAGGAGACTGTTTTACCTTGATTTCCAATGATTTGGGGGGGAAAAATGTGGATTTGAGATCTGTCTGAGAGGAGCGGTTCCCATCAGGCTGTGTAAGCCAACTGAAAGGTTTGCAGTCCGGAAATAAATAGAATGAATCACGGAATCATTGAATAGTAGACCCGGATTCGTAGAAATGCAGAATCATAGATTCATAGAATCGTGGGTTAATAGAATTGGAGATGCATAGATGAATAGAATCACAGCAGAATAGATTAATGGAATCGTAGGATCATAGATTATTAGAATCGTAGGATCATAGATTAATGGAATCGTAGGATCATAGATTATTAGAATCGTAGGATCATAGATTAATGGAATCGTAGGATCGTAGGATCATAGATTAATAGAATCATAGAATCGTAGGATCATAGATTAATAGAATCATAGAATCATAGAGTAATAGAATCACAGCAGAATAGATTAATAGAATAATAGCAGAACAGATTAATAGAATCGTAGAATCATAGATGCATAGATTAACAGAATCATAGATGATTAACAGAATCAAAGATGCATAGATTAACAGAATCATAGTTTAATAGAACCATAGATGCATAGATTAACAGAATCGTAGATTAACAGAATCGTAGATTAACAGAATCATAGATGCATAGATTAATAGAATAGTAGATGCATAGATTCATAGCATCGTAGATTCATAGCATCGTAGATTCATAGAATGGTTTGGGTTGGAAGGGACCTTAAAGATCATCCAGTTCCAAGCCCCCCTGCCATGGGTAAATAAACAGAGCCTCTTGCTGCAAGCACTAATTATTGGGAGTTGGGGGTTGAACTTTCAATAGGTACGACAGATTGGAGCAGCCGTATCAATATTTAGACAACTTTCCCACTAAGCGTGCATCTGTCACCGGAGGAGCTGAGGCCGCGGAGTTTCGGATGCGCTCGTCTCTACCCAGCGAGGATATGTGTGTGTGTGTGTGTGATTATGCTCAAAAAAAAAAAAAAAAAAAAAAAAAACCTCCCAAAGAAATCCCACCTTCAACTTCTTGGAAGAAGAGGAGCAGAAAGACAGACAGATCCTTCTGTTTAAACGCAAGAGGCATCAGTTTGGACAGCAGAGTGGGTACAGGGCATTAATTTTTTATATGTCGCTCCTAATGCAAACTAAACTAGGGGCTTTAAAAATTGATGCCGCCACTTAAGCAGCTCACAATGAGGAGGATTGGATTATTGTACTTAAAAGAAATAAAATAAAATGTCAAGCTTAACTAGAGTTGGATCCGCTCCCTTGGCGTGACTCGAAGCGATGTGAGTAGCGGCTCTTCAGCATCCTGCGCGGAGCCACTTCAGGGCGAGGCGACATTTAAAATCAAATGTCTCGATTAGGTTACAGAGCCCGTTCGATTCCGTTCACTAATCTGTGTTTTACATGGGAAGGATGTCCCCGAGTTGTAATTCGGCCTCGGTTAATCTATCAAGCGGGAGAGTTCAGTATCATCGGAACAGTGGTTAAACACCTCCTTAAATCACACACGGAGCACGTTTAGAGGCATCAGCAGGGACAGGTATCGAAAAGCTCAATGGATACTATAAAGGAGCGGAGAGGAGGCAGGGAAAAAGCCAAATTAATTTGATTTTAATGTATAGTTGGAGGGGAAGGTGCTGGTGTTAAGTATTTTAACTTCTAAACCAGAACCACGCTCTACACAGGAGGAGGACGATGAAGCACACCAGGTGCTGTCCTCTTCTCACAAACCACGACCCAGCTGCACAGCAATTAAAGGATTTTTCCTCTCTCCCGTTCCCCCGGCTGCGGGGAAGCCTTTCAACAGCGCAGGTAGCACGCATCTTCCATGCCTAGAAGCACGGAAAACCTTCGCTGCTACGTCTACAGGTCCAAAACCCCACTCTACGCATCCTCATAGCCGGCACACGCTGGGTTTGCACGCACGGATGAGGATCCAAAGCGACAAAGCTCGTGGGCTTAATTATAGAGCAAACCCATAAACACGAGACATTTGATTGAATATTACAATTAAAAAGTAACGTAATAGTCGACATAGTTGTTCCACCCCGGGATTGAGACTTTCCCTTGACAAGAAGCCTGTCCAAATAAGCTGCTTTTCCTACTAAATTAACTTTAAAGCCTGCTTTAAGGTAATAATCGAGGAGCAAACTACAACATTTCCAGCAGCAACGCTCAGTCCAACAGCTTCAACACCCCCCCCCTCCACTAATACAATAAATCACAAACTGGATTTAATAAAGGCTGAGACTGGTTTTGCCTCTCGTTTTACGAAAGAACATTCTCCGCACAATTTAGCACGTTTTAATAGAAGAGCATTGACTGTTTGCATCGTTATATGGCCTGAAAAATATTTAATTACACAAAAACAGGGTAAGTAATAAGTTACCATGGAAGCACGATGTACATCCATACGGTATGTGTAACTTCAGACTCATACAGATGTTAGTAAAAAACGTCCTCAACTCATTTTATCCTCTTATTTAGAGCTTTTCAGGCTAAAAATAGTGTCTCCTGTAATTCAAAAATGGAAATCTAAACATAGCTTACACGGTATAGGCAAGGATTTATGGTTTAAGAAGTTTCTTTTTTGGTTGGGGTAGAACTTAGCAAAATTAAAGAACATTAATGGTGATTTAATTAAAGAACGAAGGAAAAAAATGACATGAAGAAATGCCTCTTAGTTCGCAGGTAAAATCTGCTCATTCTCAAAGGGCCAACAGGAATTTTATAAGAAATAAGGATAGGGAAAAGTCTCAAAACAACACGCACGAAGGCCGGCTCTAAATAAAAATAGCACAGCTCCGAGTGCAGAGCTGGGGCTGCAGGGAGAAAACAACACAAACCCCACCAAAAAAAAAAAAAAAAAAAACCCCTGAATATCTGTATTAAACCCGAATCTCCGTCTTGAACCCAAAAATCTGCCCTGAGCCCAAATCAAATATTATCCACACATAAAAAGTCTTCCTACCCAAAGAATCTCTTCGACTCAACACAAAACAAACAAACCGGACGCTTCCTGCTTAGAAATTCATCAGAAAAGGGCATTTCAGCATCTCTTTTAAAGAAACTCAACTGTGCCGCGTGGATCAAATCCTCTTACCTGCACATGACTTCGTGGGTGAGCAAAACTCGGCACATTTCGGGGTTCTTGTTCTGTCCTTCGTAAGTTATGGGCTAAAAAAAAAATGAAGAGAAGGGGTGAGCAGCAGAGGGTTAATGATTTGGCATAATATTCAGCTCCTCGGTGAAGGCTTTTGGCCGTCGCTCGCAATTAAACCCCTTGGCCCAAAGGCTTTATGAGCAGGGAAAGCAGCTGATCCATAAATAGTGATACAAAGGGGATAAAAACCTACGATCCATCCAGGAAAAAAAATAAATAAATAAAAGACGGGCTTCAGAGTATCACTTTTTGATCGCCCTCAAAAATAAAGTCTGTGATATAGATGAACAAGAGATAAAAATGAAGCAAGGAGGAAAAACCACGCAGGGTGATGTTGAGAAGGAAAGGAAGGATGAGGTGGGACGGGATAGAAAGGCAGAAACGAGCTGCGCTCACCTGCTTAGTGACTGAATCGATGAGTCTAACGTACAGATCCTGTTCCGTCCTGACACCTACAGCGAGAGCGAAGAGGAATAAACAACCCTCTTTCCTCCATCTCCCTCCGAACATCAGCACAAAACCTTTTAGTTCCACCTAGTGCCTTATCAAACCCCCCCCCCCCTCAGAAAAAACGCATTGAGGTTGGTTTCCCGAGTCCATCCGGACCAGGGGAAGGTGGGAGCCCAACGGGGACGTCGTGCGAGGGAATCGCCGTGTGGTTTGGATCTCGGAGCATCTCCAACCCTCGCCCCACTCTACAGCCTCCAGAAGGCGGCTGGAAGGAGACTCACCGTTGCTATAAAGGAGCTGGAGTTTGTAATGGGTGCCGTTATTCGTCTTTTCGTTCCCTTGCTCCTGAAAAAGAGCATTAAAACACATCTAGATCCTCTCCCGGACTCACCCTTGGCGCGTCGAAAACGCACAAGCTGACGGTCACGATGGAAGCGACACCGAAGTCCATTAAAATTCCGAGAGGTGAATCCGCTGATTGGGGTGTATTAACCTTCCGAATGACCCAGGACAAACTACAAAACCCTGCTGACATCTCCTCCTGGAGGAGTCCAAGAACTTCTTTCCCTCTCTTATTTGCGATTACGCGCTCAACTTTTTCCAGGCGACACACGGCGATGAGTTCGTGAGCTTCGAGCCAGTTAATATAAAGCAGATTGATAGGGGAACGCTCAGTGGGTTTTGGTTTTAATGCCTTCGTAGTGTTATTTTGAGTCATTATTGATATTTATTTCCTGGAGGCTGTGGTACCAGGATGTTTCTGGCATGGCTTTTACTGTAATTTTCCTAGATAATTATTTACGAGCATCCTTCATAATTAAAACAATCTTAACCGCCACTGAGAAAACGGTTGTAAAAACGACATGAAGTGGTCAAAACGGGGATTTGAAATGGAAAAGGACTTTTCAAGTCCTGCCGCTGACTTTGGAGTGTTGAGAAATACACATAATCAGGCTCTTACAGATAATATGACAGATTCCACTGCTGTCAGGGCACAAATAAAACCTGACAGACCTGCCTCGTACCACAAAAATAATAATAATAAAGGACATTTATCCCCCCTGAATTTTTTTTTCTCCTGTTTTAATGTGTGTATGAAATTCTCATTGTATTCCCGATTGCATCAGAGGCTTGAAAGTCTTTTTTTTTTTTTAATTACATCCAGCGTCCAGAGAGGAAAAGCCTGAACCCTTGGTTGTATTTTGTGAGGGACAACAGGTACTGAGAGTTTAGCAGCTGAACGTGGGGGGGAGGAAAAAAGATCCAGTTTGGGGGGGGGGGGAAGATTCAACTTGGGGGGGGGGAAAGACTCAACTTGGGGGGGGGAAAGACTCAACTTGGGGGGGGAAAGACTCAACTTGGGGGGGGGAAGACTCAACTTGGGGGGGGGAAGACTCAACTTGGGGGGGGAAGACTCAACTTGGGGGGGGAAAGACTCAACTTGGGGGGGGAAAGACTCAACTTGGGGGGGGAAAGACTCAACTTGGGGGGGGAAAGACTCAACTTGGGGGGGGAAAGACTCAACTTGGGGGGGGAAGACTCAACTTGGGGGGGGGAAGACTCAACTTGGGGGGGGGAAGACTCAACTTGGGGGGGGGAAGACTCAACTTGGGGGGGAAAGACTCAACTTGGGGGGGGAAAGACTCAACTTGGGGGGGGAAAGACTCAACTTGGGGGGGGAAAGACTCAACTTGGGGGGGGAAGACTCAACTTGGGGGGGGAAAGACTCAACTTGGGGGGGGAAAGACTCAACTTGGGGGGGAAAGACTCAACTTGGGGGGGGAAAGACTCAACTTGGGGGGGGAAAGACTCAACTTGGGGGGGAAAGACTCAACTTGGGGGGGGAAAGACTCAACTTGGGGGGGGAAAGACTCAACTTGGGGGGGGAAGACTCAACTTGGGGGGGAAAGACTCAACTTGGGGGGGAAAGACTCAACTTGGGGGGGGAAGACTCAACTTGGGGGGGGGAAGACTCAACTTGGGGGGGGAAGACTCAACTTGGGGGGGGAAAGACTCAACTTGGGGGGGGGAAGACTCAACTTGGGGGGGGAAAGACTCAACTTGGGGGGGGGAAGACTCAACTTGGGGGGGGGAAGACTCAACTTGGGGGGGGAAAGACTCAACTTGGGGGGGGGAAAGACTCAACTTGGGGGGGGGAAAGACTCAACTTGGGGGGGGGAAAGACTCAACTTGGGGGGGGGAAAGACTCAACTTGGGGGGGGGAAAGACTCAACTTGGGGGGGGAAGACTCAACTTGGGGGGGAAAGACTCAACTTGGGGGGGAAAGACTCAACTTGGGGGGGGAAAGACTCAACTTGGGGGGGGGAAGACTCAACTTGGGGGGGGGAAGACTCAACTTGGGGGGGGGAAGACTCAACTTGGGGGGGGAAAGACTCAACTTGGGGGGGGGAAAGACTCAACTTGGGGGGGGAAAGACTCAACTTGGGGGGGGAAAGACTCAACTTGGGGGGGGAAGACTCAACTTGGGGGGGGAAGACTCAACTTGGGGGGGGAAGACTCAACTTGGGGGGGGAAGACTCAACTTGGGGGGGGAAGACTCAACTTGGGGGGGGAAGACTCAACTTGGGGGGGGGAAGACTCAACTTGGGGGGGGAAGACTCAACTTGGGGGGGGGAAAGACTCAACGGGGGGAGGAATCGTAGAATAACCAGGTTGGAAGAGACCCACCAGATCGAGTCCAACCATTCCTATCAAATCTGGGGGGGGAAAGACTCAACTTGGGGGGGGGGAAGATCCAGTTGGGGAGGGAAAGATCCAGTTGGGGAGGGAAAGATCCAGTTGGGGAGGGAAAGATCCAGTTGGGGAGGGAAAGATCCAAATTGGATAGGGAAAAACTCAATTTGGGGAGGGAATGATCCAGTTGGGGAGGGAAAGATCCAAATTGGAGAGGGAAAAACTCGATTTGGGGAGGGAATAACTCAATTTGGGGAGGGAAAAACTCAATTTGGGGAGGGAAAAACTCAATTTGGGGAGGGAAAAACTCAATTTGGGGAGGGAAAAACTCAATTTGGGGAGGGAAAAACTCAATTTGGGGAGGGAAAAACTCAATTTGGGGAGGGAAAAACTCAACCTGGGGAGGGAAAAACTCAACCTGGGGAGGGAAAAACTCAACCTGGGGAGGGAAAAACTCAACCTGGGGAGGGAAAAACTCAACCTGGGGAGGGAAAAACTCAACCTGGGGAGGGAAAAACTCAACCTGGGGAGGGAAAAACTCAACCTGGGGAGGGAAAAACTCAACCTGGGGAGGGAAAAACTCAACCTGGGGAGGGAAAAACTCAACCTGGGGAGGGAAAAACTCAACCTGGGGAGGGAAAAACTCAACCTGGGGAGGGAAAAACTCAACCTGGGGAGGGAAAAACTCAACCTGGGGAGGGAATGATCCAGCTGGGGAGGGAAAAACTCAATTTGGGGAAGGAAAAACTCAATTTGGGGAAGGAAAAACTCAATTTGGGGAAGGAAAAACTCAATTTGGGGAAGGAAAAACTCAATTTGGGGAAGGAAAAACTCAATTTGGGGAAGGAAAAACTCAATTTGGGGAAGGAAAAACTCAATTTGGGGAAGGAAAAACTCAATTTGGGGAAGGAAAGAGGAAGGAGAGAGAGAGAAGCAGCCTTACTTTATCATTTTCTACAAAGTCCACAAAAGCTGTCCTCTCTATTTCCACGGGCTGCCCCTGCCTGTCGTAGAGAGCCAGGACAAAGTGAAAGAAATTGGATTTCCTCAAGTTGGAGGGCGGCTGCTTTTCGAAGTGAGCTCTGGACAAAGCCACTCCGCTGCGGAGGAAACACACGGGATGGGGAGAAGAGAGAGACAAAGACGTTACCAAGGTTGTGCAGCAAAAAAAAAAATACTAAATTAAAAAAAAAAATTTAAAAAAAAATTCAAAATATTTAAAAAAAAAAAAAAAAAAAAAAAAAAACAGCAAAGGCAGAGCTCTGGATCCAACCGTGGGTACCAGTAGCTCCATCCTCACCTCTCCCACCCTGGAGCTTCCAGAGGGATGCGGGAAAGGATGGAGCGATGGGAGGAAAAAGCAAAGTCGGGGTCGGAGCTGTCATTATCCTGCGTTTCTTTACGATTAATCTCGGAGAAGAGCAAGAACTGACAAACCCTGAGTGCTAAGAGAGCTGTAGAGCTCAACGCAGCAAGTGTTCTCCTCCCTCCTCTCCCCGTTCCCTTTCTGGAATGAGCCCCGCAGGCTGGGAAAAAAAGGGATATGAACGCCCCAAAACTCTGGATGAGATCGCGCATCCCAAAAAAACCTCATTTTTCCTTGGAGGAGAAGCCAAGCGACCTCCAACCATCCCCTCCAAGGGGGCTGTCACCTCAATTTTAGGCAGAAAACAAGGAATTTGGAGCGGAGCGTCCGCTTTGCTCAAGCGGCGAAGTTTGTCAGCGGAATTTTTTAAAAGTCGCGGATCTCCTTGAGCCGCTGCCCGAATCCTCATTTTCGGGTTGAAATCGATAGAATTGGGACCCGAGTTAATTAGCCCTCGCTGTTAACTCTGCCTAAAAAAAAAAAATTAAAAAATAAAAAAATAAAAATGAAGCGGCGTTTTCCCAATATCCCAAGGAGCATCCGTGGGTTTTAGCGGAATTGGCTGCAGGTCGCTCTCCCTAAAGCTGATTTTTACCTCCTGCAAGAGAAATAGGTGCAGGGGAGCTTCTCTGCTTTTTTTTTCGAGGTTAAATCCATTTCGCCTCCTTCCCAGAGAAGTTCGGAGCGACAACAGCTGCTCCTTTCTGTCCCTAAAATTGCTTCGCCGCCTTGAGCAAAATTATTGGATTTTTGGTGTGTGTGTGGGGGGAGAATTAGGGATGTTTCTTGTGGCCAAATGGGTTTGAACCCATCCCACCTTCTAGGACCGAAGATGCTTTCAGAGCTTCCTCCCTGCCCTCAGGAACCGGGATTTCTCAATTTATTCCCCCTCTTTGATAAGAGCCTTGATAAGGAGCCCGGTTTTTCCTTATTTTCTTTTTTCCCCTCCTCACCCTGGATTTATTAAACCTTCATAAAAGCCTGAGAACTCCTCCCAGGGTTGGAAAAAAACCCTTTCTCTGGGCTCGGGTGGCGGGTTGAGGGGAGGATTTGCTCTTTTTCTCGCCTCCCTGTCCCATCTGCCGCTCACTTCGCCTCTAAAATAAATAAAACCCAACTTATTCGCAGCCCTAATTTCACCTCCCCTGGCGCTGCTGGTGAATTTGGGGGTTTCTAGTTAATTGGGGTTATTGAGGGGGCTTTTTTTTTTTGTTCGAAGGAAGCTAAAAAGCAAGGAGAAAATGGAAATATTTCCCCTTAAATAGTTTTTTTTTCATGGTTTTTAACCCTAAGGGTAAAATCTGAGATAACGGTGCTGGGCAGGCTGGGCTGGGAAGAGGAAAGAAAAAGGAGAAAGGGAGCTAAATAAGCGAAAATTAAGCAGCGAGCCCGCAGCTCAGGTGGGTTTCGGGGTAATCGAGCAGGTGCCGCACGGGAGGCTGCGTGGGAAACGCACCTTTCAATTAATTAACGGAGGGAAATGCACCTTCCAATTAATTCTACCTCGGTCCTAACTCCTCTTGGGCTGCGGGAAGGAGCCGTTTGCCTCTCTAGGAATGGCCCAGTCCCCCTCCTCGGGCAGGGAAGGGGCGATCCCATCCCATCCCCAAGAAGGATTTTCGGATTTGGGGATTTTTGGAGCCCTTCGCCCCCGAATTTTCCCCGGGAAGGGGACGGAAAGGGAGAAAATAAATGTAAATATCAACGCAAACAACAACAGAGGGTAAAGGAGGTTCGTTTAAAAATAAAAGCAAGGGGAAAGAGGGGGAGAAAGAGCCACGGTTACCTTTGTGCTGCTACGTTTGCATCCACAACCCCAACGTTCCTGACCCAGGACCTGACGGAATCCATCTCGGAACCTAGAGATTTGTCTTTCAGAATGGGTCCTCTTCCTAAAGTATCTTGAATCCCAAACATTTAAAAAGTCTATTCCAGCTAGCAACAGTTTCCTTTGGGGCAGAGGGAGTAAGGGAGGAGAAAGGGAAAATAATAATAATAATAATAATAAAAAAAAAATGCAGCCTTTGCAAGTGAGACAATCCCAGGAAAACGAAGAAGTTCAGCTCGGGAAATAAGTTCTTCTGGGGGGTTTTAAGTGGTTTTAACGCCGTTAAATAAGAGGACGGGGGGAAGTTTTTCTTCTGGAGTTAAAGTTAGAGGGCTGGAGCCTGGCTGGGCGTCCGCATCCTTCGGAAGGAGCCGCTTCCCGGCCCCGGAGGCTCCGATCACCTGTTCCTGAGGCTCGAGGAGGAGGGTCGCCGCCTGCCTGGTGCGGTGGAAAGAAAAGAAAAAGAAGCGGGGGGGAGAGAAAAAAAAAAAATTTAAAAAAAGAGATGGGGGAGGACGAGCCGGAGCGGCGAGCGGGGGAACCATCAATGGGGCGCGGGGCGCGGGAGCGGGAGGGCGCGCGCCGCCGGGGGGGCGTGGCCTCGCGCCATATAAGGAAGCGTCATTTGCATAACGCGCGCGGATTGGGCGAGGGGAGGCGGGCCCCGCGCGCCACGCGGAAACGAGGCCTCCGCGCGCCCCCCCAAAGCAGCGGGAGGGGCCCCCGGGGGTGAAGGGAGGGAGGCGGGGGGTGGGGGGAGTGAGAGAGACCCCCAGCCCCGCACCGACCCGCATCGCGACCGGAGCGACTGGATCCGCACCAGCCCCGCACCAGCCCCGCACCGATCCCAGGCTCATCCCCGCACCGAGACCCGAGCGACTGGACACGGCTCAGCCCCGCACCAACCCCGCACCGATCCCAGGCTCATCCCCGCACCGAGACCCGAGCGACTGGACACGGCTCAGCCCCGCACCAACCCCGCACCAACCCCGCACCGATCCCAGGCTCATCCCCGCACCGAGACCCGAGCGACTGGACACGGCTCAGCCCCGCACCAACCCCGCACCGATCCCAGGCTCATCCCCGCACCGAGACCCGAGCGACTGGACACGGGTCAGCCCCGCACCGAACCCCGCACCGACCCCGCGCCAGGACCCGAGCAACTGGACCTGGCTCAGCCCCGCACTGACCCCGCACCGGAACCCAAGCAACCAGACACTAGCTCAGCCCCGCACCGAGCCTACACCAAACCCGCACTGAGCCCCGAGCGATCGGACCCGGCTCAGCCCCGCACCAACCCCGCACCGAGCCCCGAGCAACCGGACCCCGCACCGAGCCCCGAGCAGCCAGACCCGGCTCGGCCCCGCACCAACCCCGCACCGATCCCCAGCAATCGGACCCCTGTCCAGCCTTGCACGGACCCCGCATCAACCAGACCCGGCTCGGCCCCGCACTGAGCCCGCACCGAGCCCCGAGCAACCAGCCCCGCACCAACCCCGCACCGATCCCCATCTCAGCCCCGCACCGAGCCCCGGCTCAGCTCCGCATCCACCCCGCACTGAGCCCCGCAGCCTCGCTTCAACTGGACTCTGAGCAACTAGACCCCAGTCCAGCCCCGCAGCGAGCCCCGCATCCCCTAGACCCGGCTCAGCCCCGCACCGACCCCGCACCGAGCCCCAAGCAACCGGACCCGGCTCAGCCCCGCGCTGACCCCGCACTGAGCCCTGCAGCCCCGCGCCAACCAGAGCCCGGCTCAGCCCCGCACCCAGCCCCGCATCAACTGGACCCTGAGCAAGCGGAGCCCGGCTCAGCCCCGCACTGACCCCGCATCCCCCAGCCCCGGCTCAGTCCCGCATCCCCCAGCCCCAGCTCAGTCCCCCAACCCCAGCTCAGTCCCGCATCCCCCAGCCCCAGCTCAGTCCCGCATCCCCCAACCCCAGCTCAGTCCCGCATCCCCCGGACCCGGCTCAGTCCCGCATCCCCCGGACCCCTCTCATCCCCGCATCCCCTGGACCCAGCTCAGTCCCGCATCCCCCAACCCCAGCTCAGTCCCGCATCCCCCAGCCCCAGCTCAGTCCCGCATCCCCCGGACCCGGCTCAGTCCCGTATCCCCCAGCCCCAGCTCAGTCCCCCAACCCCAGCTCAGTCCCGCATCCCCCAACCCCAGCTCAGTCCCGCATCCCCCAACCCCAGCTCAGTCCCGCATCCCCCGGACCCGGCTCAGTCCCGCATCCCCCGGACCCGGCTCAGTCCCGCATCCCCCGGACCCCTCTCATCCCCGCACCCCCAGCCCCAGCTCAGCCCCCGTGCCCTGCGGGGAGACCACCCCCCCCCCCGCTCCCCAAACCCGCACCCCCCGCCCTCTCCCTCCCTCTTTGCTCCCAGACGCCGCGTTTAAAGCGAACCCCGAGGCTCGGGGCGGGGGGGGAATCGGTGCCCGGGGGGCTTCGAGCTCTCCTGGGCGAGCGGGATCCCCGAGTCCCCCCATCCCCGAGCTCCCACTTCAAACTTCGAGTCACACCGTGCGGGGCAAAAAAAAAAAAAAAAAAAAATTCCTCCTTTTTGAGCCTCGACCCGCTGCAGTTTGAGTTTTGAGCGTATCCTGAGCAGGGAGAGGAGCTGATGCTCCTTCTAACTTGGTGATTCTCCCGTTTATTTCACAATTTCTTAACGCGCTCAGCTTCGATACTGGGTTTTTTTAATTTTTTTTTTTTTATTTTTTTTTTTTATCTCCCCAGCCTTTTGTAACCCGGAGCCGGGCGAAGCCTTTCGCCTCGGAAATCTCTCAAAACACCAACGCGAAACCAGATTTCAAGACAATGAATGCAAATCTGTGCCCCGAGACCATCTGCCAGATGAGGGAATCAGATGTTCGGGAGTTAAAGGGACAGCACGAGGCTTCCCTTGACTCATTATGTGCAGCTCCTCTCTTTAACCTGCTTTATTTCTTTTTTTTTTTCTTTTTTTTCCTTTTTTTCCTTTTTTTCCCTTTTTTTCCCCCCCTTTTTCCTCTTTTTTTTTTAATTACGCCTCTTTCAGCACCAATCCCAGCTCCTTCCAGCTGCATCTCAGTCCCTCCTCTACTAAATATCAGAGTTTCACTCGCTTCCATCCCCTAAAAAACACCCTAAATTCAAGTTTTCCCATCAAACTCCCAGCGAATTCAGGCACCGTCGGAGGCGAAGCCGCGACTCCCGGCGTTCCTGCCTCCCAAAAGCGGCAGGCGTGGGGTTAAATGGATTCGTTCATCTCCCAAAACCTTTTATTCCAGGGAATTTTTACCGTCCTCACCCAAACTTGGAGGGAGGGGGGAACGAGGGTTGTTGGTTTTGTTTTTTTTTTTTTCGCAGCGTTAGGAGAGGTTTGAGAGTTAAAGAAAAGCCGCTGCCGCTCCATAGGGAGCTAAAACCTTCGCGAGAGGAGAGCTCGGAGTATTAAAAATGAATAAACAGATAGATAAATAACTAAATAAACCAAAAAACCCCAACCCGAAAAGGGTAAAAGAGGCAAGATAATAATAAGAAAAAATCAGGAGATAAGAATGTAGGTGTAGGTGGTAATCGATGGTGATTTGTGTGGGTCTGAGGGTTTCGCAACGAGCGTGGGTCCATTTCCTCGAGTTAAAAAAAAAAAATAAATAAAAACCTTTTTCTTCTGCACCAACGCGACTTTTGGCAGCTCCGCTCGGAGCGTTCCTGGGTTTATCCTTTAAATTCGGGGCAGGGGAGGAAGGAGAGGGGGTGGAATTCCCACCCGAGCTAACCTTGGCCGCTGCCTCCAGCAGGAAAAAAAAAAAAAAAAGAGTTTCCTAAGCCCTAAAATCCCCCCCTCGCTCCTAAAAATCAAGCCTGGGAGGAGTTAAAGGGAACCCCCTGGCATCCCAGCTCCGATGCTCCCCTGCTCCCATCCCTGCGGGTTCCCGGTTTGGGGAATGAAAGGGACTCAGCTCCCCCCAATCACTCCAGGGGTTTTAGGGATTCGGGGTGAGGGGGTTAAAGGGCAGCGGTGAGGGTCGCAGGAGATGCGGGTCCCCTCGTCTCCAGCAGCTGCCAGCGGGAAATTGGCCCCCCCCCAGGGATAATCGAGGGGCGCCGGCATCGCCGTGTCCCCCGGGATCGAGGGAGACGGGGAAGGATGCTCGAGGGGTTGGGGGGGCAGGGAAAAGATGCTCCAGGAGCGCCCCCCCGGGAAAGGATGATCCAGGGGGACCCCCGGGAAAGGATGATCCAGGGGGACCCGAGGGACAAGACGCTCTGGGGGAGAGGGGAAGGGGAAAAGATGCTCCAGGAGCGCCCCCCGGGAAAGGATGATCCAGGGGGACCCCCGGGAAAGGATGATCCAGGGGGACCCCCGGGAAAGGATGATCCAGGGGGACCCGAGGGAAAAGACGCTCTGGGGGAGGAAGGAACGGGAAAAGATGCTCCAGGAGCGCCCCCCGGGAAAGGATGATCCAGGGGGACCCCCGGGAAAGGATGATCCAGGGGGACCCGAGGGAAAAGACGCTCTGGGGGAGGAAGGAACGGGAAAAGATGCTCCAGGAGCGACCTCCGGGAAAGGATGATCCAGGGGGACCCCCGGGAAAGGATGATCCAGGGGGACCCGAGGGAAAAGACGCTCTGGGTGAGGAGGGAAGGGAAAAAGATGCTCCAGGAGCGCCCCCGGGAAAGGATGATCCAGGGGGACCCGAGGGAAAAGACGCTCTGGGGGAGGAGGGAAGGGGAAAAGATGCTCCAGGAGCGCCCCCCGGGAAAGGATGATCCAGGGGGACCCCTGGGAAAGGATGATCCAGGGGGACCCGAGGGAAAAGACGCTCTGGGGGAGAAGGGAAGGGGAAAAGATGCTCCAGGAGCGCCCCCGGGAAAGGATGATCCAGGGGGACCCCCGGGAAAGGATGCTCCGAGAGGGGAATAGGAAAAGATGCTCCAGGAGCCTCCCCCATCCCAGCCCCGGGAAAGATGCTCCAGGCGGGACCCCTGGGAAAGGATGCTGGAGGGGTGGGGAAGGAAAGGGAAAAGATGCTTCAGGAGCTCCCCCCTCGGGAAAGGATGATCCAGGGAGGACCCCAGGGAAAGGATGATCCAGGGAGGACCCCAGGGAAAGGATGCTGGGGGAGGAGGGAACGGAAAAAAAGATGCTTCAGGAGGCCCCCCGGCAAAGGATGCTCCAGGGGGACCCCCGGGAAAGGATGCTGGGGGAGGAGGGAATGGGAAAAGAGGCTTCTGGAGCACCCCCCACCCCGGGGAAAGGATGCTCCGGGAAAGATGGTCCAGGGGGTACCCCAGTACCCCAGGGAAAGGATGCTCCAGGAGCCCCCCCGGGAAAGGATGCTCCGGGAAAGATGCTCCAGGACCACCACCACTACCCCCCATCCTTCCCGGGAAAGGATGCTCCAGGGGGACCCCAGGGAAAGGATGCTCTGGGGGGAGAAGGGATGAGAAAAGATGCTTCAGGAGGCCCCCCGGCAAACGATGCTCCAGGGGGACCCCGGGAAAAGATGTTCTGGGAGGAGGGAACGGGAAAAGATGCTCCAGGAGCGCCCCCGGCAAAGGATGCTCCAGGGGTACCCCCGGGAAAGGATGCTCGGGGGGTGACCCTGGGGGAAAGGACGCTCCGGAGTTGGGGGACCAGGAAAAGATGCCTCAGGAGCGCCCCCCGAGAAAAGATGCTCCGAGGGGGACCCCGGGGGAAAGGATGCTCCGGGGAGGCGGAGGGGAAAGATGCTCCAGGATCCTCCCCGGGAAAAGATGCTCCATGGAAAAGAATGCTCGGCGGGGGGGGAGGGGGACACCTAGGGGTAAGGATGCTCGGGGGCATGTGGGGACTGAACCCCAAGGGAAAGGACCCTCTGGAAAGGATGAACCGGGGGCGACACGATCCCGGGGGGAAATCGTTTCCACAGGGAGAATTTGCCCTCCCTTCCCTCCCCAATTAAGTTTTTTTCTCCTTTGTCCTAAAAGGACGGGAGTTTTCAGCTGCTTCTGGCATCGTAAAGTCCTGATCCAGGTTTTCTGTGTCCAAGCACTTGGTTTCAATCCAGTTTTGGGGAAAAGCTCCTCTGATGCGAATCCGTAAAAGCAGCTTTTTTTTTTTGGGGGGGGGGGGGTGGGATTTGCGCTGGAGAGGTTCCTGCGGTTCGGCTGCGGGAGGTTCCACGAGCAGGGAAATGCGATTCCAAGGGAGAGGAAAAACCTTGGCTCGGGGGGGGGGGGGGGGTACAAAAAAAAAAAAAATAAAAATAAAAAAAAGCCCTGGAAGAGCTGCCGAGGAGAGCTCGGGGAGGAGCAGGAGCGCATCTCCCGCACCCGCTGCGAAATCCCGCTCCGAGCTGTAAATAAGCAACCGCCGAGAGCTGAGGAGCCAGGAAAACGGCTCCGAGCAGGGAGGGGCGAGAAGGAACCGGGGGGGATGCGGGGATGGGGGTGCGGGGAGCCCGAGGGATGCGGGGGACATGAGGGAACTTTGGGGGGAGAGGGTGAGGATGCGGGGATGGGGATGTGGAGGTCGGGGATGCGGGGATCCCAAGGGATGTGGGACGGGGATGCGGGAAATAGGAGGATATGGGGAATGAGGGGGGGTGGAGAGGGTGGGGATGCGGGATATAGGGGGATATAGGGAATGAGGGGGGATAGAGAGGGTATGGATGCTGGAAATAGGGGGATATAGGGAATGAGTGGAGATGGAGAGAGTATGGATGCGGGAAATAGGGGGATATTGGGAATGAGGGGGGATGGAGAGGGTGGGGATGCGGGAAATAGGGGGATATAGGGAATGAGGGGGGATGGAGAAAGTGGAGGTGCGGGAAATAGGGGGATATGGGGAATGAGGGGGATGGAGAGAGTATGGATGCGGGAAATAGGGGGATATAGGGAATGAGTGGAGATGGAGAGGGTATGGATGCGGGAAATAGGGGGATATAGGGAATAAGGGGGGATAGAGAGGGTATGGATGCTGGAAATAGGGGGATATGGGGAATGAGGGGGATGGAGAGGGTGCGGATGCGGGAAATAAGGGGATATAGGGAATGAGGGGGATGGAGAGAGGTGGAGATGCGGGAAACAGGGGGATATAGGGAATGAGGGGGGATGGAGAGGGTGGGGGTGCGGGAAATAGGGGGATATAGGGAATGAGGGGGGATGGAGAGAAGTGGAGATGCGGGAAATAGGGGGATATGGGGAATGAGTGGAGATGGAGAGAGGTGGAGATGCTGGAAATAGGGGGATATGGGGAATGAGGGGGATGGAGAGGGTGCGGATGCGGGAAATAGGGGGATATAGGGAATGAGGGGGGATGGAGAGGGTGGGGGTGCGGGAAACAGGGGGATATAGGGAATGAGGGGGGATGGAGAGGGTGGGGGTGCGGGAAATAGGAGGATATAGGGAATGAGGGGGCATGGAGAGAGTGGGGATGCGGGAAATAGGGGGATATAGGGAATAAGGGGGGATAGAGAGGGTATGGATGCTGGAAATAGGGGGATATAGGGAATGAGTGGAGATGGAGAGAGTATGGATGCGGGAAATAGGGGGATATTGGGAATGAGGGGGGATGGAGAGGGTGGGGATGCGGGAAATAGGGGGATATAGGGAATGAGGGGGGATGGAGAAAGTGGAGATGCGGGAAATAGGGGGATATGGGGAATGAGGGGGATGGAGAGGGTATGGATGCGGGAAATAGGGGGATATAGGGAATAAGGGGGGATAGAGAGGGTATGGATGCTGGAAATAGGGGGATATGGGGAATGAGGGGGATGGAGAGGGTGCGGATGCGGGAAATAAGGGGATATAGGGAATGAGGGGGATGGAGAGAGGTGGAGATGCGGGAAACAGGGGGATATAGGGAATGAGGGGGGATGGAGAGGGTGGGGGTGCGGGAAATAGGGGGATATAGGGAATGAGGGGGGATGGAGAGAAGTGGAGATGCGGGAAATAGGGGGATATGGGGAATGAGTGGAGATGGAGAGAGGTGGAGATGCTGGAAATAGGGGGATATGGGGAATGAGGGGGATGGAGAGGGTGCGGATGTGGGAAATAGGGGGATATAGGGAATGAGGGGGGATGGAGAGGGTATGGATGCGGGAAATAGGGGGATATAGGGAATGAGGAGGGATGGAGAGGGTGGGGGTGCGGGAAATAGGGGGATATAGGGAATGAGGGGGGATGGAGAGGGTGCGGATGCGGGAAATAGGAGGATATAGGGAATGAGGGGGCATGGAGAGAGTGGGGATGCGGGAAATAGGGGGATATGGGGAATGAGGGGGGATAGAGAGAGGTGGGGATGCGGGAAATAGGGGCTATAAGGAATGAGGGGGGATGGAGAGGGTGGGGATGCGGGATATAGGGGGATATAAGGAATGAGGGGGCATGGAGAGGGTATGGATGCGGGAAATAGGGGGATATAGAGAATGAGGGGGATGGAGAGAGGTGGAGATGCGGGAAATAGGGGGATATAGGGAATGAGGGGGATGGAGAGAGGTGGGGATGCGGGAAATAGGGGGATATTGGGAATGAGGGGGGATGGAGAGAGGTGGAGATGCGGGAAATAGGGGGATATGGGGAACGAGTGGGGATGGAGAGAGTATGGATGCGGGAAACAGGGGGATATTGGGAATGAGGGGGGATGGAGAGGGTGGGGATGCGGGAAATAGGGGGATATGGGGAATTAGTGGGGATGGAGAGCGTGGGGATGCGGGGAGTGGGATGGGGATGTGGGGAACCAGAGGGATGCGGAGAACCCGAGGGATGCAGGGATGGGGATGCGGGAATTTGGGGGAGGGGGGGTTGGAGAGGGTGGGGATGCGGGGACGGAGGTGCAGGGAACCCGAGGGATGCGGGATTCAGGGATGGGATGCGGGAAATGGAGGGGAGGGGGAGAAGTTGGGGATGGAGGGAGGGAGATGAGGACGTGGAGAACCCGAGGGATGCGGGATGCAGGGATAGGGATGCGAGAAATCGGGGGATGCGGGGGGGATGGAGAGGGTGGGGATGCGGGGAATGGGGAGATGTGGGGAGGGGGATGCAGAGGTCGGAGATGTTGGGAACCAGAGGAATGAGGGAAATGAGGGGATGCGGGGAATGGGGGAGAGGGTAAGGATACGGGGCTGAGGGTGCAGAGGTCGGGGATGCGGGGAACGGGAGGGATGCGGGATGCAGGGATGGGGATGCGGGAAATGGGGGGAGGCAGGGAATGAGGGGGGAGATGGAGGAGGTGGAGATGCGGGGAACGGGGAGATGCAGGGGGTGGGATGCAGGGGTCGGAGATGCAGGGATGGAGGATGCGAGGGGTGGGGATGGGGGGAATGGAGGGATGCGGGGCTGCCTCCCGCTCCACCCCGCAGCCTTTCCTCCTCCTGAATGGCTCCAAGCAATTTTCTGCCTCCCGCTGAACTAGAAGGGAAAGCAGTTTTCTAACCCCAGAGCCAACTTCAACGACTCGACACATCCCAGCAGCAAGAAACGCATCCACCGCACGGAATATTTCAAAGCAGAACCTGGAACTGCTGCCGTTTTCGCTCAATTTTAAGGAGAAAATGTCAGTGAGAAAGTTAAACTCCCCTAAAGATGCCGCTTAGAAGTGAGCGTTTCGTTCTTGTTCCTTTTAATCTGGGAGAATTCACCATCCTTCAGGTGTCCCAGGGGGACGAATCGCAGGTTAAAATTAACAATGTCAAAACAGAGATGGATAATCACTTCTTCCCCTCTTTATCCAGTAATATCCCTGAAATTTTCATTCTTCTAGCGCACCCAGACCAGAAAT
The DNA here is from genome assembly GCA_033459285.1 of Clamator glandarius. NCBI lineage: Eukaryota > Metazoa > Chordata > Aves > Cuculiformes > Cuculidae > Clamator > Clamator glandarius. The sequence goes on from JAUNZM010001319.1 coordinate 57,631, forward strand.
ACAAAGGTGCCCGTTATAAAATTTAAAGCTGGGAGCAGCTTAAAGGAACATTTAATCCATTTGCAGTGCGAGGGGTGCGCGTTCAACCACACAGCAGCCACATTTTTGGCAATATAAGGGTATTTGACCAAAAAAGAAGCCCCCGAAAATAACTTTCGAGAGCCCTGACATCAGCACAAACAAAATATTTACTCGCACAGGGTGCCCCCTGATAGAAACGGGGTGATAGAAGCTGGGAGCAGGCTGGATTCTGAACCGGAGTGAGGAGAAGAGCGGGGAGCAGTCAGAGCTCTGCGTGCAGAAGTGGATTATTTGCATATAGAAGTGGATCAGGACTCTGTGGACGGAACAGGATTGTCTGCACGGAGAAGCGGATCAGAATTCCACTTGCAGGATAGGATCAGAACTCTGCGTGCAGAGCCAGATCAAATCTCTGTATATAAAACTGGATTATCGTCATATAGAACTGGATTATCTTCATGCAGAATTGAATCAGAGCTCTTTGTACAGAACCGGATCAGAGCTCTGCGTGCAGAACCAGATTATCTGCGTGAAGAACTGGATCGGAGCTCTGCGTGCAGAACTGGATCAAATCCCTGTGTCTAGAACTGGATTATCTTCATACAGAACTGAATCAGAGCTCTTTGTACAGAACTGGATCAGAGCTCTGCATGCAGAGCCGGATTATCTGCATGCAGACCTGGATCAGAGATCTGCGTGCAGAACTGGATCAGAACGCTGCATATAGAACTGGATTATCTTCATATAGAACCGGATTATCTTCATACAGAACTGAATCAGAGCTCTTTGTACAGAACCAGATCAGAGCTCTGTGTGCAGAACCAGATTATCTGCGTGGAGAACTGGATCAGAGCTCTGCATGGAGAACTGGATCAAATCTCTGGATTATCTTCATACCGAACTGAATCAGAGCTCTTTGTACAGAACCGGATCAGAGCTCTGTGTGCAGAACCAGATTATCTGCATGCAGAACTGGATCGGAGCTCTGTGTGCAGAACTGGATCAAATCCTTGTGTATAGAACTGAATTATCTTCATACAGAACTGAATCAGAGCTCTTTGTACAGAACTGCATCAGAACGCTGCCTATAGAATTGGATTATCTTCATATGGAACCAGATTATCTTCATATAGAACCAGATTATCTTCATAGAGAACTGAATCAGAGCTCTTTGTACAGAACCGGATCAGAGCTCTGCGTGCAGAGCCGGATTATCTGCATGCAGAACTGGATCAGAGATCTGCGTGCAGAACTGGATCAGAACGCTGCATATAGAACTGGATTATCTTCATATAGAACCGGATTATCTTCATACAGAACTGAATCAGAGCTCTTTGTACAGAACCAGATCAGAGCTCTGTGTGCAGAACCCGATTATCTGCGTGGAGAACTGGATCAGAGCTCTGCATGGAGAACTGGATAAAATCTCTGGATTATCTTCATACCGAACTGAATTGGAGCGCTATGTACATTACCAGATTATCTGCATGGAGAACTGGATAATAGCTGTGCTTGCAGAACCAGATTATCTGCGTGCAGCAGCAGATCAGAGCTCTGTGTGCAGAACTGGATCAGAACGCTGCATATAGAACTGGATTATCTTCATATAGAACAGGATTATCTTCATACAGAACTGAATCAGAGCTCTTTGTACAGAACCAGATCAGAGCTCTGCGTGCAGAACCAGATTATCTGCGTGCAGAACTGGATCGGAGCTCTGCGTGCAGAACTGGATCAAATCCCTGTGTCTAGAACTGGATTATCTTCGTACAGAACTGAATTGGAGCTCTATGTACAGAACCAGATTATCTGCATATAGAACTTGATCAGAGCTCTATGTGCAGAACCGGATTATCCGTGTTCAGAAGTGCTCCAGAACTCTGCATATAGAACTAGATTATCTGCATACAGAACTGAATCGGAGCTCTGTGTACAGAACTGGATCAGAGCTCTGCATACAGAACCAGATTATCTGCATGCAGAACCAGATTATCTCCATACAGAACCAGGTTACCTGCATGCAGAACTAGATCCGAGCTCTGTTTCAGCAGATGCAAGACTGCTCCTGATTTACAAGCCCCTCGGTTTAACTGAAATAAGAACGCAGGCAGCTCAAGAGAGCAAAAAATAAAAAGGCTTAACAGATTTTTAATGAAAGAGGTTTAAAGCAGTTCAGGTGCATGCAAGTAAATCATGAAAGCAAATCAGGCTCTTAACTGCGAACGCAAAACACGGACTTAAGCACTGAAGTGCGTTTGGCTCTATTTGTTATAAGGTTCTATAACCAACACACAGGTTCTCTGCGAAGAGAACTCCTCCATCTGATTGCTGCAAAAAGTTTAACCCTCAAGCACAAACTAGCTGAGGGTCTCCACACTCCTGTGCTGTGACCACAACCAGGGGTTTACAGCTGCGGGATGGGACCCTACATGGTCTTTCCCCCTTCCCCCTCGCACTATAAAGTCACTTTTTACCTCTCCACGCTCATCAGTGCAAGTCTCAGAGATCCCACTGATCGCACTTACAAGCGGCGAACAAAGAAACGCTTTCAAACTTCCACAGGCATAAGCAAACATTTAATAACGTCTTCTCCACCTCATCTTACCCAGAAGAGAGAAAATATTGTATTCATCCCATCCTCTTCTGAGCCTCCCATTCATTCCAATAAGGAGGTGGGTTTTTTCACCAGAACAGAAAAAAAAAAAAAACCCACATCTGCTAGATTTTATATCCAACTTTTTTTTCTTCTCTCTTAAAGATACTTTTACTGCCGTTTGCCTAGCACGGTTTTTGGAACACGTTAGCGAATAATATTTTACCATCGGGAGCGTAGGTTCCATTTTATTTTATAACGCAGATTTGAGAAGTCGTAGCGCCGAAGTTTGTTTTTCTAACCACACGGAGGTTTGAAGCAACAAGCAGAGGCAGGAAAAATACTCAAAGTGGGTGTGTGTATGTGCCGGGATCCTCTCTCTCATTTTGCAGTTGATGGAAAGCAATCAAGGTCACCGTTTCGATGTGTGTTTGTATATAAAGAGATCTTGTCTATCTAAAGGAAGAGGAGAAGTTGAGGTTATTGAGTTCCAGGTAGATACTTCTCAAAGCCCATCCAGTTCCACCCCTGCCAGGGGCAGGGGACACGTCCCATGGATCAGGGGCTCCAAGCCCCATCCAACCTGGCCCTGAACCCTTCCAGGGCTGGAGAAGCCACCACTGCTCTGGGCAACCTATTCCAGGGCCTCCTCATCCTCATCGTGAAGAATTTCTTCCTAATGTCCAATCTAAATCTTCCCGCCTCCAATTTAAAGCCATTCCCTCCTCATCCTATCGCTCCGTGCCCTTGTAAAAAGTCCCTCCCCGGCTTTTCTGGAGTTTCTTTCCATACAAGAAGCTGATCTAAGGTCTCCTCAGACCCTTCTCTTCTCCAGGCTGAAATATTGCTGATGTAGGCCGTTTTCAACCTAGAGATCCATAAATTAGCACAAAACAATTCTTTACGGGTCAAAAATAAAGCCAGGTTATATTGTTAGGACCTGCTACCTTAGGCTTCTTCAAGGAGGAACTCGTTTAACAGTAGAAGCTCACTTATCAAGATTCCAACTCCCTGACTGGAGTTCATTGGTGCAACCATGATGCAATTTATTAGAACTAGGAAAATATCCCTTTGGGGTGGTCAGTAATCAAAACACACGCCTCTTGCCAAGCTTCCTGTGCTTTCTTTTAAGGTATTTGGTACTGGAAGCCGAGTTGCAGCTCTCAAAAAACCTAATCCGATCTGACTACTCCTCCATTCTTTCCACAAGGCAAGAAATAAGCAGTTAAAGGCTTAGTATCTCATCATCACAGCTTTAGAACCTTGGAGAGGCAGCTCCGTTCTTCTGAGAAGCCTATAAAATAACACGAAAAAGGTTTCTTTTCCATTTGCAGCGGTTGATGCTCCAACACCAACTGCTCTCAGAACTTTTCAAGATTAGGGTCCCTGTAAACTGCAAAATCCTGAGCTTTGAGTTTGAGTCATTAGGATCCTGCCTAAACGTTATCTTCCAGGACGTGAGAAATCTACCCTGAATTTTATACCCTTTGTGATATTTAATTACACTTTACCATTTGAACTGTTTCTTTCATCGCTGATTTAAGTCTTTGCAGGCAGGCTAAACGTCAAGGCTTTGAAAAAAACACACACCTAAGTGGTTCTGCTACTTAAAAGAGTTCAATCACCCTGGTTTCTGGCATCATGTTTCCACCAGCAGTATCAGTTAGGTAGGAAAAAACAATATATTTCACTAATTAACCTGATATTATTAAAGTATTTCAAGAGCATTGCTACTCGTTATTAAAGAATTTGTACCCCATGCCCTCCCCAGTTGAGCTACTTCAACAGAAAGATAAGCAAAACATCTAATTTGCGAGATTTGTGCCTCTCTCACAGTGTAAACTTGTATATTTAGTAGGTTTTAAATCATAGAATAGTTTGGGTTGGAAGGGACTTCAAAGCCCATTCAGTTCCACCTCCTCCCACTGGATCAGGGGTTCCAAGCCCCATCCAACCTGGCCTTGGACACCTCCAGGGATGGAGCAGCCACCACTGCTCTGGGCAACCTGTTCCAGGGCCTCCCCACCCTCATCACGAAGAAATTCTTCCTCAAGTCTAGTCTAAATCTCAGCGAGAGCTATAGAAAACCTTTCAATTGGCTCTAAATCTCAGCGAGAGCTACAGAAAACCATTCAATCGGCTCAGAGATGTTTCTCTTCACTTGGCGTTTCTCCTGCGGATGGAAGAATTGCCACATTAGCTGAAGATGCCTCTATTCAGGATGGTCCTTTCATGCCAGGCAGCGTTAATTTTACAGATTCATCGTGTACCAGTTGACTAATCTAGGGCGGGGGATGAAGGGAACTGGAAGAAACCCAGTTCTCCGTGTGCGCTCGCACTTTAGCTACTTGCTAAAGACATAAAACCAGCCTTCGCTGATTCTGAGCCCACAGGACATCAATGACAATGAAACAGATGAGCAGGTTCAGAGGTTTCAGAACAGCACCCCGAGCAGACACAGCTTTGTAGTTCACATGCATTCTTTGGCTTTAGGGAAGGAAAACACCCTCTGTTGTTTTCAAGAGCATGTGTTCAGAGCATCTGAAGGCTAGAATATGTTGGAGCATATGGCATACGATTTCCTTCCTTCCATTCATAATCTGCAGCAAGTTCCGTTCCGAAGAACAACCTCCAGCTTTCGTTTGAATCTATTTCCATAGCCACGTCCTTCTAGGAAGCCGATTTAGGCATCATCCCGATGCAAGCGAACGTGGGATGGTAAGTTACCACTCCTACGGATGGATGAAGCAATTTGCTTATAGGAAGCAGATGCCAGATGTCTTTAAGACTTTCCATCTGCTTCCTGCCTCCACTGGCATCACCTGTTGGACGTACAAGCATCTTGTGATGGTGCTACAAACTCCATCGCTTTGTGGTTGTACAACATCCGAGCGACTAAGGTCTGAGCCAGACGAGAAAGCTCCTTCACTTTCACTAGTCGTGATCCAGACATTCGAAGAAACAACGACGGGGAAGAGATAGAAGGGACAGTCAGGGAAGCCAGGAGGAGAAACTGTGACTTCAATTCAGAAGTAACGCCGCGCAGTAGGATCATGAAGTAACTGAAGGACAGTTGGTTGGACTTGACGATCTGGTGGGTCTTTTCCAACCTGGCGATTCTGTGTTTCTATGATTCTATGACAGCCACAGCTTCCCAAGGCTTGCTATGTAGAATCATAGAATCATTAAGGTTGGAAAAGGCCTCTAAGTTCATCCAGTCCAACCGTCAGCCCAACCCTATCGTGCCTGCTAAACCATGTCCCAAAATGCCACATCTACAAGTTCTTTGAACCTCTCAGGGATGGAGACTCCACTGCTGCCCTGGGCAGCCTGGTCCAGTGCTTCTCCACTCTTTCAGAAACAAATTTTTCCTACTATCCAACCTAAACCTCCTTTGGTACAACATGAGGCCATTTCCTCTCGTTCTACCACTTGTTACTTGGGAGAAGAGCCCAGCATCCACCTCACCACAACCTCCTTTGAGGTCATTCTTCAGAGCAACAAGGTCCCCCCTCTTCTCCAGGGTTGTCACTTGAGATACAATCTTCCAGCAGACACCTAACACCACCTTTTTGCCCCAAACTGATGCCCTTAGAGCCAAGATTTCCTGTGCTGACCTGGATTTGACCACGTTGAGTGTCCTGAGCAGGGTCTGGGCAACCAGAAGACATGCTGTGAGGAAGGCCGAGCAGCAGGACTCGTGCAGCCTCCAGAGGGGAAACCCATTTTACACCACAGTTTATGGCATCTTATTTTTCCCCCCTCCGCAGAAGATGAATAATGTTAATGGTGACAAGAGCCTACAGGCAAGAAAAGCCCTTTTGCAGGTATCAAACGGCTTCAAACTTTGCTTTGGCTCCCTGCCAGCAGCTCCAGCCGGCCAGGACTTCCTACTTCATGCTAGGACCGGTTGCCATTGAGTAATTACACGGACTCACTGGTTTCCAGTGAGAAAACAGACTGAAAATCTATTATATTCTGGTTCATTAAGAGTTATGTGAAAAATAGAAAAGAAGACATCTATGTTTCATGCACATCTGCCACTATTGTAAATAAAGATTTCTAAGGGATAAGGAAATGCTCGTTATTCTCAGATTCAGTCACCGAGGCTCCAAACAGAAACACGCATTGGGAAGGCAGACGATGAAAAATCTCTATTTTTATCATCCTGCCTCATTCAAGAACTGCGTGAATCATAGAATCATATTGCGTGAAGGCTCAGACCAAGAGGCCAGGGCTTCCCTGTGCTGAGCAGTTTGTAAAGGAGTTCCAAGGAGAACGTGAGCGTGGAAAGAAATAAGGCTACAAAATGAAATAAGAAAGAAACAAGGATTTTTTTTCTGGGCATCGTGGATCTTGCATAGAATCGTCATCGAATGGGTCGGGTTGGAAGGGACCTCAAAGCCCAGCCAGTTCCACTCCTCCCATTGGATCAAGGAGAGGAAAGAATTTCAATTAAATTAAAGATTTGTTTGGTGTTGTGCCTCTTAAGAGGACTTTAAATCCTCAAGAAGAGGCAGATGCTGGTGAGTTAGGCTGCACAGTAAATAAGAGGAGAACAGGAGGTGGAATGATACATTCCCAATTTCCGTATCAGAAACAGAGGTCCGCGGATATTAAGCCACTTGCCTGAAGTCACTGGAAGCCAGGAGCTCCAAGCTAGGATAAAAGACAAACTTGTAGCTCAAAGAAACCTTTCTAATCTTGTTCTTCATACCCCGTTTGCCTGGGCAATGCCACCACCTCGTGGTCTGTGCAGTCACATCACCACTAGAACATCAACATCTGCAAAAAGAAACAAACCTGACGCTGTCCGCTGTTCTCTTTTGAGAGACCTTTGTTTGGACTTCACTCCTGAACCACCCTGAAGCTCAGTCTGGCAGGCACCGATGGAATTTAACGATGTCCGGTTGTTAGGTCAAAAAGCTGATACGCGGTCTCGAGACGGAGAAAGTGACACTCACTCCATGAGCACAACATCTACTCATGGAGCCCCCCAAAAAAGCCTTCCCAGTACCATTATTCTGGCATCGATACCTCTCCTGTCTTCCAAAAAATATTGCACTCAAAAGGCTTTCCCATCTGAATTTTTCTTTGCCTTTGCAGCATCTTACGGTCAAACCGAGCCCTACCCAGTCTCACCACTCTGAGTAGGGCAAACGTACCCTTGGTCGCACTCCATAGAAATGTTTGCTCTGTCTTTACGTTCAGAGGAGAGACTCGGGATTCTGCCACTGTTTTCTTGTCTGGCATTAGAATCATAGACTCACTAGGTTGGAAAAGACCCACTGGATCATCGAGTCCAACCATTCCTACCTCCTCAGGACCTGTTCCAACAGCTTCATCTCCTTCTGTTGAGGATTCCAGAATTGGACACAATCCTCCAGTCGAGGTCTCCCAAGAGAGGAACAGAGGGGAAGGATCCCCTCCCTTGACCTGCTGGCCACGCTGCTTTGGATGCAGCCCAGGACACGGTTGGTTTCTGGGCTGCGAGAACACGTTGCTGGCTCACGCTGAGCTTCTCATCGACCAGCACCCCTAAGTCCTTCTCCTCAGGGCTGCTCCCCATCATCCACCATCCTGTATTGAAACCAGGGGTTGCCCCGTCCCAGGTGTAGGACCTTGCCCTTGGCCTTGTAGAACCCCATGAGGTTCTCCCAGCCCCACTTCTCCAGCCTGTCCAGGTCCTTCTGGATGACATCCCGCCCTTCTGGAGCACCAACTGCCCCCCTCAGCTTGGTGTCACCTGCAAACTTGCTGAGGCTGCCCTCGATCTCGCTCTCTATATCACTGATGAAGGCGTTAAACCCCAATTTCTTTGGAAGGAAGAGAATTTGAGCCTTCTCATACCTACATCAGCAAAGAAGCAGTAAAAAAAAAGAAGGAGTTTTATCAGCGGATGGGAGCTGCCTGTTCAAATCCTGTTTTAACAGCAGCAGGAGTGAAGCAGTTTGCAAAGGTCAAGGCTGTGAAACATTCCATAGGTGGCAGCATTACTGCAGGGTTGCAGTGAGAAATTCAGACGAGCCCTGTGATGGCTTCAGCATCCCTCGAAACTTCCCTTATGGGAAAAACCTTCTAGGAATTAATTACTTTTCTCCAGCCCTGTCACCTCGTACAACCAGCCGTACAAAGCTGGAGGATCTTCGAAAGACGGAGGCTCAGGGATATGGTTTAGTGACAGCTAGGAATGGTTGGACTCGATGATCTAAGAGGTCTTTTCCAACCTGGTGATTCTATGAATTAAAGAAAATGCAGTAGAAAGGCTGTAATAGCATCCGAGCAAGGCTTAGTCCTGAACTGGATACGTGTATTGCTGATTTATAGTTTTTAATAGGCTTGTTATTAGTGAGAAAGCCAACTTTTGCTCTTGGAGATCTATTACGGGAGTGAAAGAGCATCTTTCTGACACAAGTGTCATCTTTGGGGCGTCCTTTGCCTTTGGAAGAACTCAATTCTTACATAGGGTGGCTGTATGGGAGACAGTATGGAAAAGGGGCTCCAGGAAAGCTGGGGATTGGCTCTTGATCAGGGAGGGCAGGGATAGGATGAGGGGAATGGGTTTCAGCTGAAATAAAGGAGATTGAGATGAGATCTTAGGGAGAAACGTTCTCCTGTGAGGCCCTGGTCCAGGTTGCCCAGAGCAGTGGTGGCTGTCCCATCCCTGGAGATGTTGAAGACCAGGTTGGATGGGGCTTGGAGCCCCTAAGCCAGCGGGAGGTGTCCCAACCATCCTGAAGAACTTCTTCCAAATGAATCACAGAATCGTAGAATCACCAGGTTGGAAGAGACCCATGGGATCATCGAGTCCAACCATTCCCATCAATCACTAACCCACATTCCTCAGCGCCTCGTCCACCCATCCCTTAAAACCCTCCAGGGAAGGTGACTCAACCCCCTCCCCGGGCAGCCTAGTCTAAACCTTCTCCCCTCAAATTTAAAGCCATAGTAACGGCAACGTATCAAGCAGGACTTTTAGAAGAGGCTGGAGAGAAGACATTTCCTTCTCTACAAGCTTTTGGCTCATCATTTGCCAACCGAGACTTAGAATAGGAATTATCCAGCGCTCCTGAACTCCCATCTCAAACTTCCCTGCTGTCCTGCTCTAACGAGCGCTCTGTCCACAGACCAACCATTAACCTTGGGGACATCAAGGACAAATACCAGGAGTGGCTCTGAAGAGGTTGGAAGTGTTCCTGGATGATGGTATTAACTGAAATGCCACGTACCTTTGTGAACACCGAGCCTGCCTAGAGTTTCTTTTTGCAGGCAGCTAAACAAAATTTCAACAGACAGAAACCACCGGCGTTTTTATTTAAAGCACTTCGAGAATTTTGTCAAGCCTCTACCGCAAAAAAAATTCCAAACTTACATTAACAAAACATTAACATAAACTGGAAACCTCCCATAAATTCTCATTTTGACAATTAATATTTTCTATTTTTACTATACAGATCTGAAAGCTCTAATTTCTCTAGGCTTCCCTCATGCTTTACAGCATTTTCACAAACAGCCTAATAAAAATATGAGGATACTGGCATTTTTCCTTCAGATATTCCTTAAATTGAAAAGAATTATTATTTTTTTGTGTTTGCTTCATAGAATCATGGAACGTTTTGGGTTGGAAGGGACCTCAAAGCCCATCCAGACCCACCCCTGCCATGGGCAGGGACACCTCCCACTGGATCAGAGGCTCCAAGCCCCATCCAGCCTGGCCTTGAACCCCTCCAGGGATGAGATCTGGGGGATCTGGTTGACACCGAGTTAGAATCATGGACCATGGGATGGTTTGGGTCGGAAGGGACCTCAACGCCCATCCAGTTCCACCCCTGCCATGGGCAGGGACACCTCCCACTGGATCAGGGCCTCCAAGCCCCATCCAACCTGGTCTTCAACATCTCCAGGGATGGGGCAGCCACCTCTGCTCTGGGCAACCTGTTCCAGGGCCTCCCCACCCTCATAGTGAAGAAATTCTTCTCTATGAGAAGCGATGTCCTTTCCCTCAAGCACAGGAGTCGCTTCCACCCTGACCCACTCATACCAGAAAGGGCAGCTCGTATCCATCACGCTGACCACACCAGCCAGGCGAAATTCAGGGAATGACGATGAATCGATTTTTGTTTTCTTAAAACCAATTGAAAACTGCAACGAGGACCACAATTAATTGTCCTACCTAGCTCACAATTAATCGTCCTATCTAGCCCACGCGCTGATCCTAATTAACTATCTAATTCAACAATGAGTTAACGCTGTTAGCAAAACGTGATACGGGTCACGGCATCCAGGTTTCCTCCTCTTTTCCTCCCTTCCTCCACGCATCCACTGGGATTTTATCTCCCCAAGAGAACAGAAACCTCTCTTTGTTAGAGCTGCAACGCTGGCGTCATTGACCGAAGCTCTCAGGAGGCCAAAAATAACCACGCAAGTGTCCATTCTCTTTGGAGCCATCGAGTATCGTGTCCTCGTGCTTGGCACATCCCTGGAAATCCTACACCTTCTTGGATAGGAATTAAAAAACAAGACCCTGACTGCTTGTGCACATTTAAAGGGACAAAGACTTGGATTTCCTCCGCAATAAATATTTCTAAAGAGCTTACGATGCCTGCACATCTCAGCAACAAGGCGTTCAAGGCCAGGTTGGATGGAGCTTGGAGCCCCTGATCCAGTGAGAGGTGTCCCTGCCCATAGCAGAGGGTGGAACTGGATGATCTTTGAGGTCTCTTCCAACCCAAACTATTCTATGATCCTACGATCTTTAACCAGATTGGGTTGCTCCAAGCCTCATCCGACCTGACCTTGAATGTTTCAAGGGAAACTGCGAGGTTTGTGTGCCCAGGCTTCCTCGTGTCTGAGAAGAAACCAGCTCCCTGCTTCAAGGACTCTGAAATCGGTGTTTGACAATGGAATGATCAGAAGGTAGGAGTCCAATTATAGATTGTAAATGGTTGAGGTGCCCCAACAGCAAAAGGTCTTGGTGTTGTGCACGTTCACTCGCTGAGACTTGACCTCCAGGCGGCATGGAGCACACATCTCATCTTTGTGCAGCTGGGGTGACCAACAGCAAAACACACAGTGGTGGAAGACGAGCAAAGAGATTTTGATGGGGCTAAGGAGAAGACCTAACGGGAGGCAGGGTGGAAATCCACATTCCCACTTTTTATTCTCCTGTGTGCTATCTAAGCCGCTTTTGCAGGAAAGATCATCTGCAAGTCCAAACTCAAGTCTCAGAGCTGATGTGGTTTTTTGGAAAGGCCAACAATTAGCCACAACTATGAGCATTTCTGCATCACATTTAATAAACCCTCTTGAGAGGATGCACACTATAGAAATCCAAATCTCTGCCCTGTCTCCACACCGGGCTGTCGTGCCTGTATTCCTCAGTATTCCCAGCCCAGCACCGTCATCTACCTGGTCCAGGTCCCTTCACATCAGACACGGCTGAGCAGCTTCCCAGACAGCTGCATCTGGTACATGAGGTCTCAGGGCACAAGAGGCTGCCAAGCTGCTCAACAACCAGAGCGTGTGGCTTCTAAAGAGGGTCTGCATGCAGAGGAGTCCTCCTAAAGAACACCGTCTCCTCAGCCATAACCCCTTCTCATGCGTCTCTACCTGCAGGCGTGCTCCCTGCAACCCAGGGGAAAGAGGAGAAGAAATCTGTTTACAGCAGGGTTGAATGAGAAGCAGGGTGAGGAAGAGGATTCCACCCCTCTAGTCCACACTCATGAGACCTTACCTGGAGCCCTGTGTTCACTTCTGGAGTCCTCAGTGCAGGAAGGACATGGAGCTGTTGGAGCGAATCCAGAGGAGGCCACGGAGATGATCTGACGGCTGGAGAACCTCTTGGATGAGGACAGGCTGGGAGAGTTGGGGTTGTTCAGCCTGGAGAAGAGAAGGCTGTGAGGAGACCTTACAGCAGCTTCCAGGACTGAAAAGAGCTCCAGGAAAGCTGGAGAGGAGCTCTTGATCATGGAGGGCAGGGAGAAGATGAAGGGGAATGGTTTTCAGCTGGAAGAGGGGAGATCAAGATAAAATCTTAGGAAGAAATATTCTCCTGTGAGGTTGGTGAGGCCCTGGCCCAGGTTGCTCAGAGCAGGGGTGGCTGCCCCATCCCTGCAGGGGTTCGAGGCCAGGTTGGATGGGGCTTGGAGCCCCTGATCCAGTGGGAGGTGTCCCTGCCCATTGCAAAAGGTTGGAACTGGATGGGCTTTGAGGTCCTTTCCAACCCAACCCATTCCTTGATTCTACGATTCTGAAATGCAGCCACGATGTGTGCTGAGGAGGGCAGAGCCGCCTGCCTGACCACAAATCCCACCAGACAATGTCTCCTTCATTTAAGGCTGCATTTCCTTATACCCCTGGTAAAGCATCTGCTTTATCATAGAATCACCAGTTTGGAAGAGACAGAATCACAGAATGACCAGGTTGGAAGAGACCCACTGGATCGTCGAGTCCAACCATTCCCACCAATCCCTAAATCATGCTCCTAAGCACCTCGTCTACCCTCACCTTAAACACCTCCAGGGACGGTGACTCAACCACCTCCCTGGGCAGACCGTTCCAATGCCTAACCGGATCATCGGATCCCACTGGATCATCCCACCGGATCACCGAGTCCAACCATTCCCATCAATCACTAACCCATGTCCCTCAGCGCCTCGTCCACCCATCCCTTAAACCCCTCCAGGGAAGGGGACTCAACCCCCTCCCTGGGCAGCCTCTGCCAAGGACCAGTGACCGTTTCCATGAAAAATTTCTTCCTAATGTCCAGCCTGAACCTCTCCCTGGTGGAGCTTGAGGCCATTCCCTCTCGTCCTGTCCCCTGTCCCTTGGGAGAAGAGCCCAGCTCACTCCTCTCCACAACCTCCTCTCAGGGAGTTGGAGAGAGCAACGAGGTCTCCCCTCAGCCTCCTCTTCTTGCATTGTTACCAGTGAGAAAAACAAAGCCTTTCTGCGTATACTGGAGACCTGGGTTCCCACCAGTCCCTGGTCCTTGGATCAGGGTAAGGAAATTGCTTGGGATAAGCAACCGAGTTGATTTCAAGCCTGTGAACCATGAGCTGATTTTAAACCGTGTTATAAATGTTTTAACTCAAAGAGCGCTCCTATGAGCCAGTTAAGTCACCCTCAGTTTATTTCTAATTAAACAAAAAAAGTAGGAACAGAAAGCATTTGCTCCAAGTCTCCAAGGGAATCAACAACACAGCAAGGATTAGAACTAAGGATTTCCTGTCCGATCTGCAAACCACACCTCTCTCCTGTTTACAAAGTGAACTTATTCCCTAGCAGAACAGCCATGGGAATGGAACAATTCTTTCTGCTATTTCAGCCTCCCTTCCTTCCCCTCTCGGTTCATTCCTGGCGTTACCTCCAGGTCCTCACAAACCTCCTACCAGCACCGCAAGACAAAGCCAAGCGAGCCAAGAATGGTTCAGATGCAAACACCTGGATAAGAATTTCTTCACGATGAGGGTGGGGAGGCCCTGGAACAGGTTGCCCGGAGCAGTGGCGGCTGCCCCATCCCTGAAGGTGTCCAAGGCCAGGTTGGATGGGGCTTGGAGCATCCTCATCCATTTCCCCTCATACCAACCCTGTCCTCCCTGATCCAGAGCTCCTCCTCAGCTTTCCTCGAGCCCCTTTCATGCCTGGAAACTGCTCTAAGGTCTCCCTGGAGCCTCCTCTTCTCCAGGCTGAACAATCTCAACTCTCTCAGCCTGTCCCCGCATGGGAGGTGCTCCACCCTTCAGATCATCTTCATAGCCTCGTCTGGACCCGTTCCTAGAGGTCCATCTCCTCCTTCTGCTGGGGATTCCAGAACTGGATGCAGGGCTCCAGGTGAGGTCTCACAAGAGCGGAGCAGAGGAGCAGAATCCCCTCCCTCACCCTGTTGGTCCCACTGCTTTGGATGCAGCCCAGGAACGAGGCTTTTTAAAGTCGTTTTTCAGTCATTCTAACTCCTTCTTCACTGCTGGGAACTCACTGCTCTGTATTTCAAGGGTCTTTAACGAATACAACCAGGAAGGTTTCCACGCGGATGCTTCTCCCTCTGTGTCCTTCCCATTCCCTAGCAATGTTCTTTAGTCTGAGCCGAAGAAGTTTGTGGAGCAAGAATCCGTAATTAAAGCACGCTTAGAACAGATAGACGCTCATTAAATCTTTGCGCTGCTGGCGGGCGTGTATAAATTTAACATGACACGGCTCCTATCTCCCTTGAGCACCTCAACCAACGTTTAAAACTCCGCTGAAATCAAATCCCGTGCTTAGAAACTCCAGATCCGAGCTGCGGAACGTGCTCTTGCTGGTTCACGCTAACCATTCAAACCAGCGCGAAGACTCGTGGCGTCTCAATTAACCAGCAAGTGAACACCCAGGCAAAGAGTGTGATTCCCAAGATGTCTTACTAATTACCCTCGCTGTGATTTAATGTTAATTATTTATTATGCTTCATTATATTCCGTAGCTCGGTTCAAAACAAAACCCTGCGATGTTGGAATTGCGATCCATCCTGGCACCGTGGTATTAAATCTTTTCTAAAAGGCATTTGTTTTAATTATAAGGTACGTAGTACAGCTTCATTAATTTATATGACAGACCTAATTGCAGGTCTTGCTTTTATTTTAGCATGAGAAGTTCTTGAAACAACGCTCGTTCTACTCCAAGGGCTGAGATTTTGTAGCGATTTTACGGAAGGGGAACGGATTATGTTGACTTTATTGGTTGTGGGACAAATCTGTTTATGGTTGGAGAAGGATGGTTTTGAGGAATCCTGAAGAAAAAATAGGAATTCTGGGCTTTCATTCTGAATTTGGGGTTGACTGAACACAGCCGTAAATTTGTAGAATTTGGTGAATTTGTTTCTTACTTTGGCCTTATCCTCCGGTAGCGATCCAGACAGAGCCTCTTTTGAATGATTTGCAAACTTGGGAGTGTGTTTGGTTTCAGGTTTTTTGGATTGCTCTCCAAACGGACTACGCAAAATAACTGGTGTGAGATATTCCCCAGGTTAGGTGAGGGCTACGGAATCCCTCATGTGAGCCAAGCGCTCTTTCATTATTGTTATTTTCAAGACCGATGTTAATTGCCTGTGCAATCTGTGTTAGGGATGTAGATATCGAGCTGGTGACAGGCTGAGTCGGGTCGTTCAGTCCTGGAGAAGGCTCCAAAGAGACTCTTCTAGCGACCTTCCAGCACCTGAAGGGGCTACAAGAAAGCTGGGGATGGACTGTTCACAAAGACTTGGAGTGACAGGACGAGGGGCAATGGGGATAAACTGGAGAGGGGCAGAGTTAGACTGGACACGAGGAGGAATTTCTTCACCATGAGGGTGGGGAGGCCCTGGAACAGGTTGTCCAGGGAAGCTGTGGCTGCCCCATCCTGGAGGGGTTCAAGGCCAGGTTGGATGGGGCTTGGAGCCCCTGATCCAGTGGGAGGTGTCCCTGCCCATGGCAGGGGTGGGACTCGATGGGCTTTGAGGTCCCTTCCAACCCAAACCATCCCATGATTCTATGAACAGACATTCGCTGGAGATCAGGAAATGCAAACCCAGCGTACGTGAGGACTTTGGAGACCCGTTTGAAGGCAGGCAGGGAGTTTGTGGCAGCGCCGGGTTTGCTGGATGAGTTCATGAATCCTAAAGTGAGATCTGGATTAGCAAGCCCTACCCAGCCTGGGAAGAAAGCAAGTGTCTGCACAAACACCTGCGAGGGGAAGCCGATGACTTCCACAAGATCTCAGATTGTAGTGAGGGGGCTGGAGAAAAGGCCTTACGAGGAGCGGCTGAGAGAGCTGGGGGTGTTTAGCCTGGAGAAGAGGAGGCTGAGGGGAGACCTCATTGCTCTCTCCAACTCCCTGAGAGGAGGTTGTGGAGAGGAGGGAGCTGGGCTCTTCTCCCAAGGGACAGGGGACAGGACGAGAGGGAATGGCCTCAAGCTCCACCAGGGGAGGTTCAGGCTGGACATCAGGAAAAAATATTTCACAGAAAGGGTGATTGGTCCCTGGTAGAGGCTGCTCAGGGAGGGGGTTGAGTCCCCTTCCCTGGAGGGGTTTAAGGGACGGGTGGACGAGGCGCTGAGGGACACGGTGATTGGTGGGAATGGTTGGACTCGATGATCCGAGGCGTCTCTTCCACCTGGTGATTCTATGAATCCCTTAGCCAAGTCCTGCTTGATAACTCAGAGCTGAGACTTCAGCTGGGGCCCCGGGAGCTGAAAGGGAGCCTCCACCCTGCCTGAGCCAGCAGGAGCTGTGCCAAGCCGGGCTCGGCTGGAAGCCTTTCTGCGTGGATCCCGCTGTCAGTGTAAAAGGTGGATGGGGGCTAAAAATGGCTCAGCGGCACGGCCGGGTGCGTGCAGGGAATAGCGATGAGCGAAACCCAGAGCAGGCCTGCAGCCGCCAGGGAAAGCGTCCAAGAGGGTGGAAAAACGTGTATTCAAAGAAGCGATGGGGCCACGGTGAGGAAACGCTGGAGGGGGGAACGGCAGGAGAAGGAGGAGAGGGAGGGGAAAAAAGAGAAAGCAAAGCCACCCGTGAGGAAGGGAAGGGGAAAGAGGGGAAGGGGAAGGGGAAGGGAAAGGGGAAGGGGAAGGGGAAAGGGAAGGGAAAGGGAAAGGGAAAGGGAAAGGGAAAGGGAAAGGGAAAGGGAAAGGGAAAGGGAAAGGGAAAGGGAAAGGGAAAGGGAAAGGGAAAGGGAAAGGGAAAGGGAAAGGGAAAGGGAAAGGGAAAGGGAAAGGGAAAGGGAAAGGGAAAGGGAAAGGGAAGGGAAAGGGAAGGGAAAGGGAAGGGAAAGGGAAGGGAAAGGGAAGGGAAAGGGAAGGGAAAGGGAAGGGAAAGGGAAGGGAAAGGGAAGGGAAAGGGAAGGGAAAGGGAAGGGAAAGGGAAGGGAAAGGGAAGGGAAAGGGAAGGGAAAGGGAAGGGAAAGGGAAGGGAAAGGGAAGGGAAAGGGAAGGGAAAGGGAAGGGAAAGGGAAGGGAAAGGGAAGGGAAAGGGAAGGGAAAGAGGGAAGGGAAAGGGAAGGGAAAGGGAAGGGAAAGGGAAGGGAAGGGAAGGGAAGGGAAAGGGAAGGGAAAGGGAAAGAGGGAAGGGAAAGGGAAGGGAAAGGAAAGGGAAAGAGGGAAGGGAAAGGGAAGGGAAAGGGAAGGGAAAGGAGGGAGGGAGGGAGGGAGGGGGAGATGGAGCAAAGTCAAAGGCAAGCCTCTTAGCTCCAATTCTGCAAGTACGAGCCAGATCCTTGGGAGGAAGCACTCCCTGCAAGGAAGGAGCCCTCAGGAATCGCAGAAGGGTGTGGGTTGGACAAGACGTCAAAGCCCAGCCAGTTCCACACCTCCCATTGGATCTGGGGCTCCAAATTCCATCCAGCCTGGCCTTGAACACCTCCAGGGATGGGGCAGCCACCCCTGCTCTGGGCAACCTGTTCCAGGGCCTCCCCACCCTCACAGCAAAGCATTTCTGCCTAAAAATCTCACCTCAATCTCCCCTCTTTCAGCTTCAAGCTGTTCTCCCTCATCCCATCCCTGCCCTCCCTGATCCAGAGCCCCTTTTCAGCACTGGAAGCTGCTCTAAGGTCTCCCTGCAGCCTTCTCTTCCCCAGGCTCAACTCCAGCCGCCCTCACATCTTCTCCGTGGCCCGCTCCGCACCCGCTCCAACACTCCCATCTCCTCCTGACGCTGGAGATTCCAAAACTGGAGGTTTCAGAGGCCGCTGAGCCCTCACCGGAGCAAACCCCAGGGCGAACGCGCAGCATCCCCTCCTTCCCTGCCCGCCCTCCACCCTAATGGCGGGCGCCCCCCCAGCCCCGCCATTACCCGCCATCCACACTACGGGTGCCCGCGAGGGCCACGCCGCGAGGTGACGTCACGGCACCGGGCGCCATTTTGGAAGGAGGAGGAGGAGGAGGAGGAGGAAAGAGGCGGGGGGGGTTGGCGGGGGGGGGGGCGGGAGCAGCGGTGGCAGCAGCAGCGGCCCCGGCCCGGCCCCGCCGCCACCGCCACCACCACCCCAACCACCACCACAACCACCACCACCCCCGGCTCCATCCGCCGCCATCCGCCCCCCGGCACCGCCCCCCGACCGCCCCGCCGCCCCCGCCGAGCGCCGCCAGCACCGCCCGAGCCGCCGCGGCCGCCATCGCCCGCGAAACATGGCAGGTAAGGGGGGAAAACAGCGGCCGCGGCGCCGCCCCCGGCCCCGCCTGCCCCGCGGCCCCGGCCCGAGCCTCCCCCGCCGCTCCCTCCCTCCCTCCCTGCCTGCCTGCTCCCCTTCTTCTCTTCCCTCCCCCCCTCCTGGGGGTTCCTGCTCTCCTGCTCTCCCTTGGCCTCCTCCCTCCCGCCCTGCCTTCTCCCTTTTCCTCCCTTCCCTCCCTCGCTACTTCTTCTCTTCCCCTCCTTCATCCCTTCCCCCTCTTTCATGGCTTTTACTCTTCCTTCGCCCCCTTCTGGGGGTTCCTGCTCTCCTGCCTTCCTTCCCTGCCTTTTCCCCTTCCTTCCTCTCTTCTCTCCTCCCTCCCCTCTTCTTCCCTTTTTCCCCTTTCTCCTCTCTCCCTTCTTTTCCTTCCTTTTTCTCTTCCTTCCCCCCTTCTGGGATTTTCTGCTCTCCCCCCTTCCCTCCCGTCTCCCTTTCCTTCCCTCCCTCGTCCTTCCCTCCTTCTCTTCCCTCCTACTCCCCTTCCCTTCTTTTTCTTCTCTTTCCCCTCCCTACATTATCTCACTCTCCCTTTCCCTCCCTTCATCCCTTTTCCTCTTCCTTCCCCTCTTCTGGGGGTTCCCGTTCTCCTTCCTTCCCTCCCTGCCTTTTTCTCTTCCTTCTCCTTCCATCTCCTCCCTTCCTCCCCTCCCTTCTCCCTTCTTTTCCATTCCTTCTGGGAATTGCTGCTTTCCTCCCTTCCCTCTCTGCCTTCTCCTCTTCCCATCACTTCCCCTCCCTCCCTCCCTCCCTCCTCCTTCTTCCCTTCCCTCCCCTCCCTCCCTTCCCTCCCTCCCTCCCTTCCCTCCCTCCCTTCCCTCCCTCCTCCTTCCCTTCCCTCTCTCCCCCCACTCCTCTTCCCTTCTTGTTCTCCTCTTTCCCTCCCTTCTCCCCATCCCTGGAGGGGTTCAAGGCCAACTTGGATGGGGCTTGGAGCCCCTGAGCCAGTGGGAGGTGTCAGGGTGGAACTAGATGGATTTTAAGGTCCCTTCCCCCCAAAAACCCTTCTCCAAGTCCCTCCCTGTGCAGGGGGGAGCACGGAGGGAGCCAGGTGGAAGGTTTTCCATGGGGGAAACGCTCTGGAGTTCAGCTTGGGTGGGTCTTTTGCCTTTTTAATGTCCCTTCCCTGCAGGGATTTGAATGGACGAACGGGCTTGTATCCTGGTTTGCTTTCCCGGGTGGAGTTTGGGGTGCGGAGAGGGATGCTGTGGGCAGGGAGAGCGGTCAGAGGCGGGGGGGGTTGGAAGGCAGTGGCTCCCTGCTCAGGGTGCAGCTTCTAAATGAGACTAGAGGTGGGATCACGATACAATTCAATAATACAGCTCTTTCCGTGTTTTCTTTCCCGTTCCTTCCTGTGCTTGCTCCCCATTTTGGATCCTAAGGTGCTCCGAGTAGGCTAGAGGCGTGGATGCAGAAGGTTTCTCTTCCTTCTTACTTCCCCCTGCCATTTCTTAGTTTGGAAATCTATTCATCTCCCTCTTCTGCAAATTAATTCTCTTTTCAGCGCTGTGCGTTTGGAGCAGGAGAGGCCGTGTTAGGGATCGTAGGGTCAGGAAGGGATCTCAAAACACATCCAATCCCACCTTGTGACACCTCCCACTGGATCAGGGGCTCCAAGCTCCATCCAACCTGGCCTTGAACATCTCCAGGGATGGGGCAGTCACCCCTGCTCTGGGCACCCTGAGCCTTCCCTCTGCACTCGTGCTCCACCCATCTCGCTTTATCATATTCTGAGGGGTGGAAAAGCACCAACTTGCTTCATTTAAAGCGTATAAAAAATGGAATTTTAGCCTTGATTCGAAAGAGCAGTTATTTTTCTTACAGACCCTTTAAACAGTTGCGTGGTGGCAGCAGCTAAATGGCAAACGAAGAGGCTGGAGAGAGGAAAGGGAATGGCCAGGATGGGGTTTAGGGGAATTATTGGGAAGAGATGGGTTTTGGGGAATGGTAGAGATGTGGGCGGCGAGAGATGTAGCAGCAAGAAACATTTTGGCATCTCTTGCGTAGCCGAGTGCGTGTGGTTCCCTCCCCCGTGTCAGGTTGTGTAGCTGGCTTGGCCGCGACCCTTCAGAAAAGGAATCAGGGCAAGTGAGAAATGCAGCCTGGACTCTGGTCGTATTCCAGCTCTTCCCTTAACACTAAGACACTTTGGAAAGATCATTTTGGGGCTTCGCATTCCCACGTCTTCGATTTTTTTTTGTTTGTTTGTTTGTTTCCGCCCTTGAGTTAGGATAGAAGAGGGAGAAAAGTCCCTCCTGTGTTTCTTTATTACCCCCAAAGCGATCTCCGACCTCTGGATTAACGCGTAGATGCCATCTGTTGCTCAACCAGTTTGAGTTGCGCTGAAGAAAAGTTCCATTTTGACAGAGGCTTTCAGAGAATTAAAAAAAAAAATAAACAAAACCCAAACCAGAGAGGGGCAAACCCATTTTGGTCCCTTCCTGTATGTG
Organism: Clamator glandarius; assembly: GCA_033459285.1. Classification (NCBI taxonomy): domain Eukaryota; kingdom Metazoa; phylum Chordata; class Aves; order Cuculiformes; family Cuculidae; genus Clamator; species Clamator glandarius. Next base: position 78,869 of record JAUNZM010001319.1, read on the forward strand.
CTCAGCCCGGCCGTGATTTGCTCAGCAACGAAATGCAAAAGAAATGGGTGGTGATTTTTTTTTTTTTTTTTTTTTTGTGTGTGTGTGTGTGTTTTGGTGGCGGGGTTCAAATGAATCACTGCCTTCCGCCGAGGCAGTAATGCTCCTCAGGTTTTCCCTTCGATCCGTTTTCTACGGTAGTAGAAACTTCTTGGTGTCGCATCGCTTTGGGTTGCTTTTCTGCTCGGATTTGCTGCTTTTCTCTTGCTTTCGGTACTGCCGCGGAGAGGAATTGTGGTAAAAAAGTTCTTCTCTTTAGCTTTTGGTCCGTAGGTTCGGCTCGGCGTCGTCGGGAGAGAGGGAAATGGAGAGCGGGCTCGGTTTATAGCGAGCGAAAAAATGGATTTTTTCCAAAAATAGACCATGTTTTTTGACAGTTGTGCTGTTTGCGCCCGCGTGTGTGGAGGGTTCTGGCTTGCGAAGCAGGAGGAAGCTCGCGCGCAGGGAGATGCTCGTGTTTTTAAAAGTTAACACAAAGCGGCGTTCCTTAATCCGCTGAGGTTTTGGTGATGGAGGGAGGAGGCTTCTATCGCTGCTTCTGCTCGCTCCGCTTGGGGCCACCGAGGGCATCCAGGGCTGGCAAACTTTTCCTGGCACAAACAATGCCAGAAAGGAAAAAGGTGGGGAGGGGCAGCTGGGAATTGTGTTGGAGGGGGAAGTAGGCGTGCGCGGCGCCCCAAGCTTGGGTCGTGACTATTGTGTCGCTGCGAGAGGGGCCTCACTTTTGTGATTGTGTTTTGCAGGAGCCGGAGGAGGAAATGACATTCAGTGGTGTTTTTCTCAGGTGAAAGGCGCCGTGGATGACGATGTAGCTGAAGGTAAGAGCAGCGTTTTTTCGCTCAGTGTTTTCTGTTTGGCTCCTCCTTAAACCCCCAGGTTGCATCCCTAAAATGCCACAGCGTGGCCGTAGGCGGCTTGAGCGAAGCAAACGTACGTTTCACGTGTGTTTAGATACCCAGATTCAGGATTCAATTGTGGTTCGAGAGTACCAGTCACCCTCTTAAAGGGCTGAATTCAGGCTTCTTAAATATTTTTCTGGAGTTGGTTTCCAAGATTAAGGGGTTTTCCTCTCGCTCAGCTGTGGATTTGTGGGTTTTTCCTAATCTGCAAACTGAGGAATGCGCTGCCTGCGTTCCGCAGGGAGGTGGTGTGAGAATTAATTAATGGCTGTAAACCTTTGAAGATCTAAGTGCTAGATAAAGATCAAGTAATTCTCCCAATCTTTCCAGCCTCTGTTAACCAGGAGAGGAAGAGACCTGAGTATTGATGCTTGCCTAGTTATTAAATAAAGGGGTTTTGTGTTTGAACTAGTACTGGGAACTGCCTAAAACTTAAGCTGCCAGTGACAAATGCCATCTTCTGCTAAGCTGGCTGCCTCTGGCAGTGCCTGCGCTCGAGGTACTCGTTATTTTCTTTTCCTTGGGATCGTTTGAGGAGTCCCCCTTTCTCTGTGCTGCACTAGGGAGCAAAATTCCTGCTGCGGTCTTTTCTGAGAGAAGTCCCACCAGCTTCTAAATTTCTCTGCCCACAAAGTCCCCTTTGCACAATGCAAACTGTGAGATCATGAGTTAAACTTTCTCTTCTGCAAGCAGTTGACCTTCTCACTTGTGTAATTCCTAGATTTTTTTTCCCTTTTTATGTATCTTTAATGCTCCGGCTCACAAGTGAGATTGATGTTGTATTTAGAAAAGCAGTCGCTACGAGTTCCATCGTTTTGCCTTTTGACGTGCGGTTCAAATTAACTTCCAAAGGCCAAAAATATCAGTGTGGATGTGAGTGACTTGTTTTTATTAGCAGCCGCGAGTGGCAAACGATGCTCTGTCAGAGACTCCTGTCATCTACCAGCTGAAAAATGGCTTCTGGAAATGAGAAAACTGTAGCAGTTTTTATAAAGTTTAGTTTTAAATTCTTCATGAGGGGTTATTTTGAAGCTTGAGCTCAAAACTACCATTAAATGAAGTATTATTCCTTCCCTGGCAGACTTTAAGTTCCGTAACCTTTGTTTTAATTACACAGCAAACTAAATCCTTAATTAAGTACAAATATTGTAGAAGTTGCGGTTGCGTCAGGTGCTTGCAAATAATGCTTTGTTAAAATAAACGCGTTGACGTGCGTGTAATAGTAACGAACGTTCTCTGTGTGTGGTTTAGTGGCTTTTACAGGGGGCTGGAGATGCAGAAGTCAGGAAATAGTCTGCCCTTGGCTGTTCTGGGGCCTTGTACCTCACCTTACGAAGGATGATTTACCAGCCTTACGCTTCCTGACGGGTTAGCGGCTGCGTCGCTGGAGTTGTAGTGAGTGGAGTTCAGGGAAGGGAGTTAACTCACCTCAGTTCCCTCAAGGCAGCTTCCAAAATATCGTGAGAATGTCCATTTTTGATTTTACGGAAGGTTTAGCCTCGTGGTTCTGTGACCCAAAGAGAAGTTTGATTTCATTGTAGCTACAAACCCCAGGGCCCTGATGTACTGCAAGGCATCCTGAGGTTTAAATGCCTTTAATCTTGGAGAGAGGTCCTGAGGTTGGCGTTGTACTTGAGTACAAGGAATTCGTTGAGCTGAAATTCTGTTCCGATGTATTCAGCTCCCGCAATTGATGCTGGAAATAGCTGGAAGCCAGCTGCGTAATCAAAGTGGAAGTTTCGCCTCCCTGCATTCCTTCGCATTCATTATGCTTCGTACCGTCTCCCCGGGCTGCTGCTGGAAGGGTTAACGTATCAAGCTGGGCCCAATTTTTCCTTTTGTTAGCTGTATTTCTGGCTTTAAGGTTCACTTGAGTGAAACGGAGCCTCGTGTGGCTCTTGCAAAAGCTGGGACAGCGGCTTTGCCTGCTCCTGGCCCCCTTGGGATACCCGAGGACGCGTTGGCAGCGGCTCACGGCGGGGTCTGCAGGCCTTTCTTCCCCCCCTGCCCTCCTCTCTGCTTTCTTGTCGCAGGCACCGTGGTGAGAGCTAAAGAAAACCTCGCTGTCTGAACCTTCAGGGATCGTTTCGCTGCTGCGGTTGCGCTAACAAGCGCGGGCTCTCATCAGGGCTGATTTGTGCAGGGTGGCACCCAGGCCGTGGGGTTTGAACAGCGTTAGAGCTCAGATTTTAAACGCTGACTTTTGTGAAACGCTGAAACATAAGTAGAAGCAAAGCGAAGGCGACAAACCTGAGGGGAGTGGCAGGTTTCACTTTTTGATTTTCTTCCTGTTCTGTTGCGATGCTTATATTGGAACCTGTCTCAAACAAAAATAACAGAGGTGTTAACCCAGGAAACTGCGTCCGCGTAGTTGGATTAATCAGAACGTGAACCCAGTGGTCTCTACACGTTGCCCGTAAAACGGGGCAGTGGAGAATAACGTTTCTAATAGGGTAATAGAGGCAGCAGCTTTCCAAAGGTCGCTAAGAGCTCTAGCGCATATCTTCAGTGTATTTGAGGTCAGATCTGACCTCATAACCCTCCCGTGCTATGTATAACCTATAATTCTTCAGACACTTAGGCCGGAACAACTGTCTATTACAAAGTCAATATTTGGTGGCTTTGATGGCTGAAACGTGAACTCTGATACATGCAGGGTTTAATTTTCTGGCTTTCCAAGCGCCGTGTGATAGATGGATGTGGCGGCGTTTTCCTTTGGAGCCACCGAGCGTGGAAAGGGAAGAAAGGGAAACGCTGTTTCTAAGGCTGAAGAGAGAAGCCTGCAGGGAGTTTATCTGCGGGGTCTGCCTCTGTTCGGCTGGGGCAGAGAGGAGCAGGGAGCTGGCCCCTTTTCTCTTGGTATGTGTGGAATTTATCCACCAAGCACGGAAATCAAGTTATAACTTGAAATCTGAGTTTGGGCTCCTTTATAATTGGGATCCTTAACTTAAACTGATAGCACAGGTTTGCTGTTCTGTGATGTCATGCAGAGGGAGCTGAGCAGGCTGGAGAAGTGAGGCTGTGTGAGCCTCTTGAGGTCCTACAAGGCCAGGTTCAAGGTAACTGGGTCAGGGAAGTTGATGGTTTCCATACAGGATGGGGCATGATGTGATTTGAGAGCAGCCCTGAGGAGAAGGACTTGAGGTGCTGGTGGACGAGAAGCTTGATATGAGCCGACAAAGGACGTTCGCAGCCCAGAAACCAGCCGTGGCCAGGGCTGCATCCAAAGCAGGGCAAGGGAGGGGATTCTGTCCCTCTTTTCTGATCTTGGGAGACCCCACCTGGAGCCTTGCGTCCAGTTCTGGGATATCTGCCATAAATAAGAAGGGTATGGAGCTGTTGGAGTAAATCCAGAGGAGGCCAGGGAGACGATCCAAGGGCTGGAGCACCTCCCGTACGAGGACAGGCTGAGAGAGTTGGGATTGTTCAGCCTGGAGAAGAGAAGGCTCGGTGGAGAACAGAGCTGTTATCCTTTCTGAGTTCCACGATCTGTAGGATTTGGAGGTTTTCCCCTTGTGCCATCTGTATTTCAGCGCAAGTAACGTTGACTGCCCAGAAAGGTTCAGGAGCAGAGATCGCTGGTTTTTTTTTCTAAGCGGAAGTTTCGTTTTCTGCATCAGTTTCGTTGTTTTGGGACTTGTTTTTACTCCTCAGCTGTTATGTTCTCCAAGGTGTGATGTAATGGCAACCCGTGTTGAAAACAACTAAGAATTGTGAGTTTAAACTGTCTGAAAACTGGATGCTTAATGGAATGAGTTTGTACTTCAGAACAAATTAAGTCAAATTTGTTTAATTACTTGGCAGAAGGAGAGCCAAGCTGCTGTTTCTAAACGTCCTTTCAAGAGTAATCCAAAGATACGTAGAAGTCTGATAGGCTGGGTCCAAGGCTGGGATCCAACAACTTAAGTCCTCGGCTTTAACCCTGAGTGATTAGGGCTCATCCTAGACGAGCAGTTTAACCATTTCACTCCCGAATTGTCTCTGAAAGAAATACTGGAATATCTGCTGCGGGTGCTGAGCACTGACGCTTCATTTTGAAGTCCGATGCTTAAACTTGGGTTGCGTTTCTTCTTCTTTAGCTCAAACATCGCCGTAGCCTCTTGAGTCTGTGCAGACAAGGAGCAGATGAAGTCATGTGTGTGTGTGTGGTCAGAGATATAAACAAGATTTAAGATGTGACTCTTCTCTTGGTCAGGAATGACTCCCTGTATTTGACTCTAGGTACGTTAGATCTTTCAAGAGTAGCTGCATGTTTATTTTCGGCGGCCTGCGAATTGCAGAGCTGTGATGGTCGTTTGTCTCCGATGCCCGAAAATAGTTCTCTCGGAGTAAGGAAAAGCGAAGCCAGGAATGAGGACTGCTGTGGAAAGCAGTTTGCCACCATCTGGAGTTCCCAGCCTTCTCTTGCCTTAGCAGAAAGCTTTCTCTTCACCGAGTAACGTATCTCAAGTGGTGGATTCGAGCTGCTGAGCCTCCTTGCGAAAGCTGGTCAGCTCTGTCCTGCCGGGCTCTTATTCCTCGTGGAACACCCGGTTCTGTTGGCTTTCCGGCAACTGATTAATAGGCAGATGGAGGGGATATTGGGAAGAGAGGCTTCCGTCTCGCTGTGTTTGTGAGCAGGAGTCGCAGAAGAGAAAAAAACGGCTAATAGAAGTCACTAATGGGCTTTTTTAAGGGGAATCGATGGAACGTGAGGGAAGGGAAAGTTCTCAGTGAGAAGCAGCAAAGACGTGAGAGGTTGCAATGAGAATTCTGAAAGAAGATGATCTTCAGTTGTGGGAGGGAACTTAATTTGGGGTTTTGAAGGCTGTGGTGACGTTCTGCATGCTTATAAGGGAACATCACTTCAGAGGAGCAGGGAGTAGAGACGGGTTTGGTTTTAGGGGGCAGTTGGAAATACACCGTAGATAAATAAGATGGCCTGGTTGTGCGTTCCTAACCCTGCTGCTCTTTTGTAGCTCATTTATCTTCAGCCCTTTGCAGAACGACTGCTTGTATTTAGAGGGAGAAGCAGGCCACTGTGTTCCAGGAGCTGCTGGTCTGGATTGACAAAAGCTTGCATTTAAAATGTGACATCCCCCCAAAACAAAGACCATTTACCAGACAGGAAAATAGTGAGTGGCTGTTCAGCTCGCAGAAGTGATTCAGTGCTCTCTCTTGACGTGGGTCTGGTAGCTGGCGCGCTTCAACTTGTCAGTCACCCTGACCAGTGTTATGTCACTTCTCCGCTGCTTTAGCGTTCTTGGAATCATTTTTGCTTAAATTAAAAATCAGTTAGGAAAGGAGAAGGGGTTGTTTTTTGGTTTTTTTTTTTGTCATAAATACAGAGTTAGAGCGACGAAGCCATCGGACTCATAGACATGGGAAGCTGTAACTTCCCAAAACGTGTTTTGGGAGGAGTAAAATAAAGAATAAAGCTCCTTGTGGATGCGGCACTGCAGGAAGGGTTAAGAGCTGGGTATTCGTCGCTGTACAATCTGCCTGTCTGCCTGTTCTTTTCCTTCTTTCTGTTTTCTTCTGACTTGCCTATTTAGGCCATGGCTACGCGTTTGGCAGCGATTCTGCTTAAAGAGGCACTCCTTCCCACTTTGCTGGCACGAGGGTTCGGGTGCTACGTGGTGAGCTTGTTAGGAGGCTGATCCCGCTGAAAAATACTGAAAATTGTGGGGTTGATGAGTTTATTTGTCAGCTGAAGTGAGCCTTGCTCTGGTTCTCCGTGTGTGCACGGGCCAGCGCAGCATGGAGAGCGTTTGAGTGCCTCAAGGGGACACAAGGAACTGGGAGAGGTTGGTTTCTGTGGCACTTCCATGTACGGTCAGTACAAGACGCTGATCGTTTGAGTGCTGTGCTACTAGAAATGTTAAAACTGACCAATTAAAAGGGCTTCAAACCCTTGCTGTTCATCCTTAAGAGACTGAACGACAACGCTGGCCACATAAAACAGTGGGAGCTTTGCTGTGATGCTCTGACGCCTGGTGGGGATCCTCCCCGTGGGGTGTCATCTTCCCTTAGACATAAAGGTGGTCTAAGATATAGAATCACGGAACGGTTTGGGTTGGAAAGGACCTTAAAAGACCATCCAGTCCCCAGCCCCAAGTCTCTGCTGCTCTTGGGAACAGAGCTGTGTTTGTGTTTTGTTTTGCAGCAAAAGCAGTGCAGGTGGAAGGGGGTTTCCTCCTTCAGTGTCCACACAAGCGGTAGGTGGAAAATTACGTTCATTCAGCGTTGCCACCAGCTCTGCTATTGTAAAGAGCTCTGCTCACATCAGTAGAGTTTAATTTCTTGGAGGATGTTGTAGCAGAGAACACCGCTTAATTGGGCGGTGGATTTACTGCCTGATGCTGTACTGTAAAGTGCTTTAAAAAGATAATCTGGCAGACGATAATCTTCTCTTATCGTGTCTTATCGCTCTTAATATGATTTGAAAAATTGATCCCTTGTTTAGGGTTTTGACTTCACCCAAACTAACGTATCGTCACGCATTTAAATGCTGTAGAATTAAGCTGCCTTTGTTTCGATGCTGTTTAAGGGCGCTTGCGATGACATCCGCTCTGTGCGGTACCTCCTGCAGTAGCAACATCAATTAGCCGTGGTACCAAATTAAGGCTGCCGCTTATTCTTTCCTCTTTAGCAAACACCATGCTTCCAAAGCAATTTCATCAGCCTAAGATGCTTTTATAAGTGCCTTTAGGGTATTTTCCAGAGCTTTATTTCATATATTCAATCCTCTGCAGTCTGCAGTACCATAAGAACGTCCACAATAGCATTAGTATAGAGCGAAAAGTTTTGTGGTGTTAAGTCAGCGATCGGTAATTAAGTGAAACTGAGGCTTACCCTCCTAAAAAAAAAAACGATGGAAGTGAAAATGATGGCAATGAATGAAAAGTCCTGGCACAGGAGGTGTTCAAGACAAGCTTGGAGAGGGAGCTTTGAGCAACCTGGTGCAGTGGGAGGTGGCCCTACCCGTGGCAGGAGGTTGGAACTGGATGGGCTTTAACATCCCTTCCAACTCAAACCATTCTACGATTCTGTGATTTCGTACTGCAGGATGTCACTCTGGGCAGCAGGTAGTGTCGCAGTGATGGCCTTGCCTTGTTCTTCCCTGCATTTCTGAGCTTCTGGGTTGTTAATTTGCCTTTATAATGAAGGCGCTGGCTAACGAGGTAGGCTGTTAATAGTGTGAATTCATAATATTACTGCAAATAATTGTGCGAGGCTTCTGTGCGCGGCTGTGGTTCTGTTACAGAAAGAGAAGCGCCTGCAAGCTCTTCTCTTCTAACTTGGCGTGCTTTTGTTGAGCACTGGAGGAGAAATTATTAATTTGGTCAGCCGTTCTTTGTAAAAACGCGTTTCCCCTGTAGCGATCCGCAAGTGATGGCACCGCTAAGGAAACCAGCACATTTAGGTCTCATGTTAAACCCCGCAGGCGGTTGTGCCAGTGTCTAATTTTAGAAGAAGATTTTAGGGTCAGAAAAAAGAGGGTTTGAAAGAGTTGTGTTTTAAGAAAGATGGATTTCCCAGAGGTGCTGCGTTTCGTGTGCAAGGATAGCTCTTTGCATTTTTGATTGCAGTTCTTGAATGATGCGATCGCCATACACAGTGGGCGCCGGGTTTTGAGAAGTTGGAAAAGGTAATTGCAGATATTCAGGAACAGTTAAGGTCCTTGAGACTTCGGACAAGAGTTTATTGGATAGTTTTTGTCCATTAAATGCTGGTAGTACCTGTGTTTTCCTTTTCCCATGAGAGAGCTGGGGGTGTTTATCCTGGAGAAGAGGAGGCTGAGGGGAGACCTCATTGCTCTCTCCAACTACCTGAGGGGAGGTTGTGGAGAGGAGGGAGCTGGGCTCTTCTCCCAAGGGACAGGGGACAGGACGAGAGGGAATGGCCTCAAGCTCCACCAGGGGAGGGTCAGGCTGGACATCAGGAAAAAATATTTCACGGAAAGTGATTGATGGGAATGGTTGGACTTGATGATCCAATGGGTCTTTTCCAACCTGGTGACTGTATGATTCTGTAAATTCAAAAAGTATTCCAGGGGCTGGTTTTTGATCGTAAAAGCAGTGATTTCAGCTTCAGCTGGCCTTCCTCCTCATAGAAGATGATTCTGAGACACTGAGACCTCTATGTCTTTGGCTACCCTGGGCTGGCTCGGATGTGGTCTTGGCTGTGGAGCGATCGCTTTGGGACACGGACCTGAAAGAAAAGTAACATCTTGGGTTGGTTGCCATCCGATTAATTTTATCCTGAGTTAACTTCCCAGACTGATCTGTCCAACTGTGTCAAACGTTTGTGGTGGAATAGGTGGTGATGCTACAGGAACAGGTCAGGAGAGGAGAGGTAAATGAATGATAGGATGATGTGAAACCGTGGAATCGTGGGCTCTGCCTCTCCCTCGGCCTTCTAGTGCTTGTTCAGAACTGCCTTTCATGTGGAAAACACTTCCAGTGAATCGAGATTCACGTTTAAGGATGCCTCTTCTAAAAGATCGATGTGAACAAACAGCAGTTGAAGTTGAAGCCTGTAAAGTCATCAATTATACAGCCCAGCAGTGAGACGACGGCGCTCCTCAAAAACGCATTCAGTATTAAAATGAACTGATCAAGGAGTGAATGCCCACAGCGAGTGGGGTAATGAGAAGGTTTGATTCCCTGGTCGCCTGCTAGCCCGAGCTGTGCCTTCATCTCTGCGGGGAACTCCAGTTGTACTTGTGACCTTCACAGGCTCCGTGCGCTGGCTCGCTGCCTGAAACTCGGCCCGTGCTGCCTCCCTCCCTCCCTTATGGTAGGTAAGAGCGACATTTGCTTCCCCTTCCCGGAGGAGGAGGCGCTTTGCGCATTGTCTGAAGCCTTCTACACGTGAGGGCTAAAAGCCTCCCGTTTTTGGCTTTAGCTTTCGCACCTGAGATAAAATCTTTGCACCAGGAATGTGTGGGAAGAGTCTGAAACAGCACGGTAGGTCCGAGGAGTTGCTTTTTATACCTACAACAGCACCGAGGCACAGAATTCTCGTAGCTGATGGTGAAAGACACCAGCGAACCCATGTTCTTTTACAAGCCTACTGCTAATTTTTGACTTGCGCTGCCTGTTTTGGAATGGCTGCAGCAAAAAAAAAAAAGAAAAAAATAGAAAACCAGGCTATCCCAGTGCTCCCGTGGTGTTCGCAGTGACAGATTAAGAAAGGCATTGCCTGAAGGCTTCTGTTCCATACAGGCAAAACAATAGCGCAGTATGTTATTTCCAAATATATTGTTATTTGGAAACAGAAAATGAGCCGCTGGCCTCTGTGTGCTCCAGCCCATTGAAATGCTGGCTGTGACTCCAGCAGAGCTCGTTCCATAAATAGCTCTGTACTGCTTGGGAACACAAACAAGCCCCTGCGAAGATCTACAGCGTGGTTCTCCGAGGAGATTACGGAGCTCATGTTATTGGTGTGTGCTTAGGGGTCGATATGAGGAGCGTTTCTCTAAGCTGACGTGGACGGGAACTGAGAAGTAAATAGTTGCTGGTCCAGATTTGTTTCAAGGCGTCGTGAATCACCTGGCTTGGGCATAGAGGGGAGGAAAAGGGATAATAAAAATGAAAAAAAAAAAAAAAAAAAAAGTAGAATTATGGAACGGTTTGGATTGGAAGGGAGCTCAAAGGCCATCCAGTTCCACCCCCAGGGACACCTCCCACTGGATCAGGGACTCCAAGCTCCATCCAACCTGGACTTGAACCCCTCCAGGGATGGGGCAGCCACCCCTGCTCTGGGCAACCCCACCCTCATCATGAAGAATTTCTTCCTAATGTCTAATCTAAGTAATCCCCCTTCCAATTTAAAGCCGTTCTCCCTTGTCCTGTCACCACAGTCGCTCGTAAAAAGTCCCTCCCCAGCTTTCCTGCAGCCCCTTTCAGTACTGGGAGCAGGTGTGTTTTCTCAATATTGAAGATTGCGCGTTTCATTAAATAAAAGCCTTTAGGTAACGACTTCAGGCGCTAGGTAACGGGTCAAGCAAATGCAACTTGAATATAGAAAATAGAATTGACTTATTCGCTCAATGAACAGACATCCAAATTAGAGCATCTCCGTAATGTTACTGCTTGGCTGTTTGGTTGTGTGAATTCATACACAGCTCATTTTGTAGTTTTTCAGCGCTGTGTGGGCGAGCAGCCTCTTGAATCAGTAATACAGGGGCAACTTCTGTGTCTTTACGTTGTTGTAATTGGTGTAGGCTACCTGCAGTAAGGTCCTTTGTAGTCCTGAGGAGCTGCTTGTAAACATCTTGTGTATTAGAAGAGTTTGAGTAAATAGTTTGGTGCTTTGCCTGTTCCGTAGGGCCGACTTCTCTAGTCCTGCTGCCACTAAATGTTTTTCAAGCAAAGCAGAAATCTCCTTTTAAAGAGAATGAAAGAGCGTGACAATACCTTTGGCAAGCCCTTGGGGTAAGCGGTGAGCCCCTCAGCATCTCCTCAGCCCCTGTTGATCAAACACACGTGTTTATCAGCGGAACATCAAGGCCTAGATGGTGTTTCTGAGCTTTTTTTCCTCCCCAAGAGCATTCGTTCTTGTCCTTCCAAGGCCTGTTGAGAACAGTTCCCTAAGAAAACGGAAGTGCAATACAGCAAAGCTCTTCTGCTACAAGGACTAATTAGCCACGTTTGGCAAAATGGATACTTTCCGAACACGTTTATCGCAGGGAGAGGGAATAAAAGCTTGGATAAGCCCTGAAGGAGCCTGGTGGGTATGTAATATTTGTCTTAGCTCTTCTAAGAAAACAGGTTTTCCAGAGAGCGAAGCCTTGAGATGGATTCTGCTCTCCTGAATCGCTGCCTGTGGTTAGTAGGACATCCTTGCTCTGCAGGTCAGCAGGAATGTTTTCGTAGGTCTGAAATGTCAGCGTGGCTCTGCTCTGAGTAGACACCCTTTCATTACGTTGTTCCAGCTTAAATTTCGTTCCGGAAGAGCGATAAACCCGCGGTTTTGTTCTCAGTGGGGCTAAAATGGAAATTAGGGCTGTAGTTACTTGACCTTACAGCGAGTTATCCGTAAAGCTCTGCAGGCAGAAAATGCATTGGAACTAGTCCTGTACCAGAGCTCTGTGGCTGGAGAAGCGCCGTGTTAAAACCAAAATGATCCAATCTGTCGTTTATGAGCCTTTCTTTGTCTCAGTTCTCCTCCTGTTGCTCCCAAGCCCCTCGGTTCTGTGGGCGATAGGGACAGAATATTCAGGCACCCAAGGGGATCTTGTCTGAAGCCACCGTGGGCATGAGGTTAGCTCCTGCTCGAGTTAATTTGCTTCCCCTGTAATTAGACCTGTGTGCGTTGTGCAGAGGACACACGGTGCAAAATATAAGTTAACCCTTCATCAGCTCTGTCCGGGAAGACCTGGCTCAGCGCAGGTTTTTGTGGCTGAGCAGGGCTCCTGGGGTGGAAATAAAACTCGGGTGGCTTGCGTTTGGCACTGCTTAGTGTTTAAAAGGGTGATGGGTGGTTGGAAGGCACTGAAAGAAGAGAACTCCAAGGGAAGGAAGCTGTTCCTTGTGTCATTGAGTCAAGTTATTGCTGCCTTCAGTAATAATTAAAGTGCTCCCTCTGTAGCGTAAACTGTGGAAGCAGAGAAATCTGACAGTGGCAGCATCCTCCTTGGAGCAAACCAGAGACTCCGCGTCCTCCTGGGCTTTACCTCACAGCTGAGATTTCGCTTGGGATTAAAAAAGAAGCTGGTTTTATGTAGAGTTTCATTGCTGCAGCACCGAAGAACACATTTGGTTTCCATTTTTTAGTGTATTTTAAAGCACTGGGGGAGGTTTTGGTTCTATGACCGTTCGAGGCTGCTACCAGCTTCCTTGGTTGCCAGATCTGAGACAGTTGCTGAGGTTTGGGGCTTGTTTATTTGCATCTAAACAAGACCAGTTTCCCTTTCCAGGATAACTGACGCTTACCTGGGCCACGGATCTACAATGTCTGACAGCTTTTTCATTAGCAGGGAGTGCTTTCCAATGGAATTGCTTCCAAATTATAATTCATTCAGGTTTTAAACACAGGCGTTGCTCAGCTGGTGCATTTTCTCCGCTTCTGTGCTTTTTAGTTTGTATTTCACATCAAAAGCAGCCTTTTTGCTGGAGAGTTAGGTAGCAGCTTACGTCGGGTGCGTGGCCTCTGGAGGTGACGGGATCCAGAGGCCTCAAACTACTGTTCACGTCTGGTTTTGACTCTCCTGGCCTTGAGTGAAGAGGAGGTTTCAGGGCTTAATGCAGAACTCAGTGAGTTAGCCACCTTTCTTTTTCCTTTCCCCACCTGGAAATAGTTTTGAGCTCTCATCAGCGGAACTTTTGTGATGTTCCACAAACCAAACCCCACGGTAGCTTGAAGATGGAGCTTAAAAACGCTGAAACTTTGGATTTGCTGTTGATTACGCTTGATTAAAACCAGAACGATTCTGCTGCTTGGAGAGAGGGGAAGCTGGGGGACAGATTTGAGCATTTTTTATTGTATCGCGTTGCGGTGGCTGCAAAGAATCAGCTCCAGGAGAGGCTGTGACCTTTTACTCCTTGTTGCTAGTTGTGAATAGACGTCGTAGTTCCACAACCTGTGAGGTTTTCCACCCGCCTTTCTGCGGTTATTTAAGACGAGACCCAGGAGTGGGGCTGGGTTCCTGCCACTTGTGCTCCTTGTGTTTATGATATTAATAAACTTGGTGTCAAGTGTCCTGGGAACGGGCGATGCGGCTTGAAAGACCTTTGTTTCAGCCAACAATAGACCTGATTTTGTGCGAGTAGGAAAAGCAAATAGGCGCTTCCTGCCATATTTTAAGGAATCCTGGAGTTCGGGGAAGCACGTGTCAAGAAATTTAAACTAAATTCACATCATTTACCTTTTCTCTTCAGTGCCGCGTTCTCTGTGTGTGTGTATCTAATAGTTTTTCTAAATAATGCTGGCGGTACTATTGTAATACAACCTATTTGTCTGAATGGATCCTTCAGGATACAAACTCTAAACCCACGTATCTAAAGAGAGGAATTTTCTTTCTTCAAGTTAAAATTTAGAGGCAATTAAACATGCCTGGGTGATGCTTCAGGCCCAGTTGGCTTTCACGGTCTAGTGTAGAAGCTTAGGACAACGCTGGTTGTGATTTCAAGGCAGAGGACGACGCCTGTAGAGACTCAAGGGAATTCTTGTCGTGTTTTAAATAATCCCTCAGTGTTGGGTTTGAGGTATTTTCAGGCTGCTCTGGCTTGTGTTGAGTTGGAAGATGGCTCTGCCGTCAACCGGTAACGTCCTCGCTGTGCAGTAACCAGCTAATTGAATTATTTGGACAGTGATCACCTGCCAGAGCTCCAGAGAAGTGCAAGAAGCTTCACAACAGACACACAGACAGTTCTGGAACGGCAAGAATCGTAGGACAGATCAGCTTAGATGAGGTCCTAGGAATACGTAGGTGAAGGCACCTCCCGGAGGGCTTGGAAACGGCACTTCGAGGGCTGCAACTGATATTTTACTGGTTTCAACGTGATGTTTGTAACTATCGGCTGATGCTGGAGTGAAGTTATTAGTTATTAATTAACTAGGCAGTGCCTAGGCGTGAGCAGGCAGGTCAGCAGAGGGGTTTGTGGTGTTTGCATCTGCAAATCTGCTCTTCCAAAGGCGATCGCAGCTCCTTCCCCTCTTCTCCCAACCAGACAATGACTTGCTGTGCGCCGAGACGTGGTTTGCAGCTCTTGGGAACGAAAGATGCTGCTGTGGTCGATTTATTCCCTTTTTACCTGGTGGGAGACGAGAATTTGCCTGTGGGTGTCCTATCCAGCTGTTCTGAAGGGAGCAGCACTAATGCCTTGTCTTCAGGTTTAAAGATAGAACGTAATTAATCAGGGTGACGAGGGTTAATGGTGTCTGTCCAGAAACCAAACAGCCTTGTGTTTGTTTGTATGGACGGAACATTCTTCTATCTGCTGTTGTTAGGAGTTTAATAGGAGGAGATTTTCCGTAATGAGTTTTGAAGCACTTTTAATAAACTGATTTGAGGTTTAAAAATAAAAAAAACAATCCCCAAATTATTTAATTCTCTCATCAAAGTGGTTTCAAGGCACCAGTTTGAGGTTGTTTTCAGCTAACGTACGGTAACCCTATAGGATTCTTTTTTGTAGGTTTACAATGAGGTTGGTTTAAAAGGAATTCTAGAATGCGATGCCAGATGTGGGGAGCAGAAATAAAACCTCTGCCGTGAGTTTTCAAGTCATTGCGGTACCGCTTTCGCTCTGCCAGTTCCATAGCGGGTCTTTAAATCAATTGGAAGTGTGAAAATTCTTTCCCAAAGCTCCTACTAATCTATAATGCTTTATTCCCTTCGCAAAGACCAAACTTGAAAGCGATTTTGTGCTGTTTTACGTGGCAGGAACCTTTCAGTTCATGTCAGCGTGGGCCACATCTGGCTGGCTGCTGTTGGTCACCTCTTGGTTTCTCTGTCATAGCAGTTGGTGATGAACGTGCTGCTCTCTGGAGGCATCTCTGCTTCTTCTGCAAGTTGCTGGTTTACCACACTGCTTCGCTGGCCTCTTGCCTTGAAAACAGACCACGAGGCAAACAGGAGGTAGATTTGGTGGTGGAAACGTGACCAGAATGAAGATGTTGACTCTCACGTTGGCTCTGGAGCAGCCGTTGCCCTGTGAGGTGCGGCGATCGTTTAGCGAACGCAAGAATTCAAATAAAATGTTTAGTATGCTGCTCCCCACACAACTGAAGCGGTAACGCTGAAAACAGAGCGAACTCTCATGAAGCGAGTTTAGAGGAGGACATTGCTTTGCTATCACAGGGAGCTTAAGATCTCTCCAAGGTTTCTGAATGTGTACGGAGTTGCTTTTCCAGGTGAGAGGTGCTGCGTGCTGGTAGGTGAAGGTGATGATGCTTCACTCTCACCTTGGTAAATACTTCATCTGCATATTCATTATTCCACCTTGGAGAGGGGTTTGGGAGTCGCTGCTGTCTCACTTCTGTTCTCTGCAGATCGAATAAGAAAATGGGTAGATGAGGGACTTAAGGACATGGTTTGGTGGCAGATGGGTCTGCTTGGACTTGATCTCCGAGGTCTTTTCCAGCCGGGTGATTCTGTGATTCTAATGCCACCTTCTCCCTGGTGTTTTGCAGACGGGAGCAGCTTCTGACCGGTTGAGGAGGTTGAGGTTGTTCAGCCTGGAGAAGAGAAAGCTCTGGGGAGACCTTAGAGCAGCTTCCAGTGCTGAAAAACGAAAGCTGAGGAGTTGCTCTTGATAGGGGAGCGCAGGGACAGGACGGGGGGAAATGGCTTTAAATTGGAAGGGGGAAGATTTAGATTGGACATTAAGAAGAAATTCTTCACCGTGAGGCTGGGGAGGCCCTGGCCGAGGTTGCCCAGAGCAGTGGTGGCTGCCCCATCCCTGGAGGGGTTCAAGGCCAGGTTGGATGGGGCTTGGAGCCCCTGGTCCATTGTGGAGGGTGGAACTGGGTGAGCTTTGAGGTGCCTTCCAACCCAAACCATTCTATGAAACTGAGGAAGTGAGCTCCACACTCACTCAGTGAATTCTCTTTTCACCCTTTAGGACAGAATTACTAACTAATAACTAATCTCTACATGATGAACATGATCTTGTTTGAATTGGAAAATTCCAGAAATGGCATTTGGAGCCACTGGGAATGTGTAAAAACGACTAAAATGTACCCCAAATGCTTTTTAAATACTACAATTCTTTGTTCAGTGCTTGGAAACATCAGGAGGTTGCTCCACTTGTGTCAACATCCTGATTTACTTGCGCTCCGCTTAGGCAGCAGATCAACGCGATTCCAAAAACTTGCACAGAAACCCTTTAGCTCTGGTGAAATAAAGACGCTCTTTGTTCCCTGCCGTGATTGACTGGCTGCTCTAGGGTAGGTGACATGTTTTGCCTACCAAGCATGTTTTCTAAGCAGAGTTTCTGTAAAGTTCACGGTACATTAAAATAGATAAGCCTCTTCTGGACTAATAAAATAGCTTTTATTCTATTATTGGAAACAAATCGAATACAGAATTGCTTTTCAGGTTCACAAGGGGCCTTCTGGAACCAAGTCATTACATTACAGCATCTTTCTGCTCATTTGGATTGATAAAGCTGTTTTGTTCCCTTATTCCATAGGCTTGTCAACAGCGGCAAAACTTCAGCATAGCCCTTTCTCTAACAGAAAACTCCCTCACGATAATCCCTGCGTGGTCCTTGTGCACCAGAAAGTGTGGAAGGCCCCGAACGTGACAATGTTTTTTTAATATCTGTCATTAGTTTTCTATATTTCAGACTTTTCAAGGGGGAAAAGGCATTTGAGGTCTTGCTCAATTCCTTTATTCATCTCTCTGAGCAGCGTAGCCTGCCTGGTTCCTCTTGAACTGGGCGCCTTTCCTGAGTGCTCTGCCCTGAACCGTCCGATTCCTGCATGATGTGACAGGTGAATCACTCAACGTAGCGACAGTTGTGTAATAAATACCGATTAAAGGCTCTGAATCGGGATTGTTCTCTCCAGAAACCCACTAGGAAACAAGTAGGGTTTGTGGTGGTGGCTGTTCTCCTGCAAGATGATTGATTCATCAGCAGAACCGAGTACCTGTCACTGATTAAGGATTGTTGGGAGCTTCGGGTACGTCTCTGCTTCTTGCAGTGAACATCAACACGATACTTTTGAGCCTATTAGAACTTGGTTCCTTTGGTTCTTCAGGTTCCTGTCTCCACGCCTCCCATGGGAAAACCTAGTTTATTTGGATCAAGAGAAGTTTTGTGCCTGGACCTTGCAGTGGTTTTGGTTTCTGTTAGAGCACAGAGGTGGAAGTGTCATTGGAGCACTAGGTACGAAGCTTGGAGCAGGTTGGGAATAAAGGATCACATGCAGAAGGAAAAAACACACACTGACAGCAGGCGCAGGAGGTGAGATCGGAGCCGTTGGGAGGCTTTGAGAATCATAGAATCACTAGGTTGGAAAAGACCTTTTAGATCATTGAGTCCAACCATTCCTACCTGCCACTAAACCGTGTCCTTGAGTACCTCATGTCCCCGTCTTTTAAACACCTCCAGGGATGGGGACTCAACCACCTCCTTGGAGAGCAGACCCTGCCCCGTCGGCTTGGACAGATAGGTCTAGGACCAACAGCCTCTTCTCACAGCTCGGTGGGATTTCCAGGCTCCCTGGCTTGGTTTGACTGGAGTATTTTGGTTGCGAGGCAGGGATACGACGTTAGAGCAGTTCTGGGGTCGATTGTAGCGTTTCACTCAGCCTGCTCGAAGCGTTTCCCCTCGGCGAGGTACGTGCACAGCAACAGTAAGCGGACTTCAGGTTATGGGGTGGTGGGTTTTTTCCCCTCTGCTTTTAGAAAACCCTTATTTGCAAGTATTTAGCAGTCGCAGAAGTGTTTCTGCAGTGTTAACGAGGGACTGGGAAGGGATGGTTTGAGTGTAACTAAAGGAAAGTGTTTCTGCAGTGTTAACAAGGGACCGGGAAGGGATGGTTTGAGTGTAACTAAAGGATGGTGCAGTGCAAGAAGAATATTGAGGTGCTGGAGTGTGTCCAGAGAAGGGAAACAGAGCTGGGGAAGGGGCAGTGCCCAGGGGTGAAGTCTCCGTCTCTGGAGGGGTTCAAAAACATGTAGACGTGGTACTTTGGAGACCTGGTTTAGCAGACACGGTGGGGTTGGGCTGACAGTTGGACTGGATGAGCTTAGAGGTCTTTTCCAACCTCAGTGAGTCTGTGACAGCTGTACACATCCGTGCCACGAAGAACTCCAGGCAGCTGTAGTGAGCCCTGAGCTCTCTGTCCTGAGAACTGGAGCACAGGAGTGTCGATACCCAGTTCCAGTGCTTTGCTTTTGTCAGAACGATGTCTACATCTGGTGTGTTGGATGTTGCCCTGTAGCAGGGACACCTCCCACAGGACCAGGGGCTCCAAGCTCCATCCAATCTGGCCTTGAACCCCTCCAGGAATGGAGCAGCCACCACTGCTCCGGGCAGCCTGGGCCTCCCCACCCTCGCACCAAAACATTTCTGCCTAAGCTCTCATCTCAATCTCCCCTCTTTCAGCTGAAAACCATTCCATCTCGTCCTGTCCCAGCACTCCCTGATCCAGAGCCCCTCCCTAGCTTTCCTGGAGCCCCTTTCCATACTGGAATCTGCTCTAAGTTCTCCCCAGAGCCTTCTCTTCTCCAGGCTGAACAACCCCAACTCTCTGACCCTGTCCTCATGCTACAGAAGATGCTCCAGCCTTCATATCATCTTCATCCAATTTAATAGAATCCACCATCTCTCTAGAAGCCACTGGTGACCACCAAGTACTGTGCATCTTCTTCTCCCTCGCTATTCCTCCCTGGTGCACTCTGCGTCCGGAAGGGCTCATTGCTTGGTTTCTGCGTCCGGAAGGGCTCGTTATCCAATTCTGGACAGCAGGAGCAGCCTCTCTGTCTGCGAGACTCCCACCTAGAGACAGTAGGAAAAATAGCACGCCCAGAAGGGAGGAGGCAGAGGGACAGCAGCGCGTTCTATCGATGCGTTTTTCCCCGTCGCGAACGCTGGAGGACTTAAAATAGCCGTACGTGGAGCTGCCGTGGGGATTACGGCTGCCCTTCGGAAAGAGGAGGAGGGCGTTGGGTTGATCTGGCAGCGAGGGTGTTAAAACAGATGAAAATACATAAGCGAATCGGTGCGCTGCGGAAGATGAAATGCTTCCCGTGTCAGTTCGCAGCCGCTATTAAATCCGCCCAGTTCACCACCAGTGCCTTGATGTCTGTCTCCCTCTTGGACCAAGGTATGGGAATGCGATATTCTTAACGGTGAGTCACGCGGGTAAAAGGTGCAATCAGATGCTTTGCTTTTCAGCTGATTTTTGTATAAAAGATGCATCTCGGCCCTGTTTTAGCACTGGTTAAGCAGAAACCATCTCTCTGCTTACTTTTTTAGACCGTTTGTTTTGTCCTTGGAGGGGGAACAGCCCCTGATTCCAGTGTAGGAAGCCACATCAGATGCTGTGGATGTAGCTGGAGTTTAAATATTAGTTAATAATCTTCTGTTGCGATCGCTGCCAAGGATTATATTTTGGTTTGCATTTAAAATTCATTCAAGTACTTGAAAATATCTTCTGCATGGTGTTGATAGGGCACTGGAGAGTTACAAGTACCTTGTCCTCACCAGCTGAGGCTGCTGCTCTCTTTGAAGATGTGGGGATGCTCCTACTGGAAGCTCCTTCGCACGGTTGAGCCTGTGGACAAACACGGACTTGGATCAGCTTGGGGATAGAACAGTTTGGGTTGGAAGGGAACTCAAAGCCCATCCAGTTCCACCCCGGCCATGGGCAGGGACACCTCCCACCGCATCAGGGTCTCCAAGCTCCATCCAACCTGGCCTTGAACCCCTCCAGGGATGGAGCAGCCACCCCTGCTCTGGGCAACCTGTTCCAGGGCCTCCCCAACCTCATGGTGAAGAAATTCCTCCTTCTGTCCAGTCTAAATCTGCCCCTCTCCAGTTTATCCCCATTGTCCCTCGTCCTTTCACTCCAAACCTTTGTGAACAGTCCCTCCCCAGCTTTCTTGTAGCCTCTTCAGGTTCTGGAAGGTCACTAGAAGGTCTCCTCGGAGCCTTCTCTTCTCCAGGCTGAACAACCCCAACTCTCTCAGCCTGTCCTCATACGGGAACTGCTCCAGGAGCTAACGTGGGTGCATCGTTTATGTGTTTTAGGCTGATATGAAAGTAAAATAACCTCAGCCCTTGCACATACAAAAACCTCAGGTACTTTCTTCTGCAGAAAATCAGCTCTACGTCGTCATATTGTTCAAAGAATGGTCTGGCTTGCCATTCTGCTGTTTGAAAGCCTGTGAAAATGTGAACTGGTGCTTGCGCTTGGGTTAATTTGTCCTCTCTTTTTTTGTGCAGACAGGTCAGTTCAGCGCTGGGCAGGGCTGGTTGTTGTCTGCCTGCATTTGCAATGTAATTGTAGCACTCCATGTGAAAAAACCCAGTGGCAATGTTAACCGTTTCTCAGCCAGAAATAGCTTTTCAGAGGCAGTCTGTTGAATTTGTTTCTCAGTTTCTGTAGCTGGTTTTGTTCCGTGTCCTTGCATTCCCTAGACACTGATGTGCGAACATCCCCACCCTCATATATTCAAACCCGTAAGTTTTCGAATGTGTCCCGAGTCCTTAAAAATGAAAACCCAAGCTTTGTGATCATGTGGGTGATGATTGTGTCCAGTTCTTCTGTCAGGAGGCCTAGAAAAATGAAGGTACAGGTGTGTATCCCCAGGGTCCCTCTATGCTGTCACTGTGCCTGCTGAACATCCAGTTCTGTACCGAAGCGGAGTCGCCGTCGTCACAGAAAAACAACGTAAAGCCTTTCAAAACAACTCAGTGCACGACGATGAGCTCGTAACTCTGGCACGGTGAACTCCTAACTCGTTTCCAGCTGTAGAGCTTTGAATAACGACTTCCACGGTTTTGAAGAAACCGCTCCTTGTGTTTTCTAAGCGCACTCAAACTAAATTAAAGTACGCGTTGCCTGTCTTGGCCGCTCGGTGTTTAGGAGAATTATTAACCTGTGGCATTTGTTTGTGTTTCTTTGCAGCGGATATAATTTCTACAGTAGAATTTAACCATTCTGGAGAGTTATTAGCGACAGGAGACAAAGGAGGTAGAGTTGTCATCTTTCAACAGGAGCAGGAGGTGAGTGAAAGAATCATTGAGAGCTTGGTGACACTGTTAGATGTTAATTTAAAGATTCTGGGCTTCAGCTGTGGTCTGAAGAGAAGCTGGAAACAAAATTGCGGGTGGGATGCACGAAGACCCAGGTTAGGCTGAAACTGGTGGTTTTATAGCAACTTCTGCTTGGTAATTATTTCATGTTTCATTTGAGTTTGGGGAAACAAAAGCTGCCCTTAAGTGGATACGGGACGGTGACCTCAGGTGGCTTTTGGAGATCATCAGGTGGAGAAGTTCAAGGTTCTGTCAGCTCTGGTTCCTTACTCGTAAGGAGGGGGTTCTGCCAGCTAAAAAGCGTCGCAGAGAAGCAGCTTCTGGCGTGGCGGGGACAAAGCTTGTAAACATTAATGCCTTGACAAATGGTTTTCCCCACCAAAAATGTTTTTGTGAGCGGGTCTGCATCGCTGTTGACGAGCACGAGCAAAGTGAATCGCTGCACTCGCTGTTTTTACTTCGTGTTTGGTGCTGTAAATACACTGATGGTGGCTTTTTGTGCCCTGGGAGACGAGCTTTCTCCGCCGCATCCCACCTCTGCAACAGGGGCTCTCGTCTCCTTACACCCCTGTACCCAAGTATTTGCCTCCAGCCCCTTAGAAATGAGTGTCCGCTACCGTGAGTTTGCGTCTGTTTCTCAGCAAAATAATACAAAATCTATTGCTTTGTTATCTTTTGGCCTTCAGAGAAAAAAAAAAACCAGCTTAGTGTCTCTTTAGATGACTCTGATACTGGAAGTTGGTGTGTCTGTATGAAAATG
This sequence comes from Clamator glandarius, assembly GCA_033459285.1. Lineage (NCBI taxonomy): Eukaryota > Metazoa > Chordata > Aves > Cuculiformes > Cuculidae > Clamator > Clamator glandarius. Next base: position 101,266 of record JAUNZM010001319.1, read on the forward strand.
AGACTCGGCATTTGCATATGAGCAATGGGAAGGCTTGTTATTGCTCTGCCTGACAACCAAAGCAAGCTGCTTTTATCAATAAAGATCACTAAATATTTTCTACCACTTTTATTTTCACCTGACACCCCACAGTGGAAGCTTAAAGTTAGATTTCCCAGCTGTAGAAGCTGGTTTATGCAGCGAGTGCGTTGGTTAATGCCAAATGGGAGATAAGAGCAGCTAAATCCACTCAGTTCTCTTGCGTGTGAACAAAGGACGCGCGCTCAAGGAGAATTAAAGGTTTGATCCCTTGAAGTCTGTTTTAGATTTCATGTTTCAGATCATTATAGTATGCCTGCAGTGCCGAAGTGAATCCAGAGAATGGCTTCTTCCAGTTAACTTGAAGTCACCAAGGGCTTTTAAAAACAAAACCAAAGAAAACAGCAAAAAAACCTCCCCAAAAAAATTACCGCAACAATCCCCCTTCCCCAACCCCTGTTGGGTTACACGAGCAGAGGTATCGTTGCGCTTTATACTTGTTCTTCTGGTCTTTATAGAATTCCCAGACAAATCTAACACCACGCGAGGGTTTCTCCTCCCGTGTTCAAGGTAGGAAAGCTGAGAGGGGAATGCTTGGGTTTTAACGAAGGCCAGAGTTAGAAGCTGACTTGGTTAAAGTGTATTTCAGGGAGAGGATAAAAGGCACTTCTGTCATCCCGCTGCCTAGAACAGTCGTGCTGTTACCTAGAATAGAATCACAGCATCAGTCAGGTTGGAAAAGACCAGGTCCCAGTAATATTGAGTCCATCCCTAAACCATGTCCTTAAGCACCACATCCACACTGCTTTTCAACACCTCCAGGGATGGGGACTCCACCATTTCTCTGGTCCAGTGCTTGATGACCTTTTTGATGAAGGAATATTTTCCTGACGTCCAATTTCAACCTCTCCTGGTGAAACTTGAGGCGTTTCCTCTCATCTTGTTACTTGGGAGAAGGGACCAGCACCCGCCTCACTCTTTTCAAGGAGCTCGCTTCTGTCCTTCGAGTGTCCTTGGATTTCAGATCTAAAAATTTTAACCCTAAGGATTCCACCGTTTTTCCGGCTGGTGGGTGGCTCTTCCAGTTAAGAACCAACGCGTGCAGAGTGATCCCTGTGGGCAGCAGGTGCCACCTAGTGGGATGTTCCTGATGGACCAACCTCTGCTGGACCAACCTCTGCTGGGGTTGGGCCAGAGTCTGAGGTAGAACCCAGCACAGATACTGTGCTGGAATCTTCCTGGAGTCTCACAGCTAAATCCTTGTGTTTTATTCCTTTAAACTCCAACTTTTAGCTTGCGTCCTTTAAGGGTCCTTTAACGGAGCTTCAAGCTTGAATAGCTCATTCCCCATTCTCAAGTGAATCGTCGTTAACTGACATCTTTTGGTTTTGATGCATAACCCGTGCTGACATCCTTAGGATCTGTGAATCTTCGATAGCAAGAACGAGAGGAGGAGGAGGAGGCTGCACGGAATTGGTTGGGGCATTTCTGCCTTTGAAAGACGGGAGGTGGAGATGAGATCTCGGGAAGAAATGTTTTCTTATCGGGTTTTCCTATCAGGTTACCCAGAGCAGAGGTGGCTGCCCCATCCCTGGAGGCATTCAAGGCCAGGTTGGATGGGGCTTGGAGCCCCTGATCCAGCAGGAGGTGTCCCTGCCGTGGCAGGGGTGGGACCAGATGGGCTTTGAGGTCTCTTCCAACCCAAACCATTCCAGAATTTTATGCTGCCTCTATCCGCATAAATATCTTCTTCCTACTTCTGCCTGCAGCCTTGAAAAACGTCCTGTACGTCACACACACACCTTGTCCCTTTCTGTTTCTCTGCAGAACAAATCCCAGGCTCACAGCAGGGGCGAATACAATGTTTACAGTACCTTTCAAAGCCATGAACCCGAGTTTGACTACTTGAAAAGTTTAGAAATTGAAGAGAAGATCAACAAAATTAGGTGGTTACCCCAGAAAAATGCTGCTCAGTTTTTATTGTCTACAAACGGTAAGTTAGAACTTTGTGGTTAATTTTGCACGGGAAACTGTTGTTACATAGGTTTGGGTTTGAGATTTTATCTGAGCTTCTCTGCTTCCAAAAGACTGGAAGACGACTGGTTTTAAATGGAAGAGTCTGGGGATGTGGCAGTGGTGGCTGCCCCATCCCTGGAGATGTTCAAGGCCAGGCTGGATGGGGCTTGGAGCCCCTGAGCCAGTGGGAGGTGTCCCTGCCCGTGGCAGGAGGTGGAACTGGACGGGCTTTGAGGTCCCTTCCAACCGCTCTATGATTCTGTGACTAAGAAACTGTGTGAGAGCTTCAGTGAGTCATTCATAACAATCTGGGATCGATTTGGAACCTGGTATAACCTATGAAAAGAACAAATGTGGAGGCAGTCTCTTTAATGATTTTTAGCTCATCTTTTTCTTTTAATCCAACCAGTAGTTTTGTCCTTTTTTTTCGGTACGCGTAGGTGGTCTGTTCTTCTTAGAAGGTTTCATGTCAGAAGTTCATGAAACCTGATGACTCATGTCTTCGCTAGAGCTCTGATTTCAAACCGCGGCTGTTTTCTTTCAGATAAAACAATAAAGCTATGGAAAATCAGTGAAAGGGACAAAAGACCTGAGGGTTATAATTTAAAGGAAGAAGATGGACGGTATAGGGATCCTACTACAGTTACAACACTACGGGTGAGTCATGGATTAGCCGCATCCACGTGGTTTTTCCTCTCGCTCCCTTGGCCCACGGATCAGCCTCTGGCTCAGTAACCGCCCCATCACATCATTAACGTGACGCTGTGTCTGATTTGGAGGTATTTTAATCACCATCTCTCCAACCTTCGTTGCGTTTTCTTTTGCAGGTGCCAGTGTTCCGGCCCATGGACCTCATGGTTGAAGCTAGTCCGCGAAGAATATTTGCCAACGCTCACACGTATCACATCAATTCCATCTCCATTAATAGCGATTACGAAACGTACTTATCTGCAGACGACTTGCGGATTAACCTGTGGCATCTAGAAATTACGGACAGAAGTTTTAGTATCTTTTTTTTTTACGTTGTTTTGTACGGTGGGAACAATTCACTTATGACAAAACCGTTGCATTTTATTTCATAGCATCAGAGAATCGTAGAATCACTAGGTTGGAAAAGACCTTTTAGAACATCGAGTCCAACCATTCCTTTCATGAAAAGCATTTTGTGTAGCAACTTTCTTCATATCCTGGTAGTTGTAAGGGCTTTTTCTTCTGGTGGCAGGATCTTTCTAGACAAACTGTGAGACTTATCAAATTTGCTTGGGGAATTTTATTTGGTGCTGACAGGCTTTATCAAAAACTTCGGCATCGGTGGTAACTGGGACCTGGTCATTGAGATCATAGAATCGTAGACTGGTTTGGGTCGGGAGGGACCTTAAAGATAATCCAATTCCAGCCCCAGCTTGCTTTTAATTTTAATCTAGTTCGTGACTGGTCCCCACAGTCCTGAAAAAGCTTCGCTTGAATACATTTAAAGTTAAAAAAAAATAGGAAAACTGGAGGCAATTCCTTAACAAAATGCTGTAGATATTGTAGATATTAAGCCTGCCAACATGGAAGAGCTCACGGAGGTCATAACGGCTGCCGAGTTCCACCCAAACAGCTGTAACACGTTTGTGTACAGCAGCAGTAAAGGAACAATTCGCCTCTGTGACATGAGAGCGTCGGCGCTCTGCGACAGGCATTCGAAATGTAAGTTCTGTCCCGCGGTGTTGAGTTTCTGCCTGTGGAACGGGATGTCTCGCCGCTAGACGGAACAAAATAAGAGTGTATTAAACACTAAAGTGTGTGCGTGTGTTTGTATTCAATCTCTCTTGCGTATCGAATAGATGTAAATCCTAAAATCTAAATTAATTCTCAAGTTGGACGCGTATTTTGCCAGAATGAAAGTGGTGAATAAGATTATCGTCTGCCCAGACGACGGGACCGGGAACTGCTTTCTGTGGACTTTGGGGAGAGCCAGTACGTGTGGTTTGGGCTGTGTTTGATGCTAGAAATCGCACGCGTGTGATTCCAGACTCCACATATTAGCAAGTTGTTCACTTATTTAGCAACTGGCCTTGACTTGCTGCAGAAATAAAGTGTTCCAGAGTATGGCGGTTGTATTCTATAGGGCTTTCTGTTGAAATTTTATAGAACGCAACCAGATTAGCCCAGTGTAGTAGGCTTAATTAACCTAATTTGGGTGTATCTTGTATCAAAAGAGATGTAAACTTCTCTCTTGAAATGCCTGTTGTCTTTTCTATGCAGTGTTTGAAGAACCGGAAGATCCCAGCAACAGATCGTTTTTCTCCGAAATCATCTCTTCTATATCCGACGTCAAGTTTAGCCATAGTGGTCGATACATGATGACTAGAGATTACCTGTCAGTGAAGATCTGGGATTTAAATATGGAGAACAGACCTGTGGAAACATACCAGGTACTGAGTGAATTGATACAAGGTAGAAATTCAAACCTAGAGTCTTACTCATGGTCTAGATGTGTCTGTGGATCGCTAGGTCCGTGCAAAGCATCATGAAGCTTGTGGGTTCCACTCGCTGAAGAACCTGGCTGTTTGGAGGCTGATTGCAGAGCCCAAACTCATTTTGGGGGATGGAAAAACCTTCCTCTTGTGCCGTGCAAGCGTGGAACGGTCATGATCAGCCACGAGAGAGCCCATCCCTCTCTCTCTGTTTTCAGTTGACTTCATATTCTCCAGGTTTTCCCTGCAGAAAATGTTTTCAGCCAGCACTAAAAATTGCTGTGGTGTGTTTTGTGTAAGGAAATTTGTAAAGGGATCAGTCATCCGTAGGAGGAAGATCAAGCAAAGCATAGATTTTAGAAACAAGGAGTCTGCTTGATCCTTTTGGCCACCTACAAGGGCAACGAGGGATTTGCTGCTGGTTTGAAGTTCACCCGAGATCTCTGTGGAGCAGAACACGTTTAATTCGTGCTTCTAACCCATAAGGTCAGAAGAGGGAGCTCTGTGCTCCTCTGGATGGAGTTCAGCACTGCCAGGGCTCTGATATTTGGGGACAGGATCCTTCTCAGTTATTACACAGATACGCAAAGTCACTGTGCGTTCAGCTCATCCAACTGATGGTTTTTTTTCCAGGTACACGAATACCTCAGAAGTAAACTTTGTTCCCTGTATGAGAACGATTGCATTTTTGACAAATTTGAATGCTGTTGGAATGGATCGGACAGGCAAGTTGAATTCTTTCTGTGTGCTTAAGGCCTTTTCAAGCTGTTCTTACACCGGGCAGCTTGGAGCATGATCTCAGATAGTTGTTGGGTTTTATTCATGGACCGGTTTGGGTAACATTTCAGTGCTTCAGCGGGTTTTAATATAAGAAGTGTGGCCAGCAGGGTGAGGGAAGGGAATTCTGCCCCTCTGTTCCTCTCTTGGGAGACCTCAGCTGGAGGATTGTGTCCAGTTCTGGAATCCCCAGCGTGAGAAGGAGATGGAGCTGTCGGGACGGGTCCCGAGGAGGCTACAAGGATGATCCGAGGGCTGGAGCAGCTCCCGTATGAGGACAGGCTGAGAGAGTTGGGGTTGTTCAGCCTGGAGAAGAGAAGGCTCTGAGGAGACCTTCTGGCGACCTTCCAGCACCTGAAGGGGCTACAAGAAAGCTGGGGAGGGGCTGTTCACAAAGGCTTGTGGTGACAGGACGAAGGGCAATGGGGATAAACTGGAGAAGGGCAGATTTAGACTGGACAGTGGGGAGGCCCTGGAACAGGTTTCCCGGGGAAGCCGTGGCTGCCCCATCCCTGGAGGGGTTCAAGGCCAGGTTGGATGGGGCTTGGAGCCCCTGATCCAGTGGGATGTGTCCCTGCCCATGGCAGAGGGTGGAACTAAACGATCTTTAAGGTCCCTTCCAACCCAAACCATTCTATGATTCTATATCGGCTCTTAACCCTTGATGGTCTGGCATAGGCTGTAGAGAATTCCTTTAGGGGACTAAAGAGACACCTCTGTCCAGTTTACAAAGTCAACTTATTCCCTAGCAGAACAATCACGTGAACAATTCTCTCAGCCTGTCCTCGTGTGGCTTGCGTGTGATTCAAGTTACGTGGCTGAAAATCTGATTGTATTTGGCTTTTATGAGATCGATTCCCTTGGGTGCACGAGAAGCACGTTAAAGGATGACACTCAAACTGAAGTGCTTAGATAACAAAGTGTGACTGTCACAAGGTCCAGTTAAGGCAAAAGATAAACCTAGAAGACATTCCAGTGCCTTAGTTTCACCTTTGTTTGCGGAAAGGATGGGGGAGGACGCCTGTTTTCTGCTTGTGTGGTTAGACTCGGTCCTAGCTGGGACCCTGTGGTTGCATAGAAGAAGATATCTGACCCCTTTCTTCCTTCCTCTCTCTGCAGCATCGTCATGACGGGCTCTTACAACAACTTCTTCCGCATGTTTGACAGAAACACCAAGCGAGACATCACCTTAGAGGCGTCCCGAGAGAACAATAAACCCCGCACCGTTTTGAAGCCGCGCAAAGTGTGCGCCAGCGGCAAGCGGAAGAAGGACGAGATCAGCGTCGACAGCCTAGACTTCAACAAGAAGATCCTCCACACGGCCTGGCACCCCAAGGAGAACATCATCGCCGTAGCTACCACAAACAACTTGTATATATTTCAAGACAAAACGAATTAGGGTTTGGCATTCCTCACCGAAGAGTCCGTTTCTTGCATAGTCGAAATAGTTGAATCTAGCATTTGTACCTGTAAACGAAAGAGAACGAGAGGTCCATTGTGGCACCCCTTCCCGGTGTTTCAAACGTGCCATATGACAACACACTTTGATAGCTACATGGAGAAAGCTCTTGTTTGACCCGTCACCGCGTTCTTCTCCATGTCCGCTAGCCATTTAGGTGAGGAGAGGGCACTTTGTAATTTAAATGACTACTCGCACCATCTTGCCTAATGGACTAGATCGGACTTGTCATCGACATCGGTTGACTCCACTTTTTCTGCCTTCCATTGTGCTGACGTCAAAACCACAGGGAAAGCCTTCGATCACGCTATGGGATTTAATTGTGTAACCTCATTACTGTATCGTTCGTGGCCACCCCCCGCCTTCCCCTCTTTTTTTTTTTTTTTTTATTTTTTTTATTCAATACAGCTCATTCTTACTGTGGCTTGTAGCATTCCTCCTCCTCCCGGCCTCCCCCTTGCCCTCTCGTCCCCCTCCACCTCGCCGCCGCGGGGGTTTAGAGACAATTAAAACAACCCAAGACAATAAAGCACATGAAATTGGGTCCCTTTGGGGTCAGTGGGGAAGGGGGGGGCTGTGTTGCAACAAGTGTTTTAATGAACAGTTGACTGTAATCACTCCTTGCCGTGTCTGGCACCGAAAAAGGAAAAAAAAGAGAAAATAAGGAAAAAAAAAAAAACCAACAAAAAAACCTACAAACTACTGAATAAAAGTGACAAAGAATGGAGAATCTGTTTTCTTTTTTTTTTTTTTTTTTTTTTTTTTTAATCTACCTCTTTATACAAATACTCTTGTGTTTTACCTTAGATGCATGGAAATAAAATGATGTTTTTTGTAATGATTTTAACCAGTATTAATTCTTTTTCACGGGAATGAAGAGAGGGGAGGGATTTTGCATCCGTTCATGAGCGACAACGCCAGGTCAAGCACTTCCCTGGCGAAGCCGCAGCTGCCGCCGGGTTTTGCTGTGGGCGGTTGCTCTTTGGAGGCTTGAAATTAGATTGGGAATAGATCTTTCAGGCTTTAAAATCCATTTTATGGGACTAACATCGTAACGCTCTGGTTCCTCTTGGTTTCTTGAATCGCTTGGCTTAGGATACGGTACCTTTAATGCCTCGGTCGGAGCGTGGAGGCCCCTGTGGCTTACGAAGAGCCGAGTTCCCTTTGGGCGGCGCGATGTGTCATAAGAAACCTCAAGCTCTTGCGTAATCGCCGCATCCTGAGATGCTCTTCTCTATATTTTCTCGTTGACCGTGCTGCCTTTTGGCTTTCATAAAATCACAGAATCGTTTGATTGGAAAAAAAAAAAAAAAAAGACCCTTGAGATGGGAGTCCAACCATCCACGTCCTCTACTGAAGCATCCCTGAGCTCCTCATCTACACTTTGAAGCTCCTCCAGGGTCGGAGCCTCCACCGCAGCCCTTTGCACGTGGCTGATGTTCAAGCTGATGTTATTCTGCTAACAGAGAAGGAAATTTGTTGAGTAGCATCAATGACGTTGAGGTATTTGCAGGATCAAGATCGAGGTTTGTTCTTCATCTTCTAGCGAGGGCAATGAGGGAATTGGACGCTTTCATATCGGGGCTGGAATGGTTCATCTCTGTGGTGTGAAGAACGGAGGTTCCATGACTTTTGAGAAGCTTGAGGGTGACGGAACCCAGATGCTGCTCTTGTAGATCAGGCTGTAGATCCTGAACGATGCCGTGAATTCCCAACAAGCTGTTCAGCGCCCACCTAGAAGGGAGTGAAGACGCGAAGACACCATGTAGAGCTTGCTCAGAACCCAGTGCAGCCTCCAGAACAGCCCCGGGACCTCAGCTGCCGCCTGGGTGATGGATTTCGGGTGTTTCAAGCTCGTTTGGGGTTGCTCCGTAGTGATGATCCTGGCAAATCACCCAAGTTTGATTTATCCGCAGCAGAACCAGCTGCTGCCCGTGGTGTCCTACCCACCCGGATCCTTCTGGAAGCACCGTGTCCCTTGACGTGCTGTAAATCGATTTTATTAATAAAAGAATGGATCGAATACATCCTGTTCGGTTGCTTTTTCTCCTTTTTCCCTTCTCCCTTTCTCCATTTCCAGGTGTCTTTGTTGTTCCCCGTCTCTTCCCTGCTCCACGTGGAGCGGTGCCACCTTCCTCCGAACTCCTCCGTTCCGGCGCTTCCGGTTCAAATTCTCCATTCTCGCTCCTTGAACACCAAACTAAACCTAGGAAAGGAGCTCCGAGCGGCCCGTCTTGAAGCCAGCGCTGCTCCCTCAGCGCCACAACTGCTGTTGGTTTGGGATCCTCAAGATGACGTTGAACCTCAAAACACCATCGTCAACCCCAAATAATTGGTTGGTTGGTTGGTTGGGTTGCCCAGAGCAGGGGTGGCTGCCCCATCCCTGGAGGGGTTCAAGGCCAGGTTGGATGGAGCTTGGAGCCCCTGAGCCAGTGGGAGGTGTCCCTGCCCATGGCAGGGGTGGGACTGGATGGGCTTGAAGATCCTGTCCCACCACGGTCCGATCCTGCCCCTCCCCAAATCACAACCACGAGCTAAATCGAATTCCATCGCTTTATTCCACCACAGTGAGGAGGAGCCTCCCACCCAGGGTGCCCCCCTCACCCTTGGGTGCTCATCCTCCACCCATGGGTTCTCCGCACCCACCTATGGGTTCCCCTCGCCCAAGGGTTCTCCTCACCCACCCATGGGCCCTCATCCTCCACCCATGGGCTCCCCCCACCCATGAGTCCCATCCACCTATGGGTTCCCCCCATCCATGGGTTCCTCATTCTCCACTCACGGGCTCCCCCCACCCATGGGTCTCATCCACCTATGGGTTCCCTTTGCCCAAGGGTTCTCCTCACCCACCCATGGGTGCTCATCTTCCACCCATAAGTCCTCCCCATCCATGGGTTCCTCCACCCACCCACGTGTGCTCATCCTCCACCCATAGGTTCCCCCATCCATAGGTTCCTCCCCACCACCCATGGGTTCCCCTCACCCTTGGGTCCCTCCCCCCCGCTGTGGGCGCCGCGGTCACTTGCGGCGCAGGTAGAAGGCGGTGACGCCGGGGGGGGTGGCGAGGGTCAGCGCCTCCCCCGGGCCCAGGGCCGTGCTGAGGAAGCGCCCGGGGAAGGCGGCCGCCTCGAAGGTGTGTGTAGAGCCACCATAGGTCTTGTAGAAGGTGTAGGGGGTGGCTTCTGGTCCCCGCGAGAACAGGTCCAGCAGCCCCACCTCCTGTCATGGGGGGAGATCATTGTTGGGACATCACCCAGTGGGGTACCATCGCGGGGAACCTCCATGTCTAGGTGCCACCATCTCCAGGTGCCACCATCTCAAGGTGCCACCATCCCAAGGTGCCACCATGTCCAGGTGCCACCATCTCAAGGAACCCTCATCTCCAGGCGATACCATCCTAGGGTGACACCACCCTGGGAAACCCCCATCTCCAGGTGACATTGCCTCAAAGTGGCATCATCCTGGAGAACCTCACCCTCCAAGTGATGCCATCCTTGGGTGACACCATCCTGGGGAACCCCCAGCTCCAGGTCACGGATGACGCTACTTTAGGGTGTCTCTAGCTTGGGTTTCCCACCTTAGGTTGACTCACCACTAGATACAACCATGTTGAGATGGCTGCCTTGGCTTGACCCACCACTAGATACCAACCATGTTGAGTTGACTACCTCGGCTTGACCCACCACTAGATACCAACCATGTTGAGTTGACTACCTCGGCTTGACCCACCACTGGATACCAACCATGTTGAGTTGACTACCTTGGCTTGACCCACCACTAGATACCAACCATGTTGAGTTGACCCATCTTTGGGTCTCCACCAGCCTGTGGGTGTCCCAACCCCAGAGTGTCCTGGGCCACCCCTCATGGTGATGCCCCCATGTTCACCTCTATCTTCAGCTGGGGTTCGGGCCCGGTGCCGCAGGAGAGGGCGTGGGAGCCACCACGGATGCCCACGATGAGGGGACAGCGCCGGCGCTCCAGGACCGGGTTGGGCACCACGCTGATGGGTTCTACAAGGAGATCGAGGTGAGTCCGAGCACCCACGGGTGGAGGTGCCACCCCGTCCCCACCAAGGGCACCCACCTTCCTGGGCGTTGTTGGCACCTTGCAGGCTGGTGGCCACCAGGCGTCCGTCGTGGAGGCAAAGCCCCCTCTGCTCCGTGTCCCGCACCAGGTAGTGGTAGGGTCGTCCCTTGGGCTTCGACTCCCCGTGGAAGATGTGCTCCTCCTCTGTGCTCCCTTCTAGGGGACACGGGGACACGTGGGGCAGCAGTGGCACATGGGGACATCAGAAGGATGTGGGGATGGGGGGACGTGGGGATGGGGGTCGTGGAGATGGGGGACGTAGGAGTGATGGGTACGTGAGGATGGGGAACACCAGGAGAGGGACATGGTGATGGGGCACATGGGACATCATGGACACATGAGTATGTGAGGGCGTCACGTGGATGTGGGGATGGGGGACATGGAGACACGGGGACATGGGGATGGGGCCTATGGGTGTGAGGGACATGGGAGAGGGACATGGGCTTCACAGGGATGTGGTAATGGGGGCAGGGGGACATGGGGTCATGGGGATGGGGGGCACGAGCATGATGGGCACGTGGGGACTGGGAGCAGAGGCACGTGGGGACATGGGGACATGGGGGAGGGACATTGGCATCATGGGTGGGCATCAGAAGGACATGGGGATGGAGGACATGGGGACATGGGGATGGGGCCCATGGGTGTGAGGGACATGGGAGAGGGACATGAGCCTCACAGGTACATGGAGATGGGGGACATGGGGTCATGGGGAGGGGGGACATGAGGACATGGGGATGGGGCCCACAGGAAACAGGGAGGTAGAGGTGGAGCGGGGCCACAGGCCATGGGACAGGGCCACAGGCCATGGGGACAGGGACAGGCGGTGGCAGAGCCTCCATGCCCACGGAGCGCTACCTTCCCCCAGGAACTCCTGGAACAAGGCCACCATGTCGGGGTCGACGACAGGCTCCCCAGCATCTCCCGTCCCCTCCATGGCTCCCAGCAGGACCTCCAGAGGTCCTCGAGGACCCTGGGTCCCCCTGAGGGCAGAGAGAAGGGTGAGGGAGGGAACCACCACCCTGGGTGACGCAGGCCCCAGGCACAAAGGGAGGGACGATGCCGTCCCCACCCCAGCGCCGCTCACCTCTCGGCAGGTCTAGACGTGTGGGACATGTCCAAGCCTGGGCAGAAGAAAGAGGAACACGTGGAAGATACGGGTGGGGGATCCCCCCCCAACACACCCCATCCCTCGCTTCCTCCCCGTTGTTAGTAGGCTCCAGAGTGAACACCCTCAGCCTGGTACCCAAGTGGGATCTAGGTTGTCCTCAAAGATACCTGCAAAGCTGTCAGCTCTTGAAAGCCTGTCCCGTGGCCTCCAGGGTTGTGTCACCTCCGTTGGGTGACGGTGGCTCTTAAAGGGTGGGGGGGGCAGAGCCCGCCCCAGTAATTGCCGAGGAGAAGGGCTGGGCTGGGCGGGAGCCCGCGCGGAGGAAGCGATGATGAAACGCCACCTGCTCCCTCCATCTCTGGTGTCCTCCATCTCCTCCCCACCATGATGTGTCCCCGTGCTCCTGTCCTTCTGGTGCCCATGTCTCCATCTCCATAGACTCGTGTCCTCCACCCCTATGGTCCCATCTGCCCCATCCCCATGGTCCTACATGCCATGTCCCCATGGTCCCATCCTTCTGGTGCCCACGTGTCCTGTCCCCATGCTCCCGTCCCTCTGGTGTCCATGTCTCCATCTCCATAGACTCATACCCTCCAATCCTATGGTCCCACCTGCCCCATCCCCATGGTCCTACATGCCATGTCCCCAAGGTCCCGTTTGCCCTATCCCTGTGGTGCCCATGTGTCCCCATGCTCCTGTCCCTCTGGTGCCCATGTCTCCATCTCCATAGACTCGTGCCCCCCATCCCCATGGTCCCACCTGCCCCATCCTCATGGTCCTACATGCGATGTCCCCATGTCCCCATGGTCCCATCCTTGTGGTGCCCACGTGTCCTGTCCCCGTGGTCCCATGTGCCATGTCCTCTCAGTGCCCACATGTCCCACCTCCACACACCCATGCGCTCCATCCCCATGGTCCTACATGCCATGTCCCCAAAGTCCCAAGTCACCCATCCCTCTGGTGCCCACATGTCCTGTCCCCATGGTCCCTTGTGTCCCACCCCTCTGTGCCCATGTCTCCATCTCCATAGACTCCTGCTCCTCATCCATATGGTCCCATCTGCCTCATCCTATGGTCCGACATGCCATGTCCTCATGGTCCTATGTGCTCCATCCCTGTGGTGCCCACACCTCCTGTCCCCATGGTCCCCACCCTTCTGGGGTCCCATTTGCTCTCCATCCCCATGGTCCCACATGCCATGTCCCCCTGGTCCCACGTGTCCCATCCCTCTGATGCCCACGTCCCCATCTCCACAGACTCGTGCCCCCATCCCCATGGTCCCACCTGCCCCGTCCCCACAGTTCCACGTGCCATGTCTCTTCCAGGAGGTGCCACCCCACGCGGTGCCGGTTGGGCGTGCCGAGCAGGAGGCGTCCTCCTCCACCAGCAGATCCAGGAAGAGGCTGAGCCCAGGAGGCAGCGGGCTCTGGGGCAGCCCCGCTGCCTGTGTCACCTCGCCTGGGGACATCCCGTTCCTGTCCCCAACGAGCTGGTGGCGCAACACCAGCCACCCCGCCGCGGTGACGTTCCGCATCCCTCGCTGCCACCCCACACCACGAGAGATCCTAAGCATCTTTATTCCCAGGGGATGTCACCATGTCCTGGGTGGGGATGGCACCATCCTTGGGGTGAAGATGGCACCATCCAAGGGGGGGGATGTGACATCCTTGGAGTGAGGATGTCACCTTCGGAAGGGGTTGCTGCTGTCCCTGGTGGAGGATGTCATCATCCTAGGCGGGATGTCACCATCCTAGGAGGATGTCACTGTTCCTAGGAGGATGCCACCATCCTATGAGGATGTCACCATCCTAGGAGATGCCACCATCCCCAGGAGAATGTCACCATCCCCCAGAGGATGCCACCATCCATGGGGGGGATGTCACCATCCTAGGAGAATGTCACCATCCCCAGAAGGGCACCACCGTCCCCAGGGCTTCAGCAGAGCTGGAAGTAGAAGTCGAGGAGGTGGGTGGCATCAGGCTGCTGGGAGAGCCCCAGGGGCTGGTGGCCACGAGCCGAGGTGCAGAGGAACCAGCCGGGGTTGGCGGCCGACTCAAAGCGCCACAACCCGTCCTTGTAGGAGCGGAAGAAGGTGAAGGTGGCCGAGTCCTCCCTGAGGTCCATCAGCTCCCTGATGTCGATGTCCTGCGGTGGCCACCGGCATCACAACGTCACCGACAGCCGCCTGGAGACCAGGTGACCCCACCACCGAATCCCTCTGTCCCCACCCTGGGGTGGCCCTGTCCCCGGCAGCCCCATCCTGTGATGCCCCAGGTGCCCTGGCCGTGCTGTGTCCCCAGACTTGTGGTGCCCCCCATTTCCATGGTGTCCCCATCGCCATGACATCCTCATTGCCAAGGTGTCCCCATCTCAGTCTCCATAGTGTCCCCATCTCTATGATGTCTCCATCCCCAGAATGTCCCCAAAGCATCCCCATCCCTTTGGTGTCCCCATCCCTTTGGTGCCCCCAACCCTTTGGTGTCCCCATCCCCATGATGACCCCAAGGCATCCCCATCCCTTTGGTGTCCCCATCCCTTGATGTCCCCAAGGCATCCCCATGCCCACAGCACCCCCAACACTTTGGTGTCTCCATCCCCATGGTGTCCTCAAGGCATCTCCATCCCCATGATGTCCCCATGGCACCTCCATCCCCATGCCCCCCCCTTTGGTGCCCCCATCCCTTTGTTGTCCCCGTGGTGTCCCCTGACCTGGAGCTGCAGGGTGGGCTGGCTGGCGGGGGGGCTGGCCAGGCACCGGGTCCCGTTCTGGATGCCCAGGATGACGGGCAGCCGGGTGGGCTCGAAGGCTCGGCTGGGCACCCAAAACACCTTCTCTGCAGGGTGGAGGAGACACACACGAGGCCATCGGGTCACACCCAACGCTTATTTGTCCCCCCCCTCCACGTCCCCATGTCCCCATCCCACCTTCGAGGGCGGCGTTGGCCCCTTGCAGGTGCCCGGCCACCAGCTGGTCATGGCGGAGATAAAGCGACTTCTGGTTGACGTCCCAAATCCTGGTGGGAAGAGCGATGCCACCGGTGCCACCTCAGCACCCTGAACCCTCCTGAGATGCCACCTATGGGTTCTACCCCTCCAAAACTCACCTGTACTGGAAGATTTTTGTCTGCAGGGTGGGAGCGTGGCAGAGGGCGAGGGCTTCGGCTTCTGAGCAGAGGAAGAGGAAGAAGAGGATGAGCATGGGCTGACACGCCATGGCACCTCGGTGCCTGTCACCCATGTCCCCCCTCTCCACCGTCTTTCTAATCCCTCCCCAACTTCCCAGCCCGCGGAGGCGGGGGGCTGCCGGTGGCGCAATTGTCCCCACGGTTCCGCTTCTCCAAGGGGTCTCGGGTCACCTCCTCACCCATGGGACCCTGGCGGCTGGGAAGAAGGAAGGAAGGAAGGAAGGAGGTTGGCGGTGGTGTTGCCACACTGCTTGGAGGGGTGTGAAGAGCTGGCTCCTCCCCAGCATGGCTGGGGGTGGCAACCATGGAACCAGAGGAGCCTTTGGTTGGAAAACACCTTTGAGATCATCCAGTCCAACCGTACCTGTCTTCTACTCCTTCTACAAGAAGGATGTTGAGGCTCTGGAGCGAGTCCAGAGAAGAGCAACAAAGCTGGGGAGGGGGCTGGAGAACAAGAGGAGCAGCTGAGAGAGCTGGGGGTGTTTAGCCTGGAGAAGAGGAGGCTGAGGGGAGACCTCGTTGCTCTCTCCAACTACCTGAGAGGAGGTTGTGGAGAGGAGGGATCTGGGCTCTTCTCCCAAGGGACAGGGAACAGGGCGAGAGGGTCCACCAGGGGAGGGTCAGGCTGAACATCAGAAAGAAATTTTTCATGGAAAGGGTCATTGGTCCCTGTCAGAGGCTGCTCAGGGAGGGGGTTGAGTCCCTTTCCCTGGAGGGGTTTAAGGGACGGGTGGACGAGGTGCTGAAGGACATGGATTAGTGATTGGTGGGAACGGATGGACTCGATGATCTGGTGAGTCTCTTCCAACCTGGTGATTCTATGGTTCTGTGATACTCAACACCAGCCCTGAGCACCTCACCTGCCTGGCTTCATCTCCAGGGATGGGGACTCAACCAGCGCCTGAGAACCCTTTATGGTGAAGAAATGTCCCCTGACGTCCTATCTAAACCTCCCCTGGTGTAACCTGAAGTCATTCCCTCTCGTCCTAATCGCCTGTCGTGGGGCGAAGAGACCAGCACCCACCTCTCTACAGGCTCCTCCAGCCCCTCAAGCTCCTCCTTGGAGTGAGGGGCCCAAAATGAGCCCAGGATTCGAGGTGTCTCCTCAAGTCCAGGAGGACGATCCCTGCCCTGCTCCTGCGGGCCACCCCATGGCTGATCCATTCCTGCTCTCCAACCTAAACCGCCCCTGGTGCAACTTGAGGCTCTTTCCTCTTGTCCCATCACTTGGGAGAAGAACCCAGCTCCCACCTCTCCACAACCTCCTCTCTGGGAGCTGCAGAGAGTGATGAATTCTCCCCTCAGCCTCCTCTTCTCCAGGCTAAACACCCCTAGGGCCCTCAGAACCCCCGGGGCTCCAGCCGGTTCGTAGCAAAATAGGGTGAGAAAGGGTGTCCAAGGCTTTAGTAAAGCCCAGGTACATCACACCCACACCCATCCAGTGGGTAACTTTGCCATTAGAAGGAGATCACTCCAGGGAGGGGACACTGGGACACCCCCAGGGGTCACCAAGCGTCTGAGAACTAGCCAAGGCGGGACTCGAACTCGCAACTCAACTGGGGCCGCGCGCCCTCGCCGCGGGTGGGGAGGGAGGGGAACAATCTACGCATGCGCGGTGAGGCTTAGTCGCCTGCCGAGTGGGCGTGGCCTGCAGCGCTGTGTGCGCGCCCCACGCATGCGTAGCACGGGTAGCCTAGCGGCGCGCGTGCGTAAGCCGCGTCTCCTACGCAGGCGCTGGGCGCGCGGCCCAGCGGCGCGCTTACGCTGACGGCGTATCCTACGGCGACTGCGTGGCGTACGCATGCGCGGCGGGGAGGCCGCGGCCATGGCGGGGCGGCGCGGCGCTGAGGGCCCTGGTGGCCGCCGTGGCGCTGGCGGCCTGGGGGGGCGCACGGGCTCTACTTCCACATCGGCGAGACCGAGAAGCGCTGCTTTATCGAGGAGATCCCGGATGAGACCATGGTTATGGGTGAGGGGGGACGGGGAGGACCGGGAACGGGGGGAGGGGGAGACTGGGAGCAATGGGAGGGACTGGGTGGCACTGGCAGAGACTGGGAGCAGTGGGGGGGACTAGGGGGCAATGGAGACCAGGACTTGGGGGGGGGCAAAGAGAGGGGACTGAGGGGGCAGTGGGAGAGACTGGGAAGGGCAGTGGGAGAGACTGGGAAGGGCAGTGGGAGAGACTGTGAGCAGTGGGAAGGACTGGGGGGGGCAATGGGAGGGAGTGGGGAGGGCACTAGGAGAGACTGGGAGGGACTGAGTGGCACTGGGAGGGACTGGGAGCTATGGGAAGGACTTGGGGGGCAATGGGAGGGAAGGGGGGGCGCTGGGAGGGACTGGGAGCAGTGGGAAGGACTGGGGGGGTAATGGGAGGGAAGGGGGGAGCAATGGGGGAGACTGGGGAGGGCACTAGGAGAGACTGGGAGGGTCTGAGTGGCACTGGGAGGGACTGGGAGCTATGGGAAGGACTGGGGGGCAATGGGAGGGACTGGGGGAGCAATGAGAGAGACTGGGGAGGGCACTAGGAGAGACTGGGAGGGACTGAGTGGCACTGGGAGGGACTGGGAGCTATGAGAAGGACTGGGGGGGCAATGGGAGGGAAGGGGGGGCCGCTGGGAGGGACTGGGAGCAGTGGGATGGACGGAGGGGGGCAATGAGAGTGACTGGGGGGGGCAATGGGAGGGACTGGGGAGCAATGGGAACCAGGACCAATAACTAAGAGGGCACTGGGGGCAATAGGAACCAGGACCAATAACTGAGGGGGCACTGGGGGCAATGGGAGGGACTGGGGAGCAATGGGAACCAGGACCAATAACTAAGAGGGCACTGGGGGCAATGGGAGGGACTGGGGAGCAATGGGAACCAGGACCAGTAACTGAGGGGTAACTGGGGGCAATGGGAACCAGGACCAATAACTAAGGGGGCGCTGGGGGCAATGGGAGGGACTGGGGAGCAATGGGAACCAGGACCAGTAACTGAGGGGTCACTGGGGGCAATGGGAACCAGGACCAATAACTAAGGGGGCACTGGGGACAATGGGAGGGACTGGGGGTGCAGCCAGGAGGTGCTGAGCCCCATTGTGACCCACTTTTCTCCCCCCACCCCAACCAGGGAACTACCGGACGCAGCTGTGGGACAAACAATCGGAGTCATTCCTGCCCTCCACGCCGGGGCTGGGGATGCATGTGGAGGTGAAGGACCCCGACGGCAAGGTGAGACGAGGGGTGTGGGGGGCACTTCCAGGTGTCTGGGGGGCACAGCGACCCCCCCCCTACATAGGGCAGGGGGGCTGGGGTGACATTGAGGTGAAGTAGGAGGTCCTTGGCCCCATCTCTGAGGGTCTTCAAGGCCAGGTTGGATGGGCCTTGGAGCCCCTGATCCAGTGGGAGGTATCCCTGCCCATTGCAGGGTTGAAACTAGGTGATCATCAAGGTTCCTTCCAACTCAGACTATTCTTGGGGTGCGTGGGGTGGCCAGCAGGAGCAGGGGAGGGATTGTTCTCCTGCACTCGGTGCTGGTGAGGCCAAACCTCGAATCCTGGGTTCAATTCTGGGCTCCTCACTCCAAGAAGGACCTTGCGGGGCTGGAGAACAAGGATTCCGAGGGACCTGGGGTTGTTTAGCCTGGAGAAGAGGAGGCTGAGGGGAGACCTCATTGCTCTCTGCAGCTCCTGGAAAGGAGGTTGTGGTGAGGTGGGTGTTAGGCTCTTCTCCCAAGTGATGAGACAAGAAGAAACAACCTCAAGTTGCGCCAGAGGAGGTTTAGATTGGATACTAGGAAAAATAGCTTCACGGAAAAGCTTCTCAAGCATTAGAATGGCTGCCAGGAGGTGGTGGAGTCGCCATCCCTGGAGGGATTTGAAAGATGGGAAGATGAGGAGCTCAGGGATGGTTCCGTGGTGGATCAGGGATGGTTGAATGAAAGGATTCCAAAGGTCTTCTCCACCCCAGGTGGTGCTGTCGCGGCAGTACGGCTCCGAGGGCCGCTTCACCTTCACCTCGCACACGCCGGGCGAGCACCAGATCTGCCTCCACTCCAACTCCACCCGCATGGCGCTCTTCGCCGGCGGCAAACTGGTACGGGGGGGACCCCAAAACTGGGCTGGGATCAGGGAGGGGAACCCCCAAACCTGGGGAGAGGACCCTCCAAACCTGGGCTGAGATCAGGGAGGGAAACCCCCAAAAATGGGCTGGATCAGGCAGGGGATCTCCAACATGTGGGCTGAGGGTCTTAGGGAGGGGAAACCCTAAATCTGGGAAGAGGAACCCCCAAACCTGGGCTGGGATTGGGGAGGGGATCCCCCAAATCTGGCCTGAGGGGCTTAGAGAGGGGAACCCCTAAATCTGGGAAGTGGACCCCCAGACTGGGGGATCAGGGAGGGGACCCTCCAAACCCAGGCTAGATTTAAGGAGGGGAACTCCCAAACCTGGGCTGAAGGGTTTGAGGAAGAGAACCCCAACCTGGGCCCCAGGAACTAGGGTGGGGAACCCCAAAATCTGTGAAGGGGAACCCCAGATTGAGGGATTAGGGGAGGGGAACCCCCAAACCTGGGCTGAAGGGTTTGAGGGATTAGGGAGGGATGGGGAAGGGGAACCCGCAAGCCTGAGCTGAGGGGGTCAGAGAGGGGAACCCCAACCTGGGCTTGGCTAGGGGAACCCTCAAGCTTTTGGGGTCCCTGCTGAGCTCCCTGTTCCCTGCAGCGGGTGCACCTGGACATCCAAGTGGGTGAACACACCAACAACTACCCCGAAATCGCCGCCAGGGACAAACTGACGGAGCTGCAGCTCCGTGCCCGCCAGCTCCTGGACCAGGTGGAGCAGATCCAGAAGGAGCAGAACTACCAGCGGGTGAGGAAGGGGCACCTCAAAAAGAACAGGACCCCCTTTTTTCTTTGGATTTCTTGGCCCTCCGACTTTTTATTTCCCACCCTTCTTTTCTCCTGGCAGTACCGCGAGGAGCGTTTCCGCATGACAAGCGAGAGCACCAACCAGCGGGTGCTGTGGTGGTCCATCGCCCAGACCATCATCCTCATCCTCACTGGCATCTGGCAGATGCGGCACCTCAAGAGCTTCTTCGAGGCCAAGAAACTGGTGTAGCCCCCTCCCCAATCCCCGTCCTGCCTTTGGGGGAGCCCCCAAACCTCTTTGGGGGGGCTCTCTCAACCTCTGGAGATGCCCCCAAAGCTTTGAGGACGCTCCCTCAACCTCTGGAGACGCTCCCAAAGCTTTGGGGAGGCTCCCTCAACTGCTGGAGATGGTCCCAAAGCTTTTGGGGAGGCTCCCTCAACCTCTGGAGATGCCCCCAAGGCTTTGAGGACGCTCCCTCAACCTCTGGAGACGCTCCCTCAACCTCTGGAGATGGTCCCAAAGCTTTGAGGACGCTCCCTCAACCTCTGGAGATGGTCCCAAAGCTTTGGGGAGGCTCCCTCAACCTCTGGAGAGGCTCCCAAAGCTTTGGGGAGGCTCCCTCAACCTCTGGAGACGCTCCCTCAACCTCTGGAGATGGTCCCGAAGCTTTGGGGAGGCTCCCTCAACCTCTGGAGAGGCTTCCAAAGCTTTGGGGAGGCTCCCTCAACCTCTGGAGAGGCTTCCAAAGCTTTGGGGAGGCTCCTTCAACCTCTGGAGAGGCTTCCAAAGCTTTGGGGAGGCTCCCTCAACCACTGGAGATGGTCCCAAAGCTTTGGGGAGGCTCCCACAGCTTTTGGGGGGGCTCCCATAGCTCTTACGGGGGGCACCTATGACTTCTAGTGTGGTCCATTAACCTTGGGGGGGGCTCTCGCAACACCTGGAGGGGCTCCCAACAGCTCTGGGGTTCTCCCACAAGCTTGGGGGTTCTTCCACACCACCTGGAGCAGCTCCTCCATCCCTGGAGGGGCTCCCGTAGTCCTACGGGGGTGGGGGACAGGTTTTGGGGTGTCCCCCACTTGCTGTCGAGGACCCTGCGATGCATTTGGTGGCAAAATAAAGGGTTTTGGGGTCCGAGGCGGCTGGCCCGTGGGTTTTTGGGGCGCGGGGGTGGCTGTGGGGCTGCACCGAGCCGGGGGGCTCAGTTACCCGGTTGTTGAGCGTCCTTCCTCCCACTTCACCCCAACAGAAGAATCTGGGGGACCCAGTGGTGGTGCTGAGTCTTCCAGCGCTAGGGGGCGCTCTGGACATGCGAGTCGTGGTATGTGGTGTTCGTAGTCCTCGAATGGGTATGCGGGTTATGGGTGCCGCTCTGAGCGTCCTCTCGCTTGCGCTGGTGCCGTTCTGGCTGCGCGATGTCGGTATCTATGGTACCTGGGAGGGGCGCTGTGGCGCGGTGCCGGTGCCGCTCTGGGCGTCCTCTCGCTGCTCCGGCGCCGCTCTGGGCGTGCGGGGGGGGGGGGTGGTGGTGGTGGGTCGGTGGCGGAAGTGGAAGCGGCGGGAGGGAAGATGGCGGCGTTCGAGCACATGGGACTGGACGGGCGGCTGTTGCGGGTGCGGGGCGGGGGGGACCGGGGGCCTGGGAGAGGGCACCGGGGGAGCTGCGTGCGGAGGGGACAACGGGGAGCCCTTAGGGACGGAGGGAGAATGAGGGGACCAGGACGCTGGGGTCCCTTGAGGGAGGGAGGTGCAGGATATTGGGGTCCCTCTGGGGATGTGAAGGGCATGAGGGGACCAGGGCATTGGGGTCACTTTGAGAGCAGGGGCGACGTGAGGGACAGGATTGAAGATCCCCCCGGTGGGAAGGGGACACCGGGGTCCCCTTGGAAGGGGAAGGTGGCCGGGAATGGGGGGGTGGGTGGCGTGAGGGGCTGGGATTTAGGGTCCCTGGCTGGGGAGGGGACACTGGATTCCCTTTTGGGGTGGCAGGGAAGCCACATAGGGCCTGGCCACCACGTCCTGTCAGTAGGGAGGTGACAGGGACGCTGGGGCCTCTATGTTGGGGGCGGGGGAAACCATGAAGTGTCAGGGCTTTGGGGTCCCTTTGAGGGGGCCACGAAGGGTCGGGACACCGGGATCCTTCGAGGTGGTGGCGATTCTCAGGCTTGTGTCCCCTCACCGTGAGGAGGGGTGGGGGGGGTATCTGTGGGGGTCAGGGGGAGCTGGTGTGGAAGCCCGAGGTGCTGTCCCCGCAGGCGGTGGCGGAGCTGGGCTGGGCCATCCCCACGCCCATCCAGGCTGAGGCCATTCCCCTGGCGCTGGAGGGACGCGACCTCCTGGCCCGGGCCAGGACCGGCTCCGGGAAAACGGGGGCGTACGGGCTGCCGCTGCTCCAGCACCTCCTGCGCGTCAAGGCGGTGAGGGGGGCACCCGGGGAGGCCAGGGGGGCTTTTTGGGGGGTAGGGAGGCTTCTGGGGGGCACCAAAGGGTGGGAATGGGGGCTTTGGGGAGCCAGGGAGCACCAGGGGGGCACTTGGAGTGGAAAGGATGGGCTCCATGGGGATCCAGGGCTCTGTGGGGCGGGGGGGGGATCCTGTAGGGTGAGTTCAGGGTGGGCTCTGTGGGGCATGCGGGCTCTATGGGGCACATAGGTCCTTCAGGGGGACTCTGTGGGGCACGGGGGCTCCGTGGGGCATGTGGGTCCTGCAGGGTGGGTTCAGGGTGGGGGCTCTGTGGGGCACGTAGGTGCTACAGGATGGGTTCAGACTGGGCTCCGTGGGGGCTCCGTGGGGCACGTGGGTCCAGCACGCTGAGCTCAGACTGGGCTCTGTGGGGTGAGGGGATCCTGTAGGGTGAGCTCAGGGTGGGTTCTGTGGGGCTTTCGGGCTCTATGGGGCACATAGGTCCTTCAGGGTGGGTTCTATAGGGTAGGAGGGCACTGCAGGGTTGGCTCTGTGGGGCACTTGGGTTGTGTAGAGTGAGTTCAGGGTGGGCTCTATGGGGCAGGTGGGTTCTGTAGGGCACGTGGGTCCTTCAGAGTGGGCTCTATGGGGCATGTGGGTCCTTAAGGGTGAGCTCAGGGTGAGTTCTGGGGGGCACCGCAGGGTAGGCTCTATGGGACATGTGGGTCCTATAGGATGAATTCAGGGTGGGCTCTGTGGGGCACGGGGGCTCCGTGGGGCATGTGGGTCCTGCAGGATGCGTTCAGGGTGGGCTCCATGGGGCACATGGGTCCTACAGGGTGGGTTCAGGGTGGGGGCTCTGTGGGGCACGTAGGTGCTACAGGATGGGTTCAGGCTGGGCTCCGTGGGGGCTCTGTGGGGCGTGTGGGTCCAGCAGGCTGAGTTCAGGCTGGGCTCTGTGGGGTGAGGGGATCCTGTAGGGTGAGCTCAGAGTGGGTTCTGTGGGGCTTTCGGGCTCTATGGGGCACATAGGTCCTTCAGGGTGGGTTCTGTAGGGCAGGAGGGCACTGCAGGGTTGGCTCTGTGGGGCACTTGGGATGTGTAGAGTGAGTTCAGGGTGGGCTCTATGGGGCAGGTGGGTTCTGTAGGGCACGTGGGTCCTTAAGGGTGAGTTCAGGGTGGGCTCTGTGGGGCACGGGGGCTCCGTGGGGCATGTGGGTCCTGCAGGATGCGTTCAGGGTGGGCTCCATGGGGCACATGGGTCCTACAGGGTGGGTTCAGGGTGGGGGCTCTGTGGGGCACGTAGGTGCTACAGGATGGGTTCAGGCTGGGCTCCATGGGGGCTCCGTGGGGCACGTGGGTCCAGCAGGCTGAGTTCAGGCTGGGCTCCGTGGGGCATGTGGGTCCTGTGGGTCCTGCAGGGTGAGATCAGACTGGGCTCCGTGGGGTGTATGGGTCCTGCAGGGAGAGCTCAGGCTGGGCTCCATGGGGGCTCCATGGGGTGCGGTGGCTCCGTGGGGAACATGGGTCCAGCAGGCTGAGCTCAGGCTCGGCTCCATGGGGTGCGGTGGCTCCGTGGGGGCTCCGTGGGGCACATGGGTCCAGCAGGCTGAGCTCAGGCTGGGCTCCGTGGGGCACGTGGGTCCTGCAGGCTGAGCTCAGACTGGGCTCCGTAGGGCACGTGGGTCCAGCAGGGTGAGCTCAGGCTGGGCTCCGTGAGGGCTCCGTGGGGCACATGGGTCCTGCAGGCTGAGCTCAGGCTGGGCTCCGTGGGGGCTCCGTGGGGTGCGGTGGCTCTGTGGGGGCTCCGTGTGACCCCGGTCCTGTCAGGCTCCTTCGGCAGTGGCGCAGGCAGTGCGGGCGCTGGTGCTGGTGCCGTCCAAGGAGCTGGGGCAGCAGGTGGTGCGCAGCCTGCGGCAGCTGGCGGCGTTTTGCGCCCGCGACGTGCGGGTGGCCGATCTCTGCGCCCACAGCGACCTGGCCGCACAGCGGTAAGCTCTATCCTGGCCCCCTCCCCGCCCTCCGCTGCCACCGCCGCTGCCATCCCCGTCGCCGCTGATTGTCTCTCTGGCCAGGCCGGTGCTGATGGAGAAGCCAGACGTGGTGGTGGGGACGCCGGCGCGGGTGCTGGCACATCTCGGCGCCCGCAGCCTCAGCCTGAGGCACTCGCTCGAGCTCTTGGTGCTGGACGAGGCCGACCTGCTGCTCTCCTTCGGCTTCGGGGAGGACATCAAGGCCCTGCTCTGGTGAGGTGGGGGGGGACAGGGACCTCGGGGGCACTGCCGGGGCTGGAGGGTGTGGGGGCAGAGCTTGAGGTTTGGAGGGCACTGCTGGAGTTGGAGGATTTGGGGGGCAGAGCTTGGGACTTGGGGGGGTACTGCCAAGTCTAGAGGGTTTGGGGGGCAGAACCTGGGGTTTGGGGGTGGTACAAAGGGTTTGGGGGGCACTGTGGGTGTTGGAAGATGTGGGGAGCAGAGCTTGGGGTTTGGGGGGCACTGTGGGTGCTGGAGGACATGGGGGCCAGAGGGTTTGGGGGTTACAGGAGGTTTGGGGGCACTGTGGGTGCTGGAGGACATGGGGGGCAAAGGGTTTGGGGGTTACAGGGGATTTGAGGGGGCAAGGCTTGGGGGCACTGGTGGGGCTGGAAGATTTGGGGGACACAGCCAGAGGCTTGGGTGGGGGAAACCGGGGGATTTGGGGGGACACAGCCAAGGTTTTGGGGGACAGTGGCGACATGGGAGGTGCAGAGGGGCTGGAAAGGAGGAATCTCGGCGTCACCACGTCTGGTTCCGAGCATTTGGGAGGCGGTCCCTGTCACCTCCAGTCTTGGGGGGCTGGCACTGAGCCCCCTCTCCTGCTGCCTCCCAGCCATCTCCCCAAGATCTACCAAGCGCTGCTGATGTCGGCCACCTTCAGCCCCGACGTGGAGACCCTCAAGGAGCTCGTGCTGCACAACCCGGTGAGGGGGGCACGCGGGGAGATTTGGGGGGACTCTGAGGGAGGTTTGAGGGATCCAAGGTGAGATTTGAGGGATCTAGGGGGAGGTTTGAGAGGTCTAGGGGGAGGTTTGAGGGGTCTACAGGGGGGCTTGAAGGGTCTGGGGAGGTTTGAGGGATCCGGGGTGAGATTTGAGGGATCCAGGGTGAGATTTGAGAGGTCTAGAGGAAGACTTGAAGGGTCTGAGGAGCTTTGAGGGATCCGGGGTGAGATTTGAGGGATCCAGGGTGAGATTTGAGAGGTCTAGAGGAAGGCTTGAAGGGTCTGAGGAGCTTTGAGGGATCTAGGGGGAGCTTTGAGGGATCTAGGGGGAGGTTTGAGGGATCTGGGGTAGGTTGGAGGGATCTGGGGGTAGGTTGGAGGGGTCTAGAGGGAGGCTTGAAGAGTCTGGGGAGGTTTGAGGGATCTGGGGTGAGATTTGAGGGATCTAGGGGGAGGTTTGAGAGGTCTAGAAGAGGGGCTTGAAGGGTCTGGGGAGGTTTGAGGGATCTGGGGTGAGATTTGAGGGATCTAGGGGGAGGTTTGAGAGGTCTAGAAGGGAGGCTTGAAGGGTCTGGGGAGGTTTGAGGGATCTGGAGTGAGATTTGAGGGATCTGGGGGGAGGTTTGAGAGGTCTAGAAGGGAGGCTTGAAGGGTCTGGGGAGGTTTGAGGGATCTGGAGTGAGATTTGAGGGATCTGGGGGGAGGTTTGAGAGGTCTAGAAGGGAGGCTTGAAGGGTCTGGGGAGGTTTGAGGGATCTGGGGTGAGATTTGAGGGATCTAGGGGAAGGTTTAGAGGGATCTAGGAGGAGGTTTGAGAGGTCTAGAGGGAGGCTTGAAGGGTCTGAGGAGGTTTGAGGGATCCAGGGGAAGGTTTGCGAACTTTGAGTGCTTGGCGGCAGGGGATGTTTGAGGGATCTAGGGGAGGTTTGAGAACTTTGAGTGGATGTTTGAGGGCCGGAGGGGCAGATTTGAAGGATCTGGGGGAGGTTTGAGGTCTCGGCTAACCCCGCGGTGCCGTGGCAGGTGACGGTTCGCCCTGCGGAGCCGCAGCTGCCCGGCAGCTCGCAGTTGCGGCAGTTCGTGGTGCGCTGCGGCACCGAGGAGGACAAGTTCCTCCTGCTCTGCGCCCTCCTGAAGCTGCGGCTGCTGCGCGGCCGCGCTCTGCTCTTCGTGGGCGCCCTCGCCCGCTGCTACCGCCTCAAACTCTTCCTCGAGCAGTTTGGCATCCCCGCCTGCGCCCTCAACTCCGAGCTGCCCGCACGCTCCCGGTGAGCCTTGGGGGGGACCCAGGAGACCCTGGGTGCTCCAGGAGAACCTGGAGGGGGGCTCTTGGGTTGCCTGGGGAGAGGTTCTTGGAGGTCAGGAGAACCTGAGGGGCTCTTGGGTTGCCTGGGGAGATGTTCTTGGAGGTCAGGAGAACCTGGAGGGCTCTTGGGTTGCCTGGAGAGATGTTCTTGGCGGTCAGGAGAACCTGAGGGGCTCTTGGGTTGCCTGGGGAGATGTTCTTGGAGGTCAGGAGAACCTGAGGGGCTCTTGGATTGCCTGGGGAGATGTTCTTGGAGGTCAGGAGAACCTGAGGGGCTCTTGGGTTGCCTGGGAAGATGTTCTTGGAGGTCAGGAGAACCTGGGGGGCTCTTGGGTTGCCTGGAGAGATGTTCTTGGAGGTCAGGAGACCCTTGGGGTGCCAGTGAGATGCCCATGGGGATCAGGAGAACCTGGGAGGCACTTGGATGCCCAGGGAGATGCCCATGCGGGTCTGGAGAACCTGGGGGATCCAGGAGAAATAGGAAGCTCTTGGATTCCCAGGGAGAAGCCCATGGGGTTCAGGAGAACTTGAGGGGCTCTTGGTTGCCTTGTCCCCAGGTGCCACGTCATCACCCAGTTCAACCGCGGCGTCTACGACTACATCGTGGCCACCGATGAGGAGGCGCCGGCCCTGCCCACGGGGCAGCCCCCACGCAAGAAACGCAAGGGCCCTGCGCACAGGTGCGACCTGGGTGCCACCAGCGTCCTTGGAGGTGCTACCAGTGTCCTTGGAGGTGCCACCAAGGCCCTAGGGGTGCTACCAGTGTCCTTGGAGGTGCCACCAAGGCCCTAGGGGTGCTACCAGTGTCCTTGGAGGTGCCACCAAGGCCCTAGGGGTGCCACCAGCGTCCTTGGAGGTGTCACCAGTGTCCTTGGAGGTGCCACTAAGGCCCTAGGGGTGCTACCAGTGTCCTTGGAGGTGCCACCAAGGCCCTAGGGGTGCTACCAGTGTCCTTGGAGGTGCCACCAAGGCCCTAGGGGTGCTACCAGTGTCCTTGGAGGTGCCACCAAGGCCCTAGGGGTGCTACCAGTGTCCTTGGAGGTGCCACCAAGGCCCTAGGGGTGCCACCAGCGTCCTTGGAGGTGTCACCAGTGTCCTTGGAGGTGCCACCAAGGCCCTAGGGGTGCTACCAGTGTCCTTGGAGGTGCCACCAAGGCCCTAGGGGTGCTACCAGTGTCCTTGGAGGTGCCACCAAGGCCCTAGGGGTGCCACCAGCGTCCTTGGAGGTGTCACCAGTGTCCTTGGAGGTGCCACCAAGGCCCTAGGGGTGCTACCAGTGTCCTTGGAGGTGCCACCAAGGCCCTAGGGGTGCCACCAGTGTCCTTGGAGGTGCCACCAAGGCCCTAGGGGTGCTACCAGTGTCCTTGGAGATGCCACCAAGGCCCTAGGGGTGCTACCAGTGTCCTTGGAGGTGCCACCAAGGCCCTAGAGGTGCCACCAGTGCCCTGTGGTTGCCTCCGTGTCACCACAGTGCCCAAGGAAGGTGGCCCAGAGCCACAGAGACCTTCTGCCTACAGTGTCCCTGTCCCCTACCAAGATCTCAAGTCCCTGGAGATGTCCTTGTCCCTATGATTCCTGTGTTCCCACCATGTCCCCTTGTTCCTGTGGGTCATCTGAGGGTTACACAAAGGGTTCTCCTCCCCAGCGTGTCCAGATTCTTGAAGGTTCTCCTTGCCTCGTCCCCATGGGTCCCCTTTCCCAGCGTCCCAGATGTCCCTAGAGTTGTCCCCGTGTCCCCAGAGCCACCCCACCGCCTCCTATCACCCCTCCAGCAAGGCCAAGGACCCCGAATACGGCGTGGCCCGTGGCATCGACTTCCAAAACGTGGCCGCAGTCATCAACTTTGACGTCCCACCAACTCTTGACTCCTACATCCATCGCGTGGGCAGGTAGGTGGGGGACACAAGGATGGGACAACCAGCCTAGGGGGTCACAAAGTGACCCCCTAGGCTGGTTGTCCCATCCTTGTGTCCTCAGAACGGCTCGTGCCAACAACCCTGGCACGGCGCTCACCTTTGCGCTCCCCGAGGAGGAGGCCACCTTGGCTCAGATCGAAGACGCTCTTCTCGGAGGTGAGGATGACGCTTTGGGGAGGTGACACGGGGACATCGAGGCCTCTTCGGCTCACCCTACATTGTCCCCTTCCATCCCCAGAAAACGGCGAATCCATGCTCCAACCTTACAAGTTCTCCACGGAGGAGATCGAGGGATTGCGCTATCGCTGCCGGGTAAGCGCGTTGACATCGTTGTGGGGCCACCAGGTCTTAGAATCATAGAATCACCAGGTTGGAAAAGACCCATCGGATCATCGAGTCCAACCATTCCCATCAATCACTAAACCATGTCCCTCAGCGCCATGTACCTCAGGTCTCCCCTCAGCCTCCTCTTCTCCAGGCTAAACACCCCCAGCTCTCTCAGATGCTCCTCGGAATCCTTGTTCTCCAGCCCCCTCACCAGCTTCGTTGCTCTTCTCTGCACTCGCTCCAGAGCCTCAACATCCTCCTTGTGGTGAGGAGCCCAGAACTGACCCCAGGATTCGAGGAGCGGTCTCACCACGGCTGAGTCCGGAGGGAGAAGAACCTCCCTGCACCTGCTGGCCACGCCGTGTCTGATCCAAGCCAAGATGCCCTTGGCCTTCTTGAACACCTGGGCCCCTGCTGGCTCCTGTTCAACCAACACCCCCAGGTCCTTCCCCTCCAGGTGGTTTCCAGCCAGACTTCTCCTAGTCTGGAGCTGCTCAGGGTTGTTGTGCCCCAAGTGCAGGACCCGGCATTTGGCCTTGTTAAACCTCATCCCGTTGGTCTCAGTCCATGGATCCAGCCTGTTCAGATCCCTTTGGAGCCTCCTGACCCTTTAGCAGATGCAGCTTCCACCCAGCTTAGTGTCATCTCCAAACTCGCTAAGGTTGTCCTCGATCCCCTCATCCAGGTCGTTGATAAAGACATCGAACGGGGCTGGACTGAGCCCTGGGGACACCACTTGGAACTGGCCTCCAGCTGGAGTTGATTCCCTTTCCCACCATGGTCTTGAGCCCTTTTTTTGTGTCCCTCCCCCAGGACGCCATGCGCTCTGTCACCAAGCAGGCGGTGAAGGAAGCTCGGCTGCGGGAGATCAAGGACGAGCTGCTCAACTCGGAGAAACTCAAGGTAACGCCGCGAGCTCGGGGCTGGAGGTTTGGGTGGCCTTGAAGAACGGGCGCTAACGATGTCCCCGATTCTCCTTCTCCAGGCGTATTTCGAGGATAATCCCCGCGACCTCAACGTCCTGCGTCACGACAAACCCCTTCACCCGGCCATCGTCAAACCTCATCTCCGCAACGTCCCCGAGTACCTGGGTTTGTCTGGGGACCCTGGGGTGGGACGGTGGTGGAGAACGTGATTCTGGGGGGCAGAAGGGACAGGATGGAGACCTTGGGGTGGGACAGCGGTGGAGATCTGGATTCTGGGGGTGGAAAGGGGCAAGATTGGGACCTTGAGGTGTGGCCTTGATTCTAGGGGTGAAAAGGGACAGGATGGGGACCTTGGAGTGGGATGATGGTGAAGATCTGGATTCTAGAGGAGCAGAAGGGATGGGATGGGGACCTTGGAGCGTGATGGTGGTGGAAACCCTGGTTCTGGTGGGGTGAAAAGTTACAGATGGGGACCTTGGGGTGGGACGGTGGTGGAGATCTCGATTCTGGAGATCAAAAGGAACAGGATAGGGACCTTGGAGTGTGATGATGGTGGAGACTCCGATTCTGGGGGTGGAAAGGGACAGGATGGGGACTTTGGGGACCTTGTAGTGGGACAGTGGTGGAGATCTGGATTCTCGGGGGGGAAAAGGGACAGGATGGGGACCTTGGGGTGGGACAGCGGTGGAGATCTGGATTCTGGGGGTGGAAAGGGGCAAGATTGGGACCTTGAGGTGTGGCCTTGATTCTAGGGGTGAAAAGGGACAGGATGGGGACCTTGGAGTGGGATGATGGTGAAGATCTGGATTCTAGAGGAGCAGAAGGGATGGGATGGGGACCTTGGAGCGTGACGGTGGTGGAGACCCCGGTTCTGGTGGGGTGGAAAGTTACAGGATGGGAACCTTGGGGTGTGAAGATGATGGAGACCCCGATTCTGGGAAGGAAAAGGGACAGGATGGGAACCTTGAGGTGTGACCCTGATTCTAGGGGTGAAAGGGTCAGGATGGGGACCTTGGGGTGAGACGGTGGTGGAGATCTAGATTCTGGGGGTGAAGAAGGACAGGATGGGACCTTGGGGTGAGTTTTTGGGGGCCAGAGCCACCCTTGGAGCCCCTAACTCTGTCTTATCGCCGCCCTGGTCCCGCAGTGCCCCCGAGCCTCCGCGGCGTTGCCAACCCCTCCCTCAAGAAGCGCAAGGCCCTGCGACAGCCTCGACCCGGTGCCAGGAGCCGGCGCGGCACCACGGTGAGTGCCAGGCGGGCCCAGGGACCACCTCACTGTCCCCTCTCCGTGTCCTCCTCAACGCCGGGAGATCCAATGCCGTTTCTTCTTCCTTTTCCAGTCCCGTGGCACCGCCAACCCGCTCCAGACCTTCAAGTACGCCCGGCGCCACGCCAAGCGCCCTGCGGCCGCGCCGTCCTAGGCCTCTGCCCGTCCCGGGGGGCACCATGGTCGCCCCCAGCCCCTCGGCGAGGGCCGCAGTGTCACCATGCTGTCCCCTGCTGCCCCAATAAAGGTGCTAACCGGCCGTGCCGTCTCTTGCAGTCGCCTTGCTGAGCGTTTCTTGCGTCTACGTGACCGGGACAGGTTGGTGACGCGGCGCCAGGGCCTTATCGCCCCCCTTATCGCAGCCAAGGCCGAACGGGGACCATAAACCCGGGGCAAGGGCGCGGCGCTGACAGCTTTCGGGGCTCCCTTCCCCTCGGGCACCCGCCACCCCCGTGCCAGCATTGCCGGGAGCCCGAGAGCTGGGTAGATCTCATCCCAGCGCTGGCACGGTGCCTCGTGGGGGTTTGTCTGGCTCTGCGTACGCACCAGGCGTTCCCCAGATTGCCCGTCGAGGCATCTTATCACTGTCGTGGCATCTTATCGGTGTCTCGGTGACTTATCGAGGGGTCCAAGGCTGCCGGCTGGCCCTGAACCCTTCCCAGCACTGGGCAGAGGGCTCTGCTGCCGGCACGGGTTTCGCAGGGACACAACGGGATTCTCTTTCCCCTCCTTCCTGGTTTCTCTTTCCCCTCGCTCCCCATTGCTGGGCGGCACCGAGGTGCCCACAGCACAGGGCATGGGGGATGAGTTTCGAGGTTGGCACAGCCTCTCGGCTTCCTTCTCCATCCACCCCACCAACACCACGACCCTCACGGTGCTGCGATTGGGCCCGGCTCCAAAATCTCCCCCGTTTCCATAGAATCGTAGAATCACCAGTTGGAAGAGACCCATCGGATCATTGAGTCCAACCATTCCTATCAACCACTAACCCACGACCCTCAGCACCTCGTCCACCCGTCCCTTAAACCCCTCCAGGGAAGGGGACTCAACCCCCTCCCTGGGCAGCCTCTGCCAGGTCCCAATGACCCTTTCAATGAAAAATCTTTTCCTACTGTCCAGCCTGAACCTCCCCTGGTGGAGCTTGAGGCCATTCCCTCTCGTCCTGTCCCCTGTCCCTTGGGAGAAGAGCCCAGCTCCCTCCTCTCCACAACCTCCTCTCAGGGAGTTGCAGAGAGCAATGAGGTCTCCCCTCAGCCTCCTCTTCTCCAGGATTAACACCCCCAGCTCTCTCAGCTGCTCCTCGGAATCCTTGTTCTCCAGCCCCTTCCCCAGCTTTGTTGCTCTTCTCTGGACTCGCTCCAGAGCCTCAACATCCTTCTGGTGCTGAGGGCCCAGCACTGACCCCAGGATTTGAGGAGCGGTCTCCCCAGTGCCGAGTCCAGAGGGAGAAGAACCTCCCTGGCCCTGCTGGCCACGCCGTTTCTGCTCCAAGCCAAGATGCCCTTGGCCTTCTTGGCCACCTGGGCCCCTGCTGGCTCGTGTTCAACCAACACCCCCAGGTCCTTCCCCTCCAGGTGGTTTCCAGCCAGACTTCCAGCAGTCTGGAGCTGCTCAGGGTTGTTGTGCCCCAAGGGCAGGACCTGGTGTTTGGCCTCATTAAACCTCATCCCATTGGTCTCAGCCCATGGATCCAGCCTGTTCGGATCCCTTTGGAGAACCTCAAAACCCTCCAGCAGATCCACGGTTCCCGCCAGCTCGGTGTCATCGCTGTGGGGCTCCTCCCCGGCTGGCGTGCGGTGGCTGGCGGCGCCTATCGATCGCGGTTAATGATCACAAGGCATTTACAGCTTCGCCGAGGGCTGATTGGCTTCGGTGCCGTCAGGCCAGAAGACCTCACCCCACCGGCGACCGCCCTGGGTCTGCAGGGTCTTATAGGAGAGCAGCAAAGCCACCGGCGCCCTCCTTCCCCTCCACGATGTCGGGCTCCGTCGCGCTGGCCGGTGCCATGCTGGGTGCCCTCCTGGGGCTGGTAGGAGCCTGGGGGTTGACGCGGGGACGGGGTGCGGTGACCAAGCCGGGGTGGTGGCCCTCGGGTGTTGTTTGAGGAGCTGAGGGGGGTACGACTGGTGGGACACCACTATGTGGTCCATTGGGTGCTGGTTGGAGGGACTTGGGGGTGGTAGAGCCAGGGGGACACCAACACGGTGACCGTTAGGTGCTGCTTGGAGGGTCTGGGTGTAGAAGAACCAGGAGGATGCCAACACGGTGCTTCTTAGATGCTGTTTGGAAGGCTTGGGGGACGATGGAGCTGGTAGGACCTCGAGACGATGCCTGTTGGATGCCATTTGAAGGGCTTGGAGATGGCAGAGCTGGTGGAACCCCAACATGGTGCTTGTTGGGTGCTCTTCGAAGGGCTTGGGAATGATGGAGCTGGTGGGACCCCAGGACAGTGCCTGTTGGGTGCTGTTTGGAGGGTTTGGAGATGATTGAGCTGGTGGGACCTCAAGATGGTGCCTGCTGGGTGCTGTTTGGAGGGTTTGGAGATGTTTGAGCTGGTGGGACCTCAAGACGGTGCCCGTTGGGTGCTGTCTGGAGATGATGGAGCTGGTGGGACCCCAAGACGGTGCCTGCTGGGTGCAGTTTGGAGGGCTTGGAGATGATGAAGCTGGTGGAACCCCAGGATGGTGCCTGCTGGGTGCTGTTTGGAGGGTTTGGGCACCGTACCCACCCTTGTCCAACCCCCACAGGCCGCCCCGACGCTCACCCCCATCCACCGTGCCGGTTACTGCGCCTTCTACGGCGAATGCGGCCGCAACCCGGAGGTGAACGTCTCGCTGGTGGCCTCCAAGGTGCCGTGTCTGTCCAACACGCCGGCGCGGGTGGTCAACGAGGGGTCGCTGCTGTCCCAGCTGCGCAACGTCTGCCCCGAGCTGGTGCGCGAGGCCAATGAGACGACGCTCGTTTGCTGCAACCTAGCTCAACTCAAGGCCCTCCAGCTCAGTTTGGCTCTTTCGGGCACCGTCCTCTCCCGGTGCCCTTCGTGCGCCAGGAACTTCGCCAACATCTACTGCAACAACATCTGCAGCCCCAACCAGAGCCTCTTCACCAACGTCACCCGCGTCGTCAACCACACCACGGCGCTGGGGCTGCGCCAGTTGGCCGTGGTCGAGTACCAAATCTTCTACCGCAAGGACTTTGCCGACGCCTCCTTCACCTCGTGCCACGGCGTCCGCTTGCCGGCCACCGGCGGCTACGCCCTGGACACCATGTGTGGCCGTTACGGGGCGCGGCTCTGCACCCCCCAGCGCTGGTTGGACTTCCAAGGCGATAAAAACAACGGGTTGGCGCCGCTGCAGATCGACTTCCACCTGGTGCCTAACGGCACGGAGCCCGGCGAGGCCATCGTGCCGCTGGAGGGGCGAGCGTGGCGCTGCGACCAAGCTCTCAGCGCCGAGGAGCAACCGTGCTCGTGCCAGGACTGCGCCGCGTCCTGCGCGCCGGTGCCGGCGCCGGAGCCCCCGCGGCCTCCCTATCGCCTCGGTCAAGCCGACGGCGCGTTGGTTCTCTGCATGTTTCTCTTCATCTTCTTTGCTCTCGTCTTCCTCACCGACATCCTGGCTCGGCGCTGGAGGGCCAAGCAAGGCACCACCACCCAATCGGTTCCGGCGCGACCCAACTGCTGCTCTGCACGTCTCGGTGACGCCGGACACCGTGTCCTGGCAAAGATTTTCTGCCGCTGGGGGACGTTGGTGGCTGGGCACCCCTGGCCGGTGCTGGTGGTGGCGCTGGTGCTGGTCGGAGGGTTATCGGCTGGTTTGGTGAAGCTCCGTCTCACCACGGACCCCGTGGAGCTGTGGTCGGCGCCGGATAGCCGCGCCCGGCGAGAAAAAGCATTTTACGACGAGCATTTTGGTCCTTTCCTCCGAACCAACCAGGTGATCGTGACGGCGCCGGGAAGATCCAGCAGCACCTACGACTCGGTGGTGTTGGGCACCAAGAACTTCAGTGGGATCCTGACGCTGGAGGTGCTGCAGGTGCTGCTGGAGCTCCAGGAGCGCCTGGCGGCCACCACAGCGTGGTCACCAGTGGCCGGGAGGGAGGTGAAGCTCAGCGATGTCTGCTACGCGCCCCTCAACCCCGAGGAACCCACCGTGGGTGACTGTTGCGTCAACAGCGTCACCCAGTACTTCCAGAACAACGGGTCCCACCTGGCCATGACGGCCACGCAGACCGTGGGCAAGGAAACCGGCACCGTCAACTGGCGCGACCACCTCATCTACTGCGTCAAGTGGGTGCAGGGAGACGGCTCGGGGGTGTCCAGCATGGCAGGGTGTCCACGGGGTCAGGGCGGTGTCCACAAGGTCAAGGTGATGCCCACAGGGTTAAGGTGATGCCCCCCTGGGTGTCCAGCGTAGCACGGTGTCCATGGGGTCAAGGTGATGTCCACAAGGTCAAGGTGATGCCTACAGGGTGTCCAGCATGGCACGGTGTCTGTAGGGTCAAGGTGGTGTCCACAGGGTCAAGGTGATGCCCATAGGTTCAAGGTGATGTCCACAAGGTCAAGGTGATGCCTACAGGGTGTCCAGCATGGCACGGTGTCTATAGGGTCAAGGTGGTGTCCACAGGGTCAAGGTGATGCCCACAGGTTCAAGGTGATGTCCACAAGGTCAAGGTGATGCCTACAGGGTGTCCAGCATGGCACGGTGTCTATAGGGTCAAGGTGGTGTCCACAGGGTCAAGGTGATGCCCACAGGTTCAAGGTGATGTCCACAAGGTCAAGGTGATGCCCACAGGGTGCCCAGCGTGGTATGATGTCTATAGGGTCAAGGTGATGCCCACAGGGTCAAGGTGGGGTCCACAAGATGTCCAGCCTGGCACAGTTTCCACAAGGTCAAGGTAGGTGATGCCCACAGGACGTCCAGCATGGTGTGGTGTCCATGGGGTCAAGGTGATGCCCACGAGGTCAAGGTGATGACCACAGGGTCAAGGTGGTGTCCACAGGGAGCCCAGCATGGCATGGTGTCTATAGGGTCAAGGTGATTTCCACAGGGTCAAGGTGATGCCCCCTGGGTGCCCAGCATGGCACAGTTTCTACAAGGTCAAGGTGATACCTACAGGGTGTCCAGTGTGACGTGATGCCCACAAGGTCAGGATGATGCCCACAGGGTGCCCGTCATGGCATGGTGCCCATGGTCATGGGCTTGGGGTGGTACCTATGGGGTGTCCAGCATGGCACGGTGTCTGTGGGACCAGGGTGATGCCCACAAGGTGTTGGGCACGGCATGGTGCCCATGGGGTGCTGGCCGACGGGATTGGGCACTCAGCCCCAGCTCACTGGGCGCCGTGTCCCCACCAGCTCCCCGCTCTCCTTCAAGGACATCACGACACTGGAGCTGAGCTGCATGGCTGAATATGGTGGCCCCGTCTTCCCCTACATCGCCTTCGGAGGCTACCCTGGTGAGCACCGGCCTCACCGCGAGGGGTGGGGTGTCCATGGGGGGCTGTGTGGGTGGTTGGGTGGATGGTTGGGTGGTTGGATGAATGGTTGAGTGGTTGGATGGATGGTTGAGTGGTTAGACGGATGGTTGGGTGGATGGTTTGGTGGTTGGATGGATGGTTGAGTGGTTGGATGGATGGTTGAGTGGATGGTTGAGTGGTTGGATGGATGGTTGAGTGGATGGTTGGGTGGTTGGATGGATGGTTGAGTGGAGGGTTGAGTGGTTAGATGGATGGTTGGGTGGTTGGATAGGTGGTTGAGTGGATGGTTGAGTGGTTGAGTGGGTGGTTGGGTGGCTGGATGGATGGTTGGGTGGTTGGATAGATGGTTGGGTGGTTGGATGGATGGTTGAGTGGAGGGTTGAGTGGTTAGATGGATGGTTGAGTGGTTGGATAGGTGGTTGAGTGGTTGAGTGGGTGGTTGGGTGGCTGGATGGATGCTTGGGTGGTTGGATAGATGGTTGGGTGTTTGGATGGATGGTTGAGTGGTTGGATAGATGGTTGAGTGGATGGTTGGATGGATGGTTGGGTGGAGGGTTGAGTGATTAGATGGATAGTTGGGTGGTTGGATGGATGGTTGAGTGGTTGGATGGATAGTTGGGTGGTTGGATAGATGGTTGAGTGGATGGTTGGTTGGTCAGTCAGATGGGTAGGTGGATAGGTGGATGGATGGGTGACCCCAGGGGGTGTCACCTGCTGTCCCCGCAGACTCCGAGTACACCGAGGCTGAAGCCTTGATCATCACCTACTCCCTCAACAACTTCCCCCGCGACGACCCTCGCTACGAGTGGGCTCAGAGCTGGGAGAGCCGCTTCCTCGAGGTGGTCAGCGACTTCCAGCGCACCCACGGCCCCAACCTCTCCGTCGTCTTCATGGCCGAGGTGAGGAACCCTCCAGCTGGTGGGACTTGGGGGGCACCTCGAGGTGCTCTCAGCACCTCCTCACCCATCTCCGTCCTGGCAGCGCTCGCTGGAGGACGAGATCAACCGCACCACGGTGGAGGACGTCTCCGTCTTCGCCATCAGCTACCTCGTGGTCTTCATCTACATCGCCCTGGCGCTGGGCGAGTACACAGCCTGGCGTCGCGTCCTGGTGGGCGCCGGGAGAGGTTCTGGGGTGGTGCCACCACCTTGGGGCTCCCCGCCGGGTGCTGGAGAAGGTGGCTTCGCCCCCGCAGGTGGAGTCGAAGGTGACGCTGGCGCTGGGGGGCATCGTGGTGGTGCTGGGCGCCGTGCTGGCCTCCATGGGCTTCCTGGCGCTGCTGGGGCTGCCATCGTCCCTCATCATCCTCGAGGTGGTGCCCTTCCTCGTCCTCGCCGTGGGCGCGGACAACATCTTCATCTTCGTGCAGGAGCTCCAGGTAGGGGGGCGCGGAGAGGGCACCGGGGTCCCCACGGCGCAGGGGGATGCGGGGACACCTTGGAGACACCTTAGGGACACCTTGGGGACAAGGGTTGCCATGAGACAGAGGGACAGCTATGGACAAGGGGGTCCTGTTGGGGCAGGGGGACACTGGGACACCTTGGAGACACCTTGGGGACACCCTGGGGACACCTTGGGGACAAGGATTCCCATGAGGTAGGGGGACAAGGATTCCCATGAGGTAGAGGGACAGCTGTGGGCATGAAGGTTCTCTTGGAGCGCAGGGACACTGGGACACCTTGGGGACACCTTGGGGACAGGGGTTCCCATGGGATAGAGTGACAGCTGTAGGCGTGGAGGTCCTGTTGGGGTGGGGGGACACCGGGACACCTTGGGGACACCTTGGGGACAGGGGTTCCCATAGGATAGAGGGACAGCTGTGGGTATGGAGGTCCTGGTGGGGTGTGGGGACACTCGGACACCCTGGGGAAAGGTCCCATGGGGCAGGTGAGTGTCCTTGGGTGGTGGTGTCCCCTTGGATCCCGAGGGTGGTGGCACCCATGGGGCAGGCGGACATGGGGACCCCTTAGCCACCCCTGGGTGGATGGTGGTGGCCGTTCTGAGACCTTGAGATGGTGACGCTTACGGGACAGAGGGACACGGGGACCCCCTGGGTCTGAGTGGGGTTGATGGCTGTTCTGGGACCCCGAGATGGTGACACCCATGGGGCAGGGGGACACGGGGACCCTTTGGGTCTGGGTGGGTGGTGATGGTTGTTCTGGAACCCTGAGATGGTGGCACCCAGGGGACATGGGGACCCCTCGGGGCTGGGGGGGGTGTTGGCCCCCATGGTGACATCCCTGCCAGCAGCAGGCGCAGCGGGCGCCGGGCGAGCGGCTGGAGCAGCACGTGGGACGCGTCCTGGCGCAGGTGGCACCCAGCATGCTGCTCTGCAGCCTCTCCGAGGTCATCTGCTTCCTCCTGGGTGAGCGAGGACAGGGGGACAGGGGGGACATGGGGAGGTGGGGGGCACGGGAGGCACACAGGGACACAGGGGACAAGGGGGATATGAGGAGGTGGGGGGCACAGGAGGGACACGGGGACACAGGGGGATACGGGGACATGGGGGGCACAGGAGGGATAAGGGGACACAAGGGACAAGGAGGATACGGGGACATGGGGGGCACAGGAGGGATAAGGGGACACAAGGGACAAGGAGGATATGGGGAGGTGGAGGGCACAGGAGGGACACGGGGACACAGGGGACAAGGGGGATACGGGGACATGGGGGGCACAGGAGGGATAAGGGGACATTGGGGACATGGGGACATGGGGATGGGGGACACAAGAGGCATGGGGATGTGGGGGACAAGGGGACGTGGGGCACAGGGGACACAGGGACATGGGGGACACAAGAGGGACAAGGGGATAAGGAGATAAGGGGCACAGGAGGGACACAGCAACGGGGGGACACGAGGGGCACAGGGACAGGGTTGGCAC
This sequence comes from Clamator glandarius, assembly GCA_033459285.1. Classification (NCBI taxonomy): domain Eukaryota; kingdom Metazoa; phylum Chordata; class Aves; order Cuculiformes; family Cuculidae; genus Clamator; species Clamator glandarius. Next base: position 140,707 of record JAUNZM010001319.1, read on the forward strand.
AGGGACAGGGTTGGCACAGGAGGGAAAAGGGGACGTGGGGGACAGGGGGGACTCGAGGGGCACGGGGATGTGGGGGACACAGGGACATGGGGGACAAGGGGACATGGGGGGCACAGGTGGGACAAGGGGACTCTGGAGACAGGGGGATGGGGCACAGGGGTCACAGGGCCATGGGGGACACAGGAGGGAGACAGGGACATGGGGACACGGGGTCAGGGGGCACAGGGACATGGGGACACGGGGGGCATAGGAGGGACATGGGGGACAGAGGGACACTGGAGACAAGGTGACTGGGACATGGAGACACTGGAGGGGCACAGGGGACATGGGGACAACATAAGAACATGGGGGACAGAGGGAACAAGGAGACAGTAGGACACATGGGGACAGGAAGGACATGGGTGTCCTGGGGACATGGGGACACAGGGGTCATGAAGGACATGGGTACATGGAGATGTGAGGGTCATGGGGACATGAGGGACACGGGGGTCATAGGGTCATGGGGGACATGGGGACGTGAGGGACACGAGGGTCATGGGGACATGGGGGTCATAGGGACATGGGGACATGGGAATGTGAGGGACATGGGGGTCATAGGGATGGGGGCATGGGGACACAAGGACATGGGGACACGGGGGTGATGGGGCCATGGGCACACGGGGGTCATAGGGACATGGGGGCCATGGGGACACGGGGGTCATGGGGCCATGGGGGTCATAGGGCCATGGGGACAAGGGGGCCATGGCGACACGGGGGCCATGGGGGCCATGGGGACATGGGGGTCATGGGGCCATGGAGGCCATGGGGACACGGGGGTCATTGGGCCATGGGGGCCATGGGGACACGGGAGTCATGGGGCCATGGGGGTCATAGGGCCATGGGGACACAGGGGCCATGGGGACACGGGGATCATGGGGATCATAGGGACATGGGGGTCATGGGGCCATGGGGGTCATAGGGTCATGGGGACACTGGGGCCACGGGGGTCATAGGGACATGGGGCTATGGGGACACGGGGGTCATAAGGATGTGGCAACATGGGGGTTATGGGGCCATGAGGTCACGGGGGTCATAGGGACATGGGGACAGAGGGGTCACAGGGCACAGGGCCATGGTGACAGGGGTTGCACTGCCGTGTCCCCTAGGGTCGCTGTCGTCCATGCCCGCTGTGCGCACCTTCGCCCTGACGGCCGCCGTGGCCATCGCCTTCGACTTCCTCCTGCAGATCTCGGGCTTCGTCGCCCTCGTGGCCCTCGACGCCCGGCGGCAGGAGGTGACACACCCGGGGACACGGGGGACAGTCACACTAGGGCCTGGGGCGGGAGGGGGGACATGGGGTGACCAGGGTGGACATGAGGTCCCCATGGGAATGAAGATACCCAGGTGGTCCCACGATGGGCTTGGGGTGGTGAGATAGTCATGGGATGGACGTGGGGTCTCCATGGGTGGGAAGGTGCCCAGGTGGTCCCATGATGGCCTTGGGGTGGTGAGGGTGGGCAGGGGTGGACATGGAGTGACCAGGGTGGACATGGGATTCCCGTGGGGTTGGAGAAACCCAGGTGGGCCCACGATGGGCTTGGGGTGGTGAGGGTGGACATGGATGGACATGGGAATGAGGGTGCCCAGGTGGTCCCACAATGGCCTTGGGGTGATGAGGGTGGGCAGGGATGGACATGGGGTGACCAGGGTGGACATGAGGTCCCAAAGGGAATGAAGAAACCCAGGTGGACCCACGATGGCCTTGGGGTGGTGAGGGTGGGCAGAGGTGGACATGGAGTGACCAGGGTGGACATGGGATTCCCGTGGGGTTGGAGAAACCCAGGTGGGCCCACGATGGGCTTGGGGTGATGAGGGTGGGCAGGGATGGACATGGGGTGACCAGGGTGGACACGAGGTCCCCATGGGAATGAAGAAACCCAGGTGGACCCATGATGGCCTTGGGGTGGTGAGGGTGGGCATGGGATGGACATGGGATGAGCAGGGTGCCCATGGATTTGAAAGTTGGTCTGAGGTGACCTTGGACTTTGGGATGTCCATGGTGGGCGTGAGGTGCCCATGGGTTTGATAGTTGGTCTGAGGTGCCCTCGGACATTGCGATGTCCATGGTGGACACGGGGTGGGTTATGAGGTGCCCGTGAGTTTGAGGGTTGGCACGAAGTGACCTTGGAGTTTGAGATGCTCGTGGAGGAGATGAGGAGAACGTGAGGTGCCCACGGGTTTGAGGGCTGGCAGGAGGTGACCTCGGACGTCGGGATGTCCCTGGTGCCCGCAGGCTGCCCGCTTCGACGTCTGCTGCTGCTGCGGCTTGTCCCAAGCGGGTCCCACGGGGCCCGGCGCCCGCCTGCTGCGGCCCCTGCTGCATCGCTGCTGCGCCCCCGTCCTGCTGCACCGCCTGGCGCGCCCCGGCCTGGTGAGGGGCTTGGGAGGTCCTGGTGGTGGGGGCTTCAGAGGTCCTTGAGAGGCTCCTGGAGGGTTTGGGAGTTCCTTAGTGGGCTTGGCAAGTCCTTGACGGGCTTCTGGAAGGTTTCTAGAGGGTTTGGGAGGTCCTTGATGGGCTGGAGGGGCCCTTCGGGGGCTTCTGGGGGACTTGAGAAGCCCTTGGGGAACTGAAGAGGTCCTTAGGAGGGCTTGAGAGGTCCTTAGGGGGCTGGTGGGGTCTTTTGGGGGCTTCTGGGAGGCTTGAGAAGTCTTTGACAGGCTTCTGGAGGGTTTGGGAGGTCCTTGGTGGGCTGGAGAGGTCCTTCAGGGGCTTCTGGGGGGCTTGAGAGGTCCTTGAGAGGTCCTTGGTGGGCTGAAAGGGTCCTCTGGGGAGTTCTGGGGGGGCTTGAGAGGTCCTTGAGGGGCTTCTGGGAGGCTTCTGGCGTCTTGGGGGTGTGGAGGTTCCTTGGCGGCTTTGAGAGGTCCTTGGAGGGGCTGGAGGGGTCCTTGAGGGGCTTGGAGGTGTGGTGGATCCTTGGGGAGCTTGAGGGGGCGTGAGGAGTCCATGGGGTCTGGGGGTGTGGAGGGTTCTTGGAGGTGGTCCTAGGAGGGGCTTGAGATGGGCTTGGAGGTTTTGGGTTGTAAAGGTTTTGGGGTCACAAGGGGGTTGTGAGGGACTCAGAAGGTCCTGGGTGGGGGGTCTGAAGTGTTTGGGAGTCTCAGGGGGTTTATGAGGGATTCAGAAGGTCCTGGGTGGGAGGGTCCAGAAGTTTTTGGGGTCTCAGGGGTGTTGTGAGGGGTTCAGAAGGTCCTGGGGGTGTCAGGGTACCCTGACGGGGCGGTCGCTGCAGGTGCTGCTCTTCCTCCTGGTGGCCTGCGCCGGGCTCTACCTCACCCTGCAGGTGCCCGTGGGGCTGGACCAGGAGCTCGCCATGCCCGAGGTGGGACTGGGGACACGGGGTGGGGTCCTATAGGGGTGCCTGGGGGCCACCCCAACCCATATGGGGCCACCCCAGGGATGGTGAGGCCACCCCAACCCCAGATAGGGCCACCCCAGGGATGGTGGGGCCACCACAACCCCATGTAGGGTCACCCCAGAGATGATGTGGCTTCTGTGAGGCCACCACAACCCCATATAGGGCCACTCCAGGGGCATTGTGACCTCTGTGGGGTCACCACAGCCCCATACGGGGCCACCTCAGGGATGGTGGGGCCACCACAGCCCCATATGGGGCCATCACAACCCCATGTAGGGCCACCACAACCCCAGATAGGGCCACCCTATGGATGGTGGGACCACCACAACCCCAGATAGGGCCATCCCAAGGATGGTGGGGCCACCACAACCCCATATAGGGCCACCCCAGTGATGACATGGCTTCTGTGGGGCCACCACAACCCCAGATAGGGCCACCCCAGGGATGATGTGACCTCCACATGGGTGCCACATGGCCACCACGGAGCTGGTGGTCCCATATGGGACTTCCCAAGGTTGATGCGCTGGCCGGGAGGTGTCACGGCTCCACCCAGGGCCACGTGGAGATGCTGAGACGCCACCTGAGCTCCCTCAGGACCTTGGCTGATGGTGGTTTGGTGTCTCCAGGACTCGTACATGCTGCCGTACTTCGCTGCCCTGAAGGACTACCTGGCGGTTGGGGTGCCCACCTACTTCGTCACCACCAGCGGCTACAACTTCTCCTCGCCGGCCGGCACCAACGGCATCTGCTCCAGCGCCGGCTGCGACGGCGACTCCCTCACCCACACCATCCAGTACGCCACGCGCTTCTCCAACGTGTGAGTGGCCTTGAGGGACACGAAAGGATGGGACAACAACCTCTTGGTGGCCTCCTACCAGCCTTGCTTCCACCCCAGGTCCTACCTGGCCATCCCGGCCACCTCCTGGGTGGACGATTTCCTCGACTGGCTCAACCCCAGCAGCCGCTGCTGCCGCATCCGCTGGTACGGGAACCAGAGCGGCCAGTTCTGCCCTTCCACCAGCGGTGAGTGGGGACACCACGGGGGACACCAGGGACACAGGAGGGCTATGCTCTGGTGGCCACTGGGACCACCAGGGTTCTTAGAGTGGACATTGGGTGCCCACCACGAGGTGGTTGTTGGAGTGTGAGAGGTCTACACCATGATGGCTGTTGGGTCTGTGTTAGTGGCCACAAAGGGCATGTGAGGTCTACACTGTGGTGGCCACTGGGGGTATATGAGATCTTCACTGTGGTGGCCACTGGGGACACAGGAGATGTTCACTATGGTGGCCACTGGGTGCATGTGAGGTCTACGCTGTGGTAGCTACTGGGACCATGAGGGCTCTTAGAATGCACGTTGGGGCATAAGAGGTCTACACCACGATGGCCGTTGGGTCTATGTTGGTGGCCCATGAAGGGCACGTGAGGTCTACACAGTGGTGGCTGTTGGGCCCCCACCATGGTGGCCACAAAGGGCATGTGAGGTCTATATGGTGGTGGCCACTGTGGTTATATAAGATGTTCACTATGGTGGCCACAGGGGACATAGGAGATGTTCACTGTGGTGGCCACTGGGGGCACGTGAGGTCTACACTGTGGTGGCCACTGGGACCATGAGGGCTATTAGAATGGACATTGGGTGCCCACCATGAGGTGGCCATTGGGGTGTAAGAGGTCTACACCACGATGGCTGTTGGGTCTATGTAGATGGCCACGAAGAGCACATGAGGTCTACACTCTGGTGGCCACTGGAGCCATAGGAGATGTTCACTGTGGTGGCCACTGCGTGCATGTGAAGTCTACTCCATGGTGGCCACTGGAGGCACGTGAAGGCTACTCTATGGTGGCTAGTGAGGCACGTGAAGGCTTCACCACGGTGGCTGGTAGAGTGGACGTTGGGTGCCCACCACGCGGTGGCCATTGGAGCACAAGAGCTCTACACCACAATGGCCATTGGGTCTATGTTGGGTGCCCACCCTGGTGGCCACTGGAGGCACATGAAGCCCCCACTGTGGTGGCCACTATTGGCTTCTCATCGTGGTGTCCAGTCCACGTGTGATGGGCGCCCACCATGGGCGTCCGCCGCTGGGATCCCATTAAGCGACCACTGGGTGCCTGTTGTGGTGTCCCTTGGGGTCTCCTGGGCAGCTGTAGTGGTTCCCGTTGGGTGGTTCCCGTTGGGTGGTTCCCGTTGGGTGTCCCCATGGTGCCGATGGTGGCCATACCCACAGACGACTTCAACTGCTACGGCAACAAGTGCATGAAGACCAACCGGCGCCCGACGGTGGAGGAGTTCGAGCGGTTCCTTCCTTGGTTCCTCCACGACCGCCCCAACCTGCAGTGCGCCAAGGGGTAGGTGCCCCCACGGACGTCGCTATGGAGTCCTACCACCTCCACCTCCACGTCCTCCTCACCCCTTATCTCCTCCTCCCCGCAGAGGCCTGGGCGCCTACGACACGGCGGTGAGCATGGACGCCAACGGCACCATCCTGGGTGAGTGGAGGGTGGTCAGGGTGGGCTTGGGGACCTCCTGACCTCGCCTGGTTGACCTTCCACCCATCTCCTGCAGCCACCCGGTTCATGGCGTACCAGCGCCCGCTGCGCACCTCGCAGGAGTACACGGAGGCGCTGAGGGCGGCCCGAGCCCTGGCCGAGAAGATCACCACCACCCTGCGCCAGGTGCCCGGCACCCACCCCGACTTCCAGGTCTTCCCCTACACGTAAGGAGCCACCATGGGTTGGGGCTCAGCTGGAGCGGAACGTGGTGTCCACCCCCATATTGAGGTTCCATCATGGTCTCCACCCCCATATTGAGGTTCCACCATGGTGTCCACCCCCATATTGAGGTTCCAATGTGGTCTCCACCCCCATATTGAGGTTCCATCATGGTCTCCACCCCCATATTGAGGTTCCATCATGGTGTCCACCCCCATATTGAGGTTCCGATGTGGTGTCCATCCCCATATTGAGGTTCCATCATGGTCTCCACTCCCATATTGAGGTTCCATCATGGTCTCCACCCCCATATTGAGGTTCCACTGTGGTTTCCACCCCCATATTGAGGTTCTAGTGTGGTCTCCATCCCCATATTGAGGTTCCATCATGGTGTCCACCCCCATATTGAGGTTCCATCATGTTGTCCATCCCCATATTGTGGTTCCGATGTGGTGTCTATCCCCATATTGAGGTTCCATCATGGTCTCCACCCTCATATTGAGGTTCCATCATGGTCTCCACTCCCATATTGAGGTTCCATCATGGTCTCCACCCCCATATTGAGGTTCCACCATGGTGTCCACCCCCATATTGTGGTTTCAAGTCGATGATGACCCTTCTCGGCAGGTTGACCTACGTCTACTACGAGCAGTACTTGACGGTGGTGGCTGAGGGTCTCCTCACGCTGGCCATGTGCCTCCTTCCCACCTTCGGCGTCTCCTTCCTCCTGCTGGGCATGGACCTTCGCTCCAGCGCCGCTACCGTCATCACCATCACCATGATCCTGGTGGACACCGTGGGCGCCATGGCCCTCTGGGACATCCCCTACAACGCCGTGGCCCTCATCAACCTCGTGGCGGTGTGGAGGACATGGGGTGGCTTTGGGGATCTGGGGACACCTGGGGTTGCTCTGGGGAGACCACAGGAGGGGGTAGAAGGACCTGGGACACGTAGGAGTTGGCTCAGGGACATGGGACACGTGGTTTTGGGGACACAGGGGGTGGTAGAAGGTCATGGGACATGTAGGACTTGGCTCAGGGACCTGGGACACGTGGTTTTGGGGGACAGAGGAGGTGGCAGAAGGACCTGGGATGCAGAAGGTGACACTGGGGCATGTGTGGAGGCACAGGGGGCTTGGGGACACGAGGTGGCATCAGGCTACGTGGTTGTTGTGAGGATCTAGGGGGCATGAGGTGGCATCTGGGGTGGCTTTGGGGGCATCACAGGAGGTGGTAGAAGTACCTGGGATGCAGAAGGTGACAAGGGCCTGTGTGGTGGCACAGGGGACATGAGGTGGAATCAGGCTACATGGGTTGTGTGAGGATCTGGAGGGTGTGAGGTGGCATCTGGGGTGGCTTTAGGGGTGCAGGAGGTGGTAGAAGGACCCGAGACATGGAGGACTTGGCTCAGGGACAAGGGACACGTGGTTTTGGGGACACAGGAGGTGGCAGAAGGACCTGGGATGTAGAAAGTGACATGGGAACAGAGCATCCTGGGGCGTGTGTGGTGGCATATGGGACTTGGGGACATGAGGTGGCATCAGGCTACGTGGGTTGCATGAGGATCTGGGGGGCGTGAGGTGGCACCTGGGGTGGCTTTGGGGGTCCAGGAGGTGGTAGAAGGACCTGGGACATGTAGGAGTTGGCACGGGGACATGGGACATGTGGTTTTGGGGACAGGGGAGGTGGGAGAAGGACCTGGGATGAAGAAGGTGACATGGGGACAGAGGACAGAGCAGCTTGGGGTGTGCGTGGTGGCACAGGGGACTTGGGGACATGAGGTGGCATCAGGCTACGTGGGTTGCATGAGGATCTGGGGGGTGTGAGGTGGCACCTGGGGTGGCTTTGGGGGTCCAGGAGGTGGTAGAAGGACCTGGGACATGTAGGAGTTGGCACGGGGACATGGGACATGTGGTTTTGGGGACAGGGGAGGTGGGAGAAGGACCTGGGATGAAGAAGGTGACATGGGGACAGAGGACAGAGCAGCTTGGGGTGTGCGTGGTGGCACAGGGGACTTGGGGACATGAGGTGGCATCAGGCTATGTGGGTTGCGTGAGGATCTGGAGGGTGTGAGGTGGCATCTGGGGTGGCTTTAGGTGTCTAGGAGGTATCAGAAGGATGAGGGTTGGGGTGGCCCAGGAACACAGGGCGAGCGCGGTGCCTGGACATGGGATGGGTTCCCACCAGGGGCATCCACCAACCCTGTCCCCGCAGGCCGTGGGCATCTCGGTGGAGTTCGTGTCCCACATCACCTGCGCCTTCGCCCACTCCACCAAGCCCAGCCGGGTGGAACGAGCCGCCGACGCCATGGTCAACATGGGCAGCAAGGTGGGCACGGGATGGAGCTTGGTGGCCACGTGGACCTCCTTCTCCTCCCCAGGGAATGGAGGGATGGGGTCCACCAAGCCATCCCTGATCCCATCTTGGCTCTAGGTGGTAGCCGGGGTGGCCATGACCAACCTGCCGGGCATCGTGGTTCTGGCCTTCGCCAAGGCGCAGCTCATCCAGATCTTCTTCTTCCGCCTCAACCTCATCATCACCCTGGTGGGACTGGCCCACGGCCTCATCTTCCTCCCTGTCCTCCTCAGCTACATGGGTAAGGTCTCCATGGCCCCCATGGCAGGTGGAATCCCATCCCTCATGTCCCCACCAGGGATGAAGCTCCATATCTCATGTACCCACCAGAGATGGAGCTCCATCCCTCGTGTCCCCTCAGGAGGCTGGTGGCCACCTGACACTGTCCCTGTCCCTGCAGGACCCAACGTGCGGCTGCCTCTGGGGGACACGACAGCAGAACTGGCCCACAGCAACCCCTGCTTTGAGGACAAGGACCTGGAGAAGGACGTGGCCAAGGAGAAGGACGTGGCCAAGGAGAAGGACGTGGCCAAGGAGAAGGACGTGGCCAAGGAGAAGGACGTGGTTCCCGACCAGGGCTGAGCCCTTTGTCCCCTCCCACTGACACGTTTTCTACTGCTGCTCTATTTAAACTGTTTTTTCTCAGATTCTTGACTGGATTGAACTGGGAGGGGCTGAAGAAACTTCCATCCAAGCCCCATCTTGGCTCTGAAGTGTCACAGGGTTGGGGACAGAGCCTCATGGGCCACAAGGACATCATGGGACATGATGTGGGGCAGAGGGACATCAGCAGATGGGGCACAGGAGGCTGTGGAGATGGGCCACGGGGTCACCACAGAGCCCCACCGCACTGTCCCCTCCTCAGAGCCACAGCCGAGGGTTGCTCACCCCACTTTATTGCACGTGGGTGCTACAGGTTCTTGTAGACCACCCTGGTGGGCACGGCCTGGAGCTCCAGGTTCTTGTAGACCACCCTGGTGAACAGTCTGAAGCTCTAAGTTCTTGTAAATCACCCTGGTGGACATCATCTGGAGCTCCAGGTTCTTGTTGGCCACCTTGATGGGCATCATCTGGAGCTCTAGGTTCTTCTAAATCACCTTGGTGGACATCACCTGGAGCTCCAGGTTCTTGTAGGCCACCTTGGTGAGCAGTCTGAAGCTCTAGGTTCTTGTAGACCACCTTGGTGTGCATCATCTGGAGCTCCTGGTTCTTGTAGATCACATTGGTGGGCATGGTCTGGATCTCTAGGTTCTTGTAAATCACGTTGGTGGGCATCATCTAGTCTAGGTTCTTGTAAATCACCTTGGTGGGCATCATCTGGAGCTCCAGGTTCTTGCAGCCGACGTTGGTGAGCCCTGTCTGGAGCTACAGGTATTTGTAGATCACCTTGGTGGGCACGGTCTGGAGCTCGAGGCGCACGGGGCACTTGTAGAAGTGGCTGAGCAGGGTCTCGGTGTAGCCCACCAGGAAGTAGAGCTTGGCGGGCGGCAGTGCCCGTGCCAGCAGGGCGCAAACCACCACCAGGTTGGCTCGGCGCTTCAGCACCGCGGCGTCAGCCAGCGCTCCCGGGAAGGTCCCCGCCAGGAACCGGCGCAGGAAGGCATCCTCCACCGCTCGCTCGGCCGCGCCCGCCTCGCCGTCCAGATTCCCTGCGGGCACCCAGAGGGGCGGAGTTGGCATCGCGGCCACCACCGTGGCCTCGTGGCCCATCCCTGTCCCAGGCTGCCCGTCCCCACGGTGCCCATGTCCCTGGGTGCTTCATCCAGACTAGGAGAAGTCTGGCTGGAGAGCTGCCTGGAGGAGAAGGACCTGGGGGTGTTGGTGGAACATGAGCCAGCAGGGGCCCAGGTGGCCAAGAAGGACGAGGGCATCTTGGCTTGGATCAGACACGGCGTGGCCAGCAGGGCCAGGGAGGTTCTTCTCCCTCTGGACTCGGCACCACGAATCCTGGGGTCAGTTCTGGCCCCTCCCCACAAGAAGGATATTGAGGCTCTGGAGCGAGTCCAGAGAAGAGCAACGAAGCTGGGGAAGGGGCTGGAGAACAAGAGGAGCGGCTGAGAGAGCTGGGGGTGTTCAGCCTGGAGAAGAGGGGGCTGAGGGGAGACCTCATTGCTCTCTACAACTACCTGAGAGGAGGTTGTGGAGAGGAGGGAGCTGGGCTCTTCTCCCAAGGGACAGGGGACAGGACGAGAGGGAATGGCCTCAAGCTCCACCAGGGGAGGTTCAGGCTGGACATTAGGAGAAAATATTTCCCAGAAAGGGCGACTGGTCCCTGGCAGAGGCTGCCCAGGGAGGGGGTTGAGTCCCCTTCCCTGGAGGGGTTTAAGGGACGGGTGGACGAGGCGCTGAGGGACATGGGTTAGTGATTGATGGGAATGGTTGGACTTGATGATCCGGTGGGTCTCTTCCAACCTGGTGATTCTATGATCCCTGTCCCAGCTCTATCCTCCATTCCCAGTTCTCCGTCCCCAATTCTCCCTGTTCCCAGTCCTCCCATCCCCAGTGCCTTCATTCCCAGTTCTCCCATCCCCAGTTCTCCCTGTTCCCAGTCCTCCCATCCCCAGTGCCTTCATTCCCAGTTCTCCCATCCCCAATTCTCCCTGTTTCCAGTTCTACCATTCCCAGTGCCTTCATTCCCAGTTCTCTCACACCCAGTGCCTCCATTCCCAGAGCTCCCATTCCCAGTTCTCCCACCCCCAGTGCCTCCATTCTCAGAGCTCCCGTTCCCAGTTCTCCCACCCCCAGTGCCTTCATTCCCAGTCCTCCCATTCCCGGTGCCTCATTCCCAGTCCTCCCATTCCCAGTGCCCCCATTCCCAGTCCTCCCATTCCTGGTGCCCCATTCCCAGTTCTGCCATTCTCAGTGACCCCGTCCCCAGTCCTCCCATTCCCAGTGCCCCCATTCCCAGTCCTCCCATTCCCAGTTCTCCCATTCCCAGTGCCCCATTCCCCCTCTCGCGCAGGTCCCCGCTCCCCGCGGTCACTCACCGGTGTGCAGGGACAACCAGCCCTTGCGGTGGGCGATGTAGTGGGGCGGATGCGCCATCTCGTAGGTCACCGCCTTGTCCCCCCTGCCCCCTCGCACCCGCGCCGCCCGCGTCTGTGGGGACGGAGCCATCACAGGGGGGACCCGCAGGGAATGCAGGAGGGAGGGGAAAAGGGGAGGGGGGATTGGTGCCCCCCAGCTTACCTTGAGGCAGGCAGGGGTGGTGTGGAGGGCCCGGGGAGCAGCGGGGACGACGGGCACACAGGGCATGGCCTGGCGAGGGGACGGGGCTGAGGGACGGGGCACAGCGGTCCCCCCGCGTCCCCACTGTCCCCCAGCTCCGTAGCCCAGTGTCCCCAGTTAACCCACTGCCCCCATACCTGCTTCCCCCTATTCCCAGTGCTTCCCCCCCCGCCTCTCTCTTCCCAGTTCCCTCCATCCCCAGGCCCCTCATTCCCAGCTCTCCCATCCCCAGGGCCTTAATTCCCAGTTCACCCATCCCCATGGCCCCCATTCCCAGCTTCCCAATTCCCAGTTCTCCCATCCCCAGTGCCCCCACTCCCAGTTCTTCCATCCCCAGTGCCCTCATTCCCAGAGCCTCCATTCCCAGTTCTCCCATCCGCAGTGTCTCCATTCCCAGAGCCCCCATTCCCAGTTCTCCCATCCCCAATTCTCCCCATTCCCAGTTCTCCCATCCCCAGGCCCCTCATTCCCAGTTCTCCCATCCCCAATTCTCCCCATTCCCAGTTCTCCCATCCCCAGTGCCCCCATTCCCAGCTTCCCAATTCCCAGTTCTCTCCTTCCCAGTTCTCCCATCCTCAGTGCCCCCATTCCCAGAGCCCCCATTCCCAGTTCTCCCATCCCCAGGCCCCTCATTCCCAGTTCTCCCATACCCAGTGCCCCCATTCCCAGCTTCCCAATTCCCAGTTCTCTCATTCCCAGTTCTCCCATCCACAATGCCTCCATTCCCAGCTTCCTAATTCCCAGTTCTCTCATTCCCAGTTCTCCCATCCCCAGTGTCCCCACTCCCAGAGCCCCCATTCCCAGTTCTCCCATCACCAATTCTCCCCATTCCCAGTTCTCCCATCCCCAGAGGCCCCACTCCCAGCTTCCCAATTCCCAGTTCTCCCACCCCCAATTCTCCCCCTTCCCAGCTCCCCCTCCCCCAGTTTTCCTCATTCCCAATTCTCCCCATTCCCGCTTCCCCCATTCCCAGTGTCCCCAGTGCTCCCACATCCAGTTCCCCCCGTCCCCCGTATTCCCCGTTCCCCTCATTCCCCGTTCCCCTCATCCCCAGTTCCCCCCCTTGCCAGTTCCCCCCGTCCCCAGTTCCCCCCATCCCCAGCTCCCCCATTGCCAGTTCCCTCCATTCCCAGTTCCCCTCGTCCCCAGTTCCCCCCATCCCCAGCTCCCCCATTGCCAGTTCCCCCCATTCCCAGTTCCCCTCGTCCCCAGTTCCCCCCATCCTCAGCTCCCCCATTGCCAGTTCCCCCCATTCCCAGCTCCCCCATTGCCAGTTCCCCCCGTCCCCAGTTCCCCCCGTCCCCAGTTCCCCCCATTCCCAGTTCCCCCCATTCCCAGCTCCCCCATTGCCAGTTCCCCCCATTCCCAGTTCCCCCCCGGCACCCTCAGGGCCCGCGAGGCCGCGATCGCCGCCATCTTGGCCGGGGGCGGGGCGAGGGGCGCCCCATGGCTGCGGGAGAGGGGAGTGCGGGGGCACTGAGGGTTACTGGGAGCACTGGGGAACTGGGAGTACTGGGGGGGCCACTGGGGCTACTGATTTATTCGGGGTGCTGGAAGCACTGGGGGCAATGGGGGTTATTGAGGGTATTGGGAAGACTGGGAGCACTCAGGGGATAATGGGGAGTTACTGGGAGGACTGGAAGGTAACGGGGGAGGGTACTGGGAGCACTCAGGGGATAATGGGGAGTTACTGGGAGGACTGGAAGGTAATGGGGGGGGGTACTGGGAGCACTCAGGGGATAATGGGGAGTTACTGGGAGGACTGGAAGGTAATGCGGGGGGTACTGGGAGCACTCAGGGGATAATGGGGAGTTACTGGGAGGACTGGAAGGTAACGGGGGGGGTACTGGGAGCACTCAGGGGATAATGGGGAGTTACTGGGAGGACTGGAAGGTAATGCGGGGGGTACTGGGAGCACTCAGGGGATAATGGGGAGTTACTGGGAGGACTAGGGGGAATATGTGAGTTATTGGGGGTACTGGGAACACTGGGGAGATACTGGGAATAAGGGAATATACTGGGGGAAACTGGGGGCACGGGGAGTTAATGGGGAAACAAGGTAATAGTGGGACGATGGGCAGTGGGAGCACTGGGGAACAGGGAGGATAACGGGGGGCCACTGGAGGATACTGGGAGTAACGGTGGGAAATGAGGGTAATGGGGGATACTGGAAATTACTGGTGGGTACTGGGCAGGGACTGTGTTGGCAGGAGGGGGGAGCTGTGCCCCCACTCGGGGTGATTCCACTCGGGATGTCAAGGTTAGCCCCGAAAATTAGATTTGGGGGGGGGAAGCAGAGACCATGATGATTGACGCGGAGACATGGGGGGCCCCCTAGCCCCTGCCTGCTGCCCCCAAACACCTGGGGTGCCCCTCAAGCCCCCCTAAACATCCCCAACGCCCCTGGATGCACCCTCACGTGCCCCCCCACTCCCCCTGGGATCCCCCTCCATGTCTCCCATGCCCCCAGATGCCCTCCAGGGTTCCCCCAGGTGCCTCCCCAGCCCTCCAAGTGCCCCTCCAGCCCTGCTAAACACCCCCAACCCCCTTGGATGCACCCTCAGGTGCCCCCCCAATCCCCCTGGGTTCCCCCTTCATGGCTCCCACCCCCCCCAGATGCTCTTCAGCCCCCCAGGGTTCCCCCAGATGCCCCCCCAGCCCCCCAAGTTCCCCTATTCCCTCAGGATAACCCCAGGTGCCTCCCACGAGCCTCAGGCACCCCCCCAGCTCCCCGTGTGCTGCTCCCGGGGGGAGCTCCTCTGCCCCAAGGGGGGGGGTTTGCGGGGTGCAGCCTCCCCTCTCGTGCGAAGCAGGGAGGCCGTGGGCACCCCCAAAGCGAGGCTTTTATTTTTTTCAGGGTGCAGCTGCGGCGCTGGCCCCACAGGTCCCGGCGAGCGCCGTGTGTCCCCCAGAGCGAGTCTTGGGGTGTCAGGGGAAGGCGATGGCGGCGAGGGGGGGCAGCTCCAGAGGTAGCTGTGGGGTACTGGGGGGCCGGGGCTCGGGACTGGGACCAGTGCCGGGCTGGCGGGCGCCGTGGTGGCCATACTGGAACTTGAGGCGCAGCTCGCCGATGCGGGAACGCGGCAGGATGTTGGGGATCCACTCGATGATGAACGGCGTCGGCTCCTTCTGCGTCGGGGACGTGTTGCCTGGGCAGGTGGGGGGAGACGGCAGCGGTGGGCCCAGTGCTCCCCGAGTTCCTCCCAGTTATCCCCAATCCTCTCCCCGTGCTCCCCATCCCTTCCAGTGTCCCTGCAATCCCTTTCAGTGCACCCCCATCTCACTCCTTCCAATGCCCTCCAATCCCTTCTAGTGCTCCCCGAGTCCCTTCCAGTGCTCCCCCAGTCCTTTCCAGTGACCTCCATCCCTTCCAGTTTCCCCCCTCATGCCTACCAGCAACCCTAATCCCCTCTCCTAGTGCTCCCCACCACTTCCAGCATCCCCTCAATCCCTCTCAGCAACCCTAATCCCTTCCAGTGCTTCCCATCCCTTCCAGTGCCCCCAATCCTTTCCAGTGTGTCCCTCCATCCCTACCAGCACCCCTAATCCCCTCTCCTAGTACTCCCCATCCACTTCCAGCATCCCCTCAATCCCTCTCAGCAACCCTAATCCCTTCCACTGCTCCTCATCCCTTCCAGTGTCCTCAGTTCCTCTCAGTGCTCCCTATCCCTTCCAGTGTCCCCAATTCCTTCCAGTGCACCCCCATCCCCTCCCTTCCAATGCTCTCCCATCCCTTCCAGCGCTCCCCAGTCCCTTCCAGCACCTCCTTCCTAGTGATGTTGCTCCTCTACTGGCAAGTTCCTTTGGGGATGCAAGTGCTCCTGGTACCCCAAAACCCACCCAGCCCCTCTGGAGGTCCTTGGGCCGGGGCAGCAGCGGTTGGGGATGTCAAGTGGGTTTGGGGGGGGCAGTCCTTTCCCTTGCAGGGCACTGGGAAGGACTGGGGGAGCGCTGGAAGGGTTGGGGTGCAGTGGAAGGGATTAGGGTTGCTAGGAGGGACTGAGGGGGCGCTGGAAATGGTTGGGGAGTACTGGGAGAGGGGACTAGGGGTGCTGGTAGGGATGGCGGGGACAATGGAAGGGATGGAAGTCACTGGAAAGGACTGAGGGAGCACGGAAAGGGACTGGGGGAGCGCTGGAAGGGACTGGAGAGTGCTGGAAGGGACTGGGGGGGGGCGCTTGGCACATTGTCCCCCTCTCCCTCAGGAAACACTCACCCACTTTGAGGAAAGTCTTGAGCTCAAGGGGCCGGATGGCTGGTTGCTTCTCGGGGTGCCCGTACGCCTCAGCGATGCTCTCCACCTCCACCTTGGGGCACCTGAAGAGCTCGTAACTCCCGTCCCGGTTCTGGATGAAGCTGCGTGTGATCTCCAGCGGCAGCTGGCGGCAAGAAGGGGGGCACCACGGTGAGGGGCTGAGGGAAAGGGGGCAACAGGGGGCCCTGGGGCTGCCTCCCCACCTTACCTCTGGTGTATCAAAGATCTGCTTGACCTGCAGGACGTTGGTGATGTGCCACGTGTACTTGGAGAAGGTGCCCAGGGGAAGGGCGTCCTTGCGGACAAAAGCTGCAGGAGGGAAAGAGCATTGAGAGAGAGAGGCTGGGGGTCACTGGGGGTTGGTTCTGCCTCCCCCCCTTTTCCTCTGTCCTCAACTCTTGCTCCAGCTGGCGGCTCTCAGCCTCATCTCCTGGCTTTGTTCGTGTTGGGGACTCTGCTCCAGGGCTCTGTTCAGCCCGAGCTGCACAGAAAGCAGATTTGAACTGGTGCTGAGCTAGAACAAGCTGAGGTGCCTCTCTCAGACACTGCACACGCGTTCCCTCAGCTCCAGATGTTTCACTCATGTTCCCTCAGCTCCAGGCATCACACACATGTTCTCTCAGGCCCAGGCATCGCACACGTGTTCCCTCAGCTCCAGATGTTTCACTCATGTTCCCTCCGCTCCAGGCATCCCACACACATTTCCCCAGCCCCACCTGCTTGGGCTGATGTCCAGCCAAGAGCAGGAAGGGCACAAACGGGGGTCCTGGGGGGTCCCGCAGGAGCACCCCACACTCCTGCAGCACTGACACAACGCATTTAACTTTGCACAGTGCCCAGAGTGTGGGTTGAAGTCTGATTTCACGCTCCATGCTACTCTAAGAGTATGCAAAGCAGGGAGGAAAGACACCGGACAGCATCGAGGGCTGTAAGTGTCTCCGAGGCAGCGCTGGTTGGGAGAACAGATGATAAAGCTCCAGCTCTGAGCCTGCCGGGGCTGAGTTTGTTCCTGCAGCCCAGGCTTGTGCTGAGGGATATGGTTTAGTGTTTGATAGGAATGGTTGGACTCAATGATCCGGTGGGTCTCTTCCAACCTGGTTATTCTATGATTCTACGAATCGGGCTCTGCTGAACGCCGCAGAGGCTGGGCTGAGGCAGGAGCTGACAGCAAATCCCTGTGGAGGAGAGGCTGCATGTCCTGCTCAGCCTGTGTCCTCTGCCCCAGGGCTCCCCCGCACCACTCCAGCGCTTCTCACCCAGCCACAGAGAGGGGAAAAGCTGCTGGAAACCAGGGGACTGAAGAGTCTTTCTTGCTGCTGGGATTTCCTCCCCAGAGCTGCCTGCTTCTACCAGCACACAAAGAGCTTCTCACGAGCTGGCGTGTTGACACCTTACCGGTAGTGGAGTTGGGCAGCCTCTTCTTTGTGCTCCCACTGGAAATTCTCTGCTGCAGTGCGTCGAAGAACGCCTGAGGGATGTGGAACACCAGCGGCTCTGGTTTGCCTGGGTGGGCATGAAAAACAACAAAGCTGGGGAAGGGGCAGCCACCACTGCTCTGGGCAACCTGGGCCAGGGCCTCCCCTCCCTCACAGCGAAACATTTCTTCCTAAGATCCCACCTCAATCTCCCCTCTTGCAGCTGAAAACCATTCCCTCTCGTCCTGTCCCTGCTCACCCTGATCAAGAGCCCTTCCCCAGCTTTCCTGGAGCCCCTGTCAGTACTGGAAGTTGCTGTAAGGTTTCCTTGGAACCTTTTCTTCTCCAGGCTGAACAATTCCCAACTCTCTCAGCATGTCCTCCTAGAGGAGGTGCTCCTGCCCTCGGATCATCTCCGTGGCCTACTCTAGACTCATTCCAGCATTTCCATATCCTTCTTATGTTGAGGATTCCAGAATTGGACCCAGGCTGCAGGTGGGGGCCTCACAAGAGTGGAGAGGAAGGACACAATCCCCTCCTTTTCCTGCTGGTCTCACTGTTTTGGATGCAGCTCAGGACACAGTTTGGATTTCTGGGCTGTGAGTGCACGTTGCCTGCTCATGTCGAGCTTCTCATCCACTGCTCTCGACCACATCATTCCCCATCCTGTTTCGAAACCGCAGTCTGCCCAGGCCCAGGCGTAGGACCTTGCACGTGGCCTCATGGAACCTCAGGAGTTTCCCAAATCCTTACCCTCAAACTGGTAATGCATGGTCTGGTGGATGCGCTCGGTGACGCTGGCCAGCCAGTCCTGGAAGGAGAGGGTCACCTGTGACTCGTCCAGCAGCTGGTTGCAGCCTGCGAGAGAAAAGGAAGGACAATCTGAATCCATACACCAAGCCACAGGCACAGCTCCTCTGCCACCAGCGCCTCAATTCCTAATTTTAGTGCACGAGTTTCCCCAGCAGCGCAGACTGGGTCCAGCCCTGTTCAATGTCTTTATCAATGACATGGATGAAGGCATCGAGGGCACCCTTAGCAAGTTTGCAGATGACACTGAGCTGGGTGGAAGCTGGATCTGCTGGAGGGTCGGGAGGCACCAAAGGGATCTGAACAGGCTGGATCCATGGGCTGAGACCAACGGGATGAGGTTTAACATGGCCAAACACCGGGTCCTGCACTTGGGGCACAAAAACCCTGAGCAGCTCCAGACTAGGAGAAGCCTGGCTGGAAACTGCCTGGAGGAGAAGGACCTGGAGGGGTTGGTTGAACAGGAGCCAGCAGGGGCCCAGGTGGCCAAGGGCATCTCGGCTTGGATCAGAAACGGCGTGGCCAGCAGGTCCAGGGAGGTTCTTCTCCCTCTGGACTCAGCACTGGGGAGACCACTCCTCGAATCCTGGGGTCAGTTCTGGGCCCTCAGCACCAGAAGGATGTTGAGGCTCTGGAGCGAGTCCAGAGAAGAGCAACGAAGCTGGTGAGGGGGCTGGAGAACAAGGATTCCGAGGAGCAGCTGAGAGAGCTGGGGGTGTTTATCCTGGAGAAGAGGAGGCTGAGGGGAGACCTCATTGCTCTCTCCAACTCCCTGAAAGGAGGTTTTGGAGAGGAGGGAGCTGGGCTCTTCTCCCAAGGGACAGGGGACAGGACGAGAGGGAATGGCCTCAAGCTCCACCAGGGGAGGTTCAGGCTGGACATCAGGAAAAAATTTTTCACAGAAAAGGTGATTGGGCCCTGGTAGAGGCTGCCCAGGGAGGGGGTTGAGTCCCCTTCCCTGGAGGGGTTTAAGGGATGGGTGGACGAGGTGCTGAGGGACATGGGTTAGTGATTGATGGGAATGGTTGGACTCGATGATCCTGTGGGTCTCTTCCAACCTGGTGATTCTATGACTCTACGAAATAGATTACAGAAAGGCAGCAGGACAACAAACAGAGCTGTGTTTCCATCGGCTCCATGGATTAAGCACCGCTGCTTCGGGCACTTTGCTCCCTGGGCTTCAAAATGCAGGACAGGGGCAACCTGTAACCCCCCGGCTGCTCTTAACAAGAGCTGCAGCCTTGGCACCGTGTTGGAATTGCACCGTGTCCCCAAGGAGTTGCCTTCACAATCCTGATCCACCCCTGGGAGCAGCACCCATCAGGTCCTCACCTTCCCCATGGAGCACCCGTGATGCTGGGCATCTGCAGGAGCAAAGGGAGCTACCACAGGCCAAGGGACAGGATCTATGCACTGCCTCACGGGGAAAGGAGGGAAAAATAAAGACATCTGTACCACTTTCCAGGGTGAAACAAAAGCTGAGAGGAAGAAAACTCTTCTACCAGAGCATAACCAGCAAGGAGAACGGCTTTCTCTAAGGGCTTTGAGTTGCCTACCCAGGAGTTCACGGAATGGCACAAGAAGATATTAAATAACGTCTGCCCACTCACAGCAGCACTGGCCCCACCACAAGGCAGCTTCTTTATGCTTGGTGTGCCAATAAATCCACCCTGGGAGGATACCAGCATGGTCCTTCTCTATCTACCATGCTCACCAGAGCTACACCAGCACCCCGAGCTGCGCTCAGCTACCAGCAACACCCAATTTTCACCTCCTAGAGCAGAAGGCAGACAGAGAGGTCTCGGTTCTGCCCTCCACAGGGGTTACGGCACACGAATCAACCGGCTGCGGGCACCTGTGCCCTCCCAAGCCGCGTGGCTGAGGCTCACCTTGTCTTTTCAGCGAGGAGGCGACAGCCGGCTTCTTGAGGCTGGTCCTGCAGGGGCTGCTGTGAGCTGGGTCCTGGGCCAGGAGAGGGCCGGGCACCTGCACCCCTGCGGAATCAACACAGAGAGTATATAGATCCACAAATCGCTGCTCTCCTAGTTGTCACACAGCTCTGGCTACCTTCAAACCACTAAAAGCCTCGCTCAGACCTGGGTCAGGAGCGTGCCCGCACCCAGAGCCTCTCTGGAAGCTCCCATTGGCACCAGACACAGCACAGGTCGAAGAGATCACAGTAGGGCTGTCAATCACGAGCTCATGCCAGCTGGGGAACAACTTTCGGCTGCAGACCAGGCCCATCTCATCCCACTAAGCCTCAGAACTCACCAGGCGTTATGTCCTTTCTCCTCTTCTTGGGCTTGGCAGTAGCCGCCTCCCTGGCCTGCCCCGTGGATTCGGGGCCACTGACCAACTGCGGGACTGTGAGACCTTTCAGACCTAAGGGAAACGAGACGCTGTCTTTAAAAGCATCCCAGCTGCGTGCAGAAGTACTCTGGGGTCTCTTGTTCCTCTGAAACCTCCTAGCATGCTGCAAACGCCCTCCAAGAAGTCCCACAGTGCCCTAGGCCCTGCAGAGACATTTGCGGGGGGCAACACCAAGGTGACACGAGGTTTAAATGATTCACAGCGCTCAGGTTTTTCACCTTTGGGTGCCTAAAACTGTGTGGGATTATCCAGGGGCACCTATCGTGGGTGGACTGAACACCAGCAGCTGCTGCTGCAGGGGGTTCACGGTGAGCTGGGCTGTTCTGGACCAAACGGGAGAGGACACTCAGCTCCCAGCCCAGAGGAGGAACCCAACTTACCCCAAGTGCCCCTGCAGCACGGCAGGATCTGCCCCCCCAGCTCCCAGAGCACAGGGAGCCCCTCGTTCTGCTCCCACACAAAGGAACAGTAGAGGAACCACTCCCTGTAGAGATCACAGAATCGTAGAATCACCAGGTTGGAAAAGACCCACAGGATCATCGAGTCCAACCATTCCCACCAATCACTAACCCATGTCCCTCAGCACCTTGTCCACCCGTCCCTTAAACCCCTCCAGGGAAGGGGACTCAACCCCCTCCCTGGGCAGCCTCTGACAGGGACCAATCACCCTTCCTGTGAAAAATTTCTTCCTAATGTTCAGCCTGACCCTCCCCTGGTGGAGCCTGAGGCCATTCCCTCTTGTCCTGTCCCCTGTCCCTTGGGAGAAGAGCCCAGCTCCCTCCTCTCCACAACCTCCCTTCAGGTAGTTGGAGAGAGCAATGAGGTCTCCCCTCAGCCTCCTCTTCTGCAGCTAAACACCCCCAGCTCTCTCAGCCGCTCCTCATAAGGCCTGTTCTCCAGGCCCTTCCCCAGCTTTGTTGCTCTTGTTTGGACTCTGGATCTCTGCTTGCAGAGGGAAGGAGCAGGACATAAAGCCTGGGAGAGGTGGCATCAGCCCGACGCAGCTCCTTGACACCCCCTGACACCCTCTATCCCCCACCTACCGCTGGAGTCGTAGGTGAGGAAGTCGGCGAACTCCTGCGCCAGGCTCTCGTCGCTGGCAAAGGCACAGATGCAGGCGAAGAAGTGAATGCAGCGCGGTGGCGGCGTCTCCTCCTCAGCTGGGCCCCCCTTGTCTGGCTTCAGAGCCTGGCAGGAGCAGGAGAACCTGTGCTCCGCCAGCGTCTTGGCGCTCACCTTGTGCGCGAAGGAGGCGTGCAGGTAGCCGAGACTGTGCTTCTGGCTCGCTTTGCACTTCACCACCAGGACGTTCTTGGTGACGCGCTGCACCAGCGGCCCCGTGGGCTCCGTCGCCAGCTGCCATATGGTTTGTTTGGTTTCAGGAGAAGCCTGCACGGAGTTGAGCACCGAGCTTTTCAGCGTGAGCGGGGTGGCCTCGGTTTGGCAGTTCAGGGCCAGTTTGACGTGCTGGCACTGGTTCTCCACCACGCCTTGCGCGGCTGCTTTCAAACACGACGGAACGTAGCAGCGGCCGGAGCTGAGCTGCGTGATGATGGTCCCGTCCACCGTCTGGATGGCCGTCTCCGAGACCCCCAGCTCCACAAAGCACCGGGAATCGGGTCCCCGGTCCCTCTGCCGCACCGAATAAACCTGTAAGTCAGAGCCAGTGATGAGCTTGACGGCGTCGACGCTGGGCTGCTTGCGTGTGCCGTAGCGGAAAACAGTCCCACACGTCTTGTTCTTGCAGCTCAAGCCTCGGGTGCCGTTATAAGTGCCGCAGCGGGGACATTTCCGGATGCCCCGGAGCGTAGCTTTCCCCAGGTCAGACAGGAAGGAGGGGACTTTAGTCCTCACCGACGCTGGCTCCATCCTTGGGGAAATCTGGAAAGGCAGAGATGGAGGAGGTGAGTTGAGTGCAGCCTGCGTTGGTGACACCTGCAGGTCTCTCTGCAGGAGGCGGTGGCCGATTCCAGCAGCCGCAGAGGTGGAGGGGACAAACAGCAAGTGAGGGAAGCAGCTGGGGTCCCTGCTGGCCACCACAACCCCTGCCACGCTGGCTGCTTTGTTCTTTCCTTGCAAAGAAAAAGACAAGTGGATGTGACAGGAGACGTTGAGGCAGCGTGGCCCTCATCATGGAGCACTGGACCCCAACACCTCCACCTTGGAGCAGTCTCTCTGCTCTTTCCCTGTCTTGGCTGTGGAAAATGGGGCTAAAAAAAGGATTTTTTGGTGTCTGCACGCTTCAGCCAGTCCCATAGGTTCCCTTCCCAGGTAAACGCAATTAAAGGTCAGGGAAAGCAAACAAAGAGGGGACGCACAGAGCCCCCTGCGCCTGCTGAGCTCAGTGCAGCTGCTGTAAGCGACACCGAAGTGCCTGGGGCAGCAACAACGGAAGAGAAGGGCACAGAAATGGGGCGACTCCCCCTCAAATCTGCCCACATCAGGTTTTTGCGCCAGGTTGGTGACTGAGGATGAAGAGGGTGAGTCCTGGCGAGCAACTGCAGGTGGAGCAACTGGCCCTGTCATCCTGTCTGAATCGCAGAATCGTTTGGGTTGGGAAAACAGCTTTCAGATCGTTGGGTCCAACTGTAAACCTCACACTGCCATCTCCAACCATGTCCCCAAGTACCAGACCCAAATGGCTCTTCAATCCCTCCAGGGATGGGGACTCTACCACTGTCCTGGGCAGCCTCTGCCAGGGCTTGATAGCCCTTTCCATGGAAGCATTTTTCCTAATATCCAATTGAAACATTCCCTGGCACAACTTGAAGCCATTTCCTCTCATCCTATCACTTCTTACTTGGGAGCAGAGCCGAGCACCCACCTCACCACAACCTCTTTTCCAGGAGCTAGAGAGCAATGAGGTCTCCCCTCAGCCTTTTCTTCTGCAGCCCCAGGGCCCTCAGCTGCTCCACAACCCGTGTTCTCCAGCCCTGGATGTGCTTCAGCCCCTCAATGTCCTTCTTGGAGTGAGGGGCCCAAAACTGAGCCCAGGATTCGATATGCAGCCTCAGCAGCGCTGAGCCTAGGAGGACGATCCCTGCCCTGCTCCCGCTGCCCCCCTCACGGCTGATCCAAGCCACAACTCCTGCATTTCCCCCTTCCCCTGCCCAGGCCCATATAACCATGCCTAAAACTCCTTCTCTGGGGGGAATCCACCTCGCGAAGAGCCAGACACAGCGAGATTTCAACCCGGGGCACCTGCAGGGCTGGAAACTAAGAGCAGGGTCTTCCCTCGCCCCTGGCTCAATCAGGACCGGGCCCCGGGGTCTGCCCTCGGCCCCTATCCCCTCAGGAACGGGTCTCAGGGTCTCCCTCACCCCCTTTTTCGCCTCAGGACCGAGGCCTTTCTCCCCCCGCCCCGCCCCGCCCCGCGGCCTCAACACCCCCACCTCGCCCCGCTCGCGCCCGGCGATGACGTCACGCTGACGTCACTTCCTGTCCCCTTCGGGGGGGGGGGGGGCGCGGCGCTCCCTCCGCCCTTTTACCTGGCCCGCACCGAGCCCCCGCGTTCCCATTGGTCTACGTGGACCACGTGGTACGGGGCGGGCGATGATGGGAATTGTAGTCCGAGAGGCGCTACGCCGCACCGCCCCCATGGGTGCCGCGGGGGATTCTGGGAGTTGTAGTCCGCGAGGACAGCGTTACCCCACGTTTTGAATGGCTTTGACTCGCCTTCACTCTTTTACATCCCTAGGCGCTTGAACCAAGCCAATTTTCTTCTTTTTTCCCCCCCAAATTCACCAAGAAGCCACACGCTTCCCACCCTCTTCACGTTGGGGAGAGTGAAAGGCGGCTGTAGGACACAGGATAAAGAAAGCAAGCACGCAACAAACCTCAGTTTTAGCTTTTTTTTTTCTTTTTTTCCCCTTTCCAAGCTTTTTTTTTTTGCAATTTTTTTGAAGACTGGTGAAGAGGTAGGACAGAAAAAGTCAGTTTTGGCTTCTGAACACTGAAAAAAACCCAAAAACGTGCTGGGGTTTATAGAATTCTGGGTGTCCAGGTTCTCCCAGCACAGCCTGGAATACTGGGGGAATTTTATACAATTAGGTAAAAGCAGGAGAAAGTGAAGTTTGCATTCCAAGATTATACAAAAAGAAAGGAGAAAAAAGTGAAGATCTGAGGCATAAATCCCACCAAAGGACTCTGCCTCCAATCTTTAAATAACGAAACGTACAAAGGCGGCGAGCGGTTGTGCAAAATATTAATTTGCTAAAATATTTTACATAATCAGTACATGGAAATGTAGAAACCGGTAAAAAAAACCCCCAAACCAACCCCCCTTCTCCCTCGGCTGCTTCACAGATTTGTCAACGTGTCCCCAAAAGAAGTTTTGCTGTCCCAGCGTGGGAATCCTTGCTGAGGAGCGGAGCCGGGTGCTCTCCCCCTTGTAAGGCAAAGATGACCCTGAAAACAAGGCTGAGATAGAAAAAAAACCCAACGTAAACTCATAATTTATCATCAAAAAAAACCCGGCGTGGGCAACGCGGAGGCGGGGGTTTTATACAAGAGGCTGCTTTAAAATCAACGGCGACAGCTTTTGGCTTCTTCTTTTTTTTTTTTTTTTGTACAAGGGTTTATAATACAGTTGGAATCATCGAGGGGTGCAAACCGGGACCGGGGCGCTGCTCCCGAGGGAGAGGAGGCTGAAGGGAACGGCTCGGCCCGTTGTGCAACGCACTGCCCCCCAAAATTCCAGCAGCAGCGCTCCCTGCGTTCCAAAAAAAAAAAAAAAAAGTGGATCTTCAGAAACACACAAAAAAAAAAAAAAAAAGGAAGAAAAAGAAGGCAGAACTTGGCGGACATCCAGCATCTCGTGTGGTTTTCGTTACGTTCGTTGACGATTTTCGTGATGAAAAAATGCTTTTGGGTTTCTTTCTCTTAAATAAATACATGGTAGCCGATGGATCCGGCCGCGGCTCCAGCCGTTTGCCCGGTTCTCCCAATTTCTCAGGGTGTTTCGAAACCGGCCACGCGGTAGCCGGTCTGGTTGGTGAGCACGCTGCCGTTCTGCCCCTGGGGGGGCTGCACGCCGTAGCTGGCACCCATCCACGCCGCCGAGGACTGGGTCTGGCTGTGGGGGCAGGAAAACACGCGTTAGGGAAACGTAGGGGTGATGAGGGAGAACGTAACGGAGAACAGGGCTGTATCTTCATAGAATCACGGAATGGTTTGGGTTGGAAGGGACCTTAAAGCCCATCCAGTTCCACCCCTGCCATGGGCAGGGACACTTCCCACTGGATCAGGGGCTCCAAGCCCCATCCAACCTGGCCTTGAACCCCTCCAGGGATGGGGCAGCCACCCCTGCTCTGGGCAGCCTGGGCCAGGGCCTCCCCACCCTCACAGGAAAACATTTCTGCTGAAGATTCCATCTCAATCTCCCCTCTTTCCGCTTAAAACCATTTCCCTTGTCCTATCCCTGCCTTCCCTGACCAAGAGCCCCTCCCCAGCTTTTCTGGAGCCCCTTTCAGTCCTGGAAGCTGCCTTAAGGTCTCCCTCCAGCCTTCTCTTCTCCAAGCTGAACAAACCCAACCCTCTCCACTTACAGGCGGGGCTCCAGCCCTCAGATCATCTCCACTAGACTCGCTCCAACAGCTCCATGTCCTTCCTATGCTGAGGATCCAGAACTGAACATGGGACTCCAGGTGGGGTCTCACCAGAGCAGAGCAGAGGGGCAGAATCCCCTCCCTCACCCTGCTGGTCTCACAGCTTTGCATGCAGCCCAAGACACCTTTGACTTCCCGGGCTGCGAGCATACAGTTAAGCAAATGTGTGTCATTAGTAATAAGGGAAACCTTAACGGAGAATGGGGCTCCATTTCCTTCTTGTTCTTAATTGGCATTCATTTCATAGAAGCATAGAATGACCAGGTTGGAAGAAACCCACCGGATCATCCAGTCCAACCGTTCCCATCAATCACTAACCCATGTCCCTCAGCACCTCGTCCACCCGTCCCTTAAACCCCTTCAGGGAAGGGGACTCAACCCCCTCCCTGAGCAGCCTGTTCCACTGCCCAATCACCCTTTCTGTGAAAAATTTTTTCCTGATGTCCAGCCTGACCCTCCCCTGGTGGAGCTGGAGGCCATTCCCTCTCGTCCTGTCCCCTGTCCCTTGGGAGAAGAGCCCAGCTCCCTCCTCTCCAAAAACTCCTTTCAGGGAGCTGGAGAGAGCAATGAGGTCTCCCCTCAGCCTCCTCTTCTCCAAGCTACCAATACATTTCAAAATTCAGTATAAATACCTTAGAAATCACAATATTGTGCCCCCTTAATTATTGTTTTGCCTTTAAATTGCATCGAGGGAAGTCATGTTTTGACAGTTTGCCAGTTAACTTTTATCTAGATGTCTACTGCCCTCCTCATTTCACTGACAACCGTGCAAAATACACCTTAAGCAAAATTTGATGTGCAAGGTAGTTTGTGAAATACACACACGCAATTACATACATATATGTACGTAATTTTATGTAAATATATGTAAATGCACACAATTTACGCACATAATTTACATGTAAGTAAACAGACACAGAGAGCTGTGATGAGGAATATTAAGTAACAACGGACCAGAGCATTCCAGCAGCTTTCGCAAGCTGCTGCCTCCCGATTGTCACCTCCTGGGGATGGGAAACGGGGCCACAAAAAGCCCCAGTACTCACTTGAAGCCCTGCTGGTTCCACGCTTGCCCGTACATGCCGTAGGCGGGGACCTGCCAGCCGTTGGGCACGTACTGGCCGATCTGGGCGCTGCCGTACCACTGACCCCACTGGCCGTAGGGCGGCGGGTAGGTGATCTGGTTCTGCAAGGGCAAAAAACCCACATTAAGCCATTGACACCAACTCAGAGAAGTGCCAGGGACTAGATTTGAGGAGCTTTCTCTACTACTTGTCCTGCAGGGAAATCCCCATGGAGAACGGAGGCTGCAGCACAGGCAACATGCGCCTCAGCAGGTTTGTAACCAGCATGCATGAAGGTTTTACAGCCACTTAACAGGGTTCTGACATAGAATCATAGAATAACCAGGTTGGAAGAGACCCATACGATCATCCAGTCTAACCATTCACATCAAACACTAACCCATGTCCCTTAGCACCTTGTCCACCCGTCCCTTAAACCCCTCCAGGGAAGGCGACTCAACCCCCTCCCTGGGCAGCCTCTGCCACTGCCCAGTGACCCTTTCTGTGAAAAATTTTTTCCTAATGTCCAGCCCAGACCTCCCCTGGAGGATCTTGAGGCCATTCCCTCTCGTCCTGTCCCTCGGGAGAAGAGCCCAGCTCCCTCCTCTCCCCAACCTCCTCTCAGGGAGTTGGAGAGAGCAATGAGGTCTCCCCTCAGCCTCCTCTTCTCCAGTCTAAACACTCCCAGCTCTCTCAGCCGCTCCTTGGAACCCTTGTTCTCCAGCCCCCTCCCCAGCTTCGTTGCTCTTCTCTGCACTTGCTCCAGAGCCTCCTCATGAACTAAGGAGCAAAGATGCAACCGCAGAGGAGAAGTTCTGACCTGCTGGACTGGACTGATCATGTCTGGCGTCTCCTTGCCCCAGTAGCACTTCACAACGTGTCCTTCTATAGTCGTCCCATTGACGGAAACAATGGCGTGCGCAGCACTCTCGTGGGAATTAAACCTGCCGAAACACAAGCCACACCAATAAAACAACTCACTTCATAGATTCATAGAATGGTTTGAGTTGGAAGGGACCTTCAAGCCGATCCAGTCCCACCCCTGCCATGGGCAGGGGCACCTCCCACTGGATCAGGGGCTCCAAGCCGCATCCAACCTGGCTCTGAACAGCTCCAGGGATGGGGCAGCCAACTCTGCTCTGGGTATCCTGGGTCAGGACCTCCCCACCCTCATCATGAATAATTTCCCCCTTTCTGTCCAGTCTAAATCTTCCCCTCTCCAACTTAAAGCTATCTCCCCTTGCCCTACCACTACAGCCCCTTGCAAAAAGTCCCTCTCCAGCTTTCTTGTAGGCCCCTTCAGGTACTGGAAGGTCACTGTAAGATCTCCCTGGAGCCTTCTCTTCTCCAGAACAACCTCAACTCTCTTAGCCTGTCCCTGTACAGCAGCTGCTCCAGCCCTCAGATCATCTTTGGTGAGGAACAGCCAGAAGTAACCCCAAAAATGAGCCCTCAGCTGCTCAGCACAGGTTTAGGCTCGGTTTGGACCCCAGAAACCTCCAGTCACCCCACTGTGGGCAGCAGGGTCTGCAAGGCTACGGCCACTTTTCCTGTCTCGGTGTTGTAACTCTCCCTAAGCAAATCTGAAAAACTCAGCAGGAAGGAAAATAAGTCAGTTCGCAATTATCTTTTATTATTTGGAACCTCATCAACAGAGAGACTTTGAAACTTGACCGCCTGCCTTAGCAACTCTCTGTGAAATTACACAACAGGAACACAGAGATCTCTTCCAATGAAGGGTGCTGCATCAGTTTAGTCTGGGTTAAGAGGTTTTGCTCTGCATCAAGAGCAAGCCGCAATTTCAAGCCGTAATTACAAGCCAATTACAAGCCATAATTTCCTCCTCAGATCGGTCTGCAAAGCATTCCCTCCAGTTCGGCATACATCCCACCACACTCTGCTGACACCCACAGCACCCAGATCCATTAATTCCTATGAAATTACTCCACACGTACCGTACGAAGGAGTAGCCTTTATCTGGGAAGACTCGAATTTCCATGATCTGTCCGAAGGGAGAAAAGGTCTGGCGCATGAGCTGTTCTGAAGTAAGAAGAAGAAAGAGAGCATCAGAGAGAGGCAGCCGCTGTTACTCGGAGCCGCTGGGACGTGAGGGTGGGGTGAGCTGCGCTACCTGTCAGGCCTGACGTCACGCCGCCACAGTACACGGTGCAGTTGCTCGGGCTGGACTGATTGACCACGTCCTCGTAAGAGAGCTGTTTGGCATTAGCTGGAAGAGAGTTTAGAAAGCGACTCAGCAGATCAGACACACGGCACAGAAAAATTCTAATCTTGAGCAGCACAAGATTATGGAATGGTTTGGGTGGGAAGGGACCTTAAATCCCATCCAGTTCCACCCCTGTCACGGGCAGGGACACCTCCCACTGAACCAGGGTGCTCAAAACCCATCCAACCTGGCCCTGAACCTCTCGAGGGATGGGGCAGCCGCCACTGCACTGGGCAACCTGGGCCAGGGACTCCCTACCCTCACAGGAAAACATTTCTTCCTCACTTCTCATCTAAATCTCCCCTCTTCTAGCCAAGCACAAACTGCAATCACCTATCAAGCAGGTATGATACACCTAGTTCAAAATCTGTTCAACAGAAATGCTGCTTTTGACGCAACCTCACTTGCTTCGTACCACAACCAAAAGTCTTAAAAGCAAGGGATTTAGGTTAAACAGCCAGAGTTGTCCAGGCTGCCTAAAGAGAACGCAAGCTTCCAACCCAAGTGTGCAGAAACCTAGCGAATCCCCCCTCCGGTGCTAACACAGCCACCCCAGCTAAGGCAGCTGCTTTACTCAGGAGGTTTGAAACTACTCAAGAAAGCCTTTGCCTTTAGTATCCGTTTTCCCACCCCTGAGGCCCACAGCTTGCCCTCTTGCTCTTCAGGGGCCTGGCAAAGAGGCAAATTGAGGACTTACTTTCATATGTACTCTTTGGAGCTGGAGGTTTTCTGGTTGCCCAGTTTGTTCGGATTTGCCTTCCACCGAGCCACTGACCACCCATCTGCTGAATGGCGTTCTCTGCATCCTATCCACGAGGGAGGGAAGGAAGGAAGAAAACCCCACCATCAGCATCTCCTCCTTTCGGGATCGAGCCACTAAAATGACAGCCCCATGCACCCTGAGATCTGCAACTCTGCCTGAGATCTGCAACGTGCCAGAAGAAATCCTGCTCCAAAAGCGGTGGATTTAGGCAGGATGTACGGTGAGGGCATCTGAGATGTACAAGGTCTGTCACAAAAACACTGAGACACTGCTCGTAACTCTACTTAACAAGTTAAGAAAAACAACTACGATCAACCTTCACAACCGTTCCCTTCGGAGATGGCACCCAGCTGCCAACATCGAGAGCAATTTCATAGACCATTTTCTGAAAGGTTGTTGAGGATCTCTTGTTGGTTTTGCTTTCACCTCTTCTCCCGACAAACAACGGGATCCCTTGAGCCCTGACTGGCTCTTTGGGCAGAGGCAGAAGGTGCAGGGAGCCAGGGGTGGGAGCAGGGTGGGTGCTCAGGCACAGAGATGTTGTTCTTCACAGACAGAGCGAAGAGGGCTGGCACGGTGCGAGGGTAAAGAAACATCTCTATTTGAACCTGCATCCGAGTGAAGTGGTGGAGCTGAGCCCCGTCTCCCTGTGACAGGTTAGAATGTGGTCTGTACCCATCTCTCTATCTCCCTCGTCTCACTCTTGGCTCCTGAGGGTCAATCTTGGGTTGTCTGTGTCAGACAAACACCAGACGCATTGTCACTCTCTGTCCATCACTGGTTTGGATGTCACCGGCCATTCCAGGCGCTTCAGGAATGAGAAAGCAATAGCAGAGCGTTTCCCCAAAGGGAGAGCAAAGCTTCCTGACAGCAGGCAGGGAGAGCGAAGCTGGACAGGGATCAGGACAATGCTCCTTCGTGTAGCAGCTGCTGAAAATCACTGTCTACTTTCAGCGGCTGCTCGAAACGCTTACCCATTTATTGAAGAAGGAGACAAAGCCATATCCTTTAGACTTTCCTGTCGCCATGTCCTTAACCACACGCGCGTCTCTAAAAAGCAGAAACGAGAGCCAGTTCAGCGCCGTCGCAAGACCACCTGACGAAAACTACAACTCGAGTCACACGTACAGCTTATTTTCATGTTTCACCTTCGCTAACCTCAACTGTTTATCGCACCAGCAACACAGTCAAAGCAAAAGGCTTCCTTTCTAAACAGAACTTTACTAATGCTTTGCCAGGTAGTAGCAAAATTAAAACTTAATTGTGTAAACATGCAAATCAATAGCTTCTCTAACAAATACGACAGTTGGCTCTCGGTTCAAAATGCTTTAACAGACTGTTAAGACACAAAGCATGGTCAAAGCAGCTATTCCAAAGAATCACTTAAGGCAGGTAGCTGGCTAAACATTAGCTGAGTGGCTCTCTTGAACCATGCAATCTTTAAACTCGCTAGTTGCCAACACATTCTACCTACTCATTCGAAATATTAAATAGAAAAAATGAAAAGAAGATAGGAATTAAAAGGCATACGTCGCCTGTTAACCGAATTCTTTAATTTTCTCGGGTCAATTCGTTACCCCCTTTTTGGACTGTGGGCAGCTGTAAATTTTGAGAGATTGACATTTTCAGAAATTATTGAAGAAAATAAAACACCGCGACATTCGTGTCTTAAAAATGACATTATTACACATCATTTAAACTGCATTGTACAACAGCAATCATACAGGACTGATTGGAAACTATGAGATATAAAAAAAAAAAGTAGAAAAAAAAAAAAAGAAGAAAAGTAATTTATAAAAGTAAATAAGAAAACTACAACGTTTGTCCACTGTGAACTGTAGCTTGTAGTTAGCCATGGCAATTCTGTCCATTCTTCAGAGACAACTCTGCAAAATAACCAGAGCCCTATTATTTGAGATTGAGTTACAAAAGAGAACCCAGCTACAAGAGCTAAACCCCACTCGTGGAACGCCATTCTACAGTGCTTCTCAGGCAATTTGTGTTCGAGTCAGCTGAGGGCCGAGATGCTCTCGCGCACAAGGCCTCCCTCTCCTCCCCTCCTCCACCCCACACGTACAGGCAGTAAAAGAACAGAAAGAACAACGTAAAACCGATCAGAAAGTCATGCAATATAACTTAGAAAGCAACAGGGGCCAGAGAAACTAGCGTTAATGTGTGCACGTCTAGCATTCCGAGACTGGCGAGAAAAGGCACAGTGAAGGTTTGTTACGCTCAGGTTTTGAAGCCTTTTAGGAACTGCAAATCCTGCATCGTAAGCCCGATACTGGCGTACGTTAGCCCACAGCGCTGCCACCACTGCCGAAAGCCCAAGGTCCCACAGCTACAGCGAGAAGGGGATTTCTTTCCTCTCTGTGAGACCCCCTCCCTTTCCCCTTTTTTTCTCTCCCCCTTCCTGCATGAGGTCGGAATTATGGGTCATACATTACAAATTGCCTGAGAAGAGCCACTTTGGTGAGCTTAGATGGGTTCGCTCTCAAAAGCCTACAGAGGGAAGGGGGGGAAACACTCATCTCTACTTACCCTCAACTGAAAACTTTGAAAATAAAGACTTGAGAAGAAGTGAAAACATGCGTACAGCAAGCATAAAAGGAAACCACAATGAGAGTGTGCTTTTACAGTGATTAAAAAAACCCAGATGCAAAGAGTTACCAAAATCTCTTATGCGCTAATCATGCAGTAGCTCTACCTCGGTGTCATTAAAAATAAAAAGCTCAGTTTAGCACCAATGAAGACAATGATGGAAAAAAATAAATGAGGAAATATTCCATTAGCACCACATTTCCAGAAAGCAGTCACTGAGGAAGAATAGGTAAAGTCAAGCAACTTATATCGACCACTTAGGAGGCAGTAGTGATGTTTTTTTCTGGTTAAATTTAAGCAAGTACAAAACTGAGGTCTATTTGTCTTTTTGTAACCCCTTAGGTTTGGAGCAAAAGTTCAAATGAGTCGTTATGGGGACAATTCTTGACCTACTGCTCTCGTGGGAGGAAAGGAGCTGAGTTTGAGTTTGGGCAGTCAGTTTAAGGCAGGGCAACCTACGAGTTTTCCAGGTGTTAGCTCTCCAGCTGTGCGCGGAGCGTCCCAAAAGCAAGAGCACCACTCGTCACCACCACCACAGAGCAACAGCTTGCGGCCAGAAAGCTCCTCTAGAGAAGACTGGACAAGGGACACGGCCCCAGAAGCATGGACTCTGGGATGACGTTCCCTGTGGTTTTATACTC
The DNA here is from genome assembly GCA_033459285.1 of Clamator glandarius. Lineage (NCBI taxonomy): Eukaryota > Metazoa > Chordata > Aves > Cuculiformes > Cuculidae > Clamator > Clamator glandarius. The sequence goes on from JAUNZM010001319.1 coordinate 174,148, forward strand.
CCCAAGATGTACTTTCTGCCTCAAGCCGAGGGGATTTTGGTTTCTGGGGGGACATTCGTTAAAGGCAACTTCCAATAACTGTCACCTCGGACACTCAGCTTGGGGAAGCTCTCCTTCCTAGCTCCCTTGCAGCCCCACCTACGCGTCTGGCTATCGCTGCCTCCCTTCTGCACGCATTCCAGCGGGGCAGCTCTGCTCTAGAGTCCCTCGTCCCTTCCATCCAAACCACACTGGGCTGGAGGATAAACTGACTCTCTTAGGAATCTGACCCTCCGCGTTCCCTAGATGATGATCACAGGATGTGGTCAAGCATTACAGTTGTCTGAAGCAAGTCACATTCATCTTTTCTTTAACTTTATGATAAGAGGAAATTAAGCTGGCATTAAGAGAGCAATACACTGGACTCTGAGGGAAAAAAAAACAAAAGCAAACTTACTTCAATTAAATGCTGCACTACACAACACTCCAAAGCACTCTATGTTCTCTTACACCACCATCAAGAAACTTCAATGTCCAGTACAGACAACACTACAAGGAAAATTAATGGTTTACGTTTGGAGGATGGAATGAATGAACCGCTCCTTACTCTGCTACACAGACCTGTGAGCACTGCTCCCCATCCCTAACGGGTTCACTCGTTACGCCGTGGCTCTGCACCACTGGGATCAGCGCAGCTCCTTGACCTGAGATGCCTCACGGTTTTGGCTGAGCCCTTCCAGGTGAGGGCTTACGTTGACCCAGTGTCAAACGTTTTGAGGCCACCCTAGCTGCTAAAAAAAAGGTTCGTTTTGTGTGAAATGGGAATCTAACTGCAAAAACAAAAACCATTGGCTACTGGTAGCCGGCTAAGAAAAAAATCCAACGCCTCACGAGATGTGAAGGAACAAATGGACTCGGCCCCAAAGTGCACAGCGCGATGCTGGTTTGCAGTGAAATGCAAACCCCAGGTTTAGGAGTCAATTTTTTCCAGCGTTGCTTTGCCAAACGAGGCAAGGAGTGTAAAACCAAAGCGAGTTTGGTGCAACTTTTCTAGGAGAGCAGAACAAGCTACTATAAAGGAATCGGGTTACACGTCCCTACTTAATGCCCAGTCACTGCATGAAAAGATCAACGTATGTTCCTGCACTGCAACACCTCTCATTATTACTTACTGAAACATAAGGCTGTCTCCATTTAGGAGAGATAACTTTTAGCATATTTGCCCTAGGAAATTACTTACGATATTCTTCCAAACGGCGCAAAAGCTGCTTTTATGTCTTCTGTTGTAATTTCTGGACTGAGGTCTCCGACAAAGACATGGAAATGGTCTTTTGGGAGGTGGGAAAGAAAGAAGCAGGGATGTTAGTGTTTGAAAACGACCCCTGAACATGCACGCAGCACAGTAACCTCGCACAGCATGGCTTTCCAGCTACTACGGAGAACAACATGAAAGCTGGAGATTACTATGAAACTGAATTTATTGCGGTTTGTAACAGATCCTGTGCTTAGCAGTGCCACAAATCAGTGATTTTAAGGACACAACAGTGACACATGGCATTTACACTCTGTATTTCAGAAGCTGTTTTAAGACCAGTCAGCATTTTCTGTACAAAGCCTTAGAGTCTTTACTCAGTGTGCCTAGACTATACTAAAGTCTTACTCTCCTTGTTAAGCTTCGACATGAGAGGCCACCATCGAATCGAAATCTGATTTGGTGAAATGCCCAGCAGTTTCAAGAAGCACAGGATAATTCTTGTTCTAGAGCTGGATAGATTTTGAACAGATTCAAGGCGTCAGGTTGTGAAGAAGAAATCAACAATACCTTGAACTGCAAGTTTGCTGTTAAAGCATTTGAGTTCTCAAAAGCCACCAGTTTGGGTTGCCCAGCCAACACATCATGTGAATTCAACGTGAATGGGTGTGCGACTGAACTAATGCTGAAGGCAACAGAACGGAAACGGAACGGAGTCCCTTTGATTTACATCAGAGCCATTAAAGCAGGCACCAAAGAGAAACCCAAGTCCTGTGTCTTACAAGTCCTGGCAACACAGATTGATCTGTACCACAGCAGTTATGGAATTCCTGACGCCACTCGGACACTGAGGCAGTTTAGCCTTGCTTGCCGACAGAAATTCAAAGCTCATTGAGAGAAGCAGTGATCCACAGGCTCGCCAAGAGCAGCGGAGGTCGGGTTTGGAAAGAGTTCAGATGTTCCCAAAGGAGCACACAGCACAGGGAACAAACTGTTGGTCCCCAACAGCCCAGCACAAGGGGTTTGGGGTTTCTCCAAGAACTGCACAGGTGACAAACAGATGGAGCTCAGCACCAGAAATGAGGGGTGGCTGCTACATCACTTTCTAATGCTACAAGGAAATGAAAGGGAAGTATTTCCGCAAAAAATAAACTCATAATGAACTAAAACCCCAGTCAGAGCTTCAGGCGGGTTAGTAAAGACCCCTGAGAGATGTCATTCGATGTTTAAGGAGATACAATTACCTCATGAGTGCTGTGTGCTGACAACAGTACTACGACAGTTGGACTTGTTCTTAAGTTACTAACACGATGAATTAGGACTACGATTAAAACACTTCTGCTTACTGTTCATGCTTAAAAGCTACTGGCTACAAATCAAACAGGTACACGAAGCACAAGCGACACTTACTGCTGGTGTCTTTCTTCTGGCTGCTGGGGGTCGTCGCCCAGTTCACTTTGACCTCCTGCAAACGTCAGTGGCTCATGTTAGACCGAGCAAAACCCAAGCAGGTCCAAACACCTCCAGTACCTCCTTCTGGTGCTAGAGGGGCACCAGACATGCCAGCCTGGAGTGTGAGCTCAAGCTTCAGGTGTGTTTCTTAGGAGAGTCTGCTCTTCCAAACAGTGTTTCACTGGTCAAGAGCAAAGATGGCAAACACCTAGTCTAGGGGTTTGGTTTGATTTGGTTGGGTGGGTGGTTTTGAAGGTCTGGGAAGAGAAGGACATCGTCCTGATAAGGTTGGCAGTGCTAAAATATTTGTGTTACGGTCACTGCCTCCAAGCCCTCCCCTACTCTGCATTCCCACCTCCCTCTGCAGTGTCCCTGCAACAGCCTGAGCAGCTTTTCTTCTCGACCGTGTCACATTAAGACCTCCTTGCAGTGTACCCACTTCGTCTCAGGTGACATTTCACCCGCACCACCTGAGCCAGCCTGCTTTCCAACTCCAGCTCACCCTGTAGACACGACAGCTTACCTTACCCATTATCTTCCGGCCATTCATTGCAGCCAACGCTGCAGCCGCATGCCGGTGCTCATAGAACTCCACAAAACAGTAGGGATCATTTCCAGCTGTCTGATAAAAGAAATGCACAAAGGATTACTGATACAAACCTCCTCAAACCATACTCTCGATGTTCTACTCGGTTCCTTGCACTACAACTAAACATCTCAGTATGGATAGGCTTTTCTTTCCCTGCACTGAGATCACAGTTGATGCCCCTGGAGGTTCCAGTTCTAATTTGGAAAGGTAAAAGTGTGGCAAAGAACTTTGCAAATCCCATCTGCAACACCCAAATACATTAACTTGTTTGCTCTCCCTCACCATATGACGTAGAAACTATGACAAATGTACATGATTGCGACCTCCAGCCTTTAAGGTGGTCCAGTGGAATTCTGAAACATCCAAGTATGACCCAAAGCCAGCTGCTATAAGAAACATGAAAACGATTATTTTAAAGCTCTTACATCCATTATCATTTTGCAGCTTTTGCATGGTCCAATCTGGCTGAACAGCTGGAGGATGAGAGCTTCGGTCACGTCTCTTGACAGGTTCCCCACGTATCTACAAGTCCAAACACAAAGTCAGAAGCCAGCCTGCTCATCCATAACAGAGCCAACCCAGCCCAAAGCTGCTCCTCCAGCACCCAACCCACCCAAATAAAGCCTGTGGCAGGACGATATCCTGACTCGTAGAGTGTCGGAGCAGGAGTTGTTGGGTGGACAGTGGACAGCAACAGTGCCTGACCTCAGTCCCACAAAAGGCCTGCGGTTCTAAAATCACACCCCAGAGAGGTTTATCTGAACGGAAAGCCAGATACAGACAACTCAACCTAAACAAACTGCTTTCCGTGCCGAGAAATGGCAGTTTTGATAATCATTCTGGATAACCTCCCAGGAGGTGTTCAAGACCAGGCTGGATGGAGCAACCTGATCTAGTGGGAGGTGTCCCTGCCCATGTCAGCGGGCTGGAACAGGATGGGCTTTAGGGTTCCTTCCAACCCAAACCGTTCCTTGATTCTACGATTTGCAGTCACCGTTCACCAGATATCATTTCCCCCCAGCCCCAGCAGCTCAAGCTGGTGTTTAGCAAGCACATTACACAACATTCAGCCAGTTCCTTTTCAAAAAGGACTGATCGTTTGAAAGCATCACATCTGCCTGAAATAGCCAAGAGCAAACGCACTCAAGTGTGAGCAATCCCCTGTCCTCCTCTGCTTTAAAGAACCAGCCTCCTCACACACAGACAGATTGATAACGCCTGCTCCAGCTTGGGATTTTGGCATTCCTGCTGACAAAGATCACCCTCGACCCACAGGTGGGGATTTTTTTTTTTTTGCTGTTTTTAAACCTAAGTCACGGGATTTTTAAAAAAAGCACACAGAGAAACCTCAGCTCCGCAGGCGCGGCAGCACCTTTCCACAAGGGAACGTTCTGTGGCAAACTGCGAGCTCTGCAGCGAGAACCACAGACAAACTGCGCGGCTGAAACCTTGTCAATGCATCAGCAACACCTCCCCTCTCAGCCTCCCCCGCCGTCTGGGTGCAAGAGTTGCAAAGATGATGTGAGAAAACAACAAGGCAGCAAAACCAGCGACTTCTTGTGCTCCTCCTGTTGACACAAGGTGCTCCTGAAGAGATGGATGCACTCCAATATTTAGTTTAGGAGAGGAGAGAATGGAGGGGGGGAAAGACACACAGCCTGTTTTTCTGTCAGAAAGGACCTGACAAGCTCTGCATGAATAACGCAAACAACTATTTGGGGGCAGGGTTGGGGCTCAGAATTGTTCTCCTGTTTAAAATCAACACGTGCAGGTCATCACAGGCACCTGCTTGCTCAAAGCCAGCAACACCCGCACTTCAGATGATGTTTCTGTCCTTAAACACCGCGGGGTTTAGCTTTCATTAACTTTGTGCTCAGTAACACCAGAACGCTTTGTATCAAGTTCAATCAAGAGCCACAACAAGCCACTCTTATTTCCCTCTCTCTTTATCCATTATTGTTGTTGTTCGGACAACAAAAAAGCCAAGGCACTAAAGGGATGAGACTCTCACATCACCTCCTAGTTCCTAAGTTTATGAACAGTGTATCTGTCACTGACAGTCCCCCAGACACAGTGTCTACATCCTGACCTTTGCACTCACACTGGATTTTTGCCCCGATAATCAAGACTGGCAACTCCCGGAGCATCCCCTGCCTTAAGATTGAATTTAATTGGAAAAAGCAGGATGTAAAGGAGCAATTTCCACCCGCCTTGTGGATGCCTACACGGCCACAGCTTTCTGAGGATCAGCTGCAGCAAGATGTGTGTACGTACACCTATAGAGCACGTGGAATTTCACGCTATGATAGATGTCAGCCTAGTGGCTTCCGCACAAACCAAACCTCAGCTCCCGGTGCACAGATGTGGCCAAGACAACCCTTAACGGCCACACAAGCAGTAATGACACATAGAACAGCGTTCTGCGAAACACTAACGCAAGGAGGGGGATCATAAAGCACACGGATCGCTCAGAAAAGTAGCTCAACATCAGCCAAATTCAATGCGTGTTTTCCTTGGGGTGTTTGTCAGTGTAACTTCATCACCTGTAGCTGGAGAGGATTCTCCAGTCCACTCGCCAGCAAGTGACAACAAGGTCCTGTGATAACGTCAGCTGCGCTGAGAGGGGTGGGAGAAATTGGAATGGTTGGACTCGGTGATCCGGTGGGTCTCTTCCAACCTGGTTATTCTATGAGTCTATGAAATTCAGCCCCTCTGCTGTGCGCTCTCCGTGTGACGCTCGAGCTGAGTGACCATCAAATCTTCCCACAGAGTTGGGCCGCAGCTCTTTCCGTGTGGCTTTTGCCAGGACAGGGTCCAGCACTCCCGGACCTTGTCCCGGACCAGTTACACAAGAAAGAGCCGAGTGCCAAGGTGACCCTGCTAGACAGAGACAGGAGACCTCCCCTGCCTGACAGCTCTGTCACCTCCTGCACCTTTCCCATCTTTCTCTTTCCTGCTAATGGGATTCTCATTAATAATTTGGTTGATGAGGAAGGATGACACAGAACAAGGCAAATTCTGCAGACAACTCCATTTATTCCCTGCCCACATCAGCACGCAGCTCCTGGATAAGAAATACCAAACTGCTGGGTGTCAGCGCATCCCGTTAGACGCACAAAGTGCATCATATGCACGTGTATTCCACAAGCACCTACATACTTCTATGGAAAATACAACCTGTGGAAATTCAGGAACGCTGCCTTGTAACTGCTCTTCAAATTTCTAATCTCTGTCATTAAAGAGTGGCTTTCAAGGAAGGTAACCGGCCACGTGAAGAGCTGCCTCTTCAGGAAACCATTTGCATAAGTAATACAGCTCCTAAGGCCAGGGCTCCGACAACTCCCCTCAGAGAAACAAGTTACGTGGAAACGGTGAAAACATGAGATTACTTCCAACAGCTGGAATCCAATCCAGGAGAATGAATTAAACATGCTCAGGGAACTAAAGAACAAGGCACACGAAATGCAGACACCTCATGACACATGACGACAACAGAGCTGTGGAGAGAGCACCATAATGTGGTTTCTGCCTATAGAAATCCTCCCAAAAGCAAGCGTTTAGCACAGACTTCAGGCCCAAGCTGGAAGGAGGCAACTTAGAGTTGTGCTTTCTTCTTATTCTAAACTCGACCTGAGCCACCGAGCCCATGACAACACTCCGTAGGACCCCAGAAAGCTGCTCAAAATGGTTCAGGACAATCCTGCGCTCTGTGCGTTGCCCAACACCCAGTCCTGCAGCCCAGAACCTGACTGTGTGTGTGCACGGAGCCATACGTGCTCAGGGACAGATAATCTACTCCATCGAGCATCTGAGAATCCAGATGACGATTCCACTGGGACAGGGGAGAAAACACTTCTCGAATAAACACACCAATAAGCCAACAGGTCCGACCCATGTTTGCAGACACCAAGAATAGTTCCAAAAATGCACAAACCAAAAAAAGACAACGGGATTGTAGACAGAGCAGAGCGTTTAATGCCCAGGAAAGCCTCAAACAAGGAGCTGGCATAAGTCACGTAAGAGATTTGTTTTCCTGCAGTCCCTCGGGCAAGTCACAGAATAGAATCAAGGAATGGTTTGGGTTGGAAGGGACCTCAAAGCTCATCCAGTTCCACCCCTGCCATGGGCAGGGACACCTCCCGCTGGAGCAGGGGCACCAAGCACCATCCAACCTGGCCCTGAACCCCTCCAGGGATGGGGCAGCCACCGCTGCTCTGGGCAACCTGGGCAACCAGGGCCTCCCCACCCTCATCACGAAGAACTTCTTCCTAACGCCCAATCTAAATCATCCCCCTTCCAATTTAAAGCTGTTCCCCCTTGTCCTATCACTCCAGGCCTTTGTAAAAAGTCCCTCCCCAGCTCTCCTGCATCCACTTTCGGTACTGGAGGCTGCTCTAAGCTCCCTCCAGAGCCTTCTCTGCTCCAGGCTGAACAACCCCAACTCTCTCAGCCTGAACTCACAGCAGAGGTGCTCCAGCCCCTGGATCACCTCTGTGGCCTCCTCTGTTCCAACAGGTACACATCTTTCCGATGTTGGGTCACTTTTCAGGCCTTGGGGTGGGTGCAGGCATTGACCAAGGGCAAACCTTTTCCCTCACCTCAGAAAGATTCCCTCTCCTGCCCATCTTTCCTCCCCTCAAGTCCTGCACTGAAACAGCAAAGCTTATGCAGAGCTGGAAGACCGGGCTCTGTGATTTCCCTGCTCCCAACGAGAAAAAAACACTCCAGCCAAGGAAAAGGAGAGAAGCATGTATGTGAGATGTGCACAGGAACTCTCCTATGCCTTTTTCACACATCCAGCTGCAAGAGTAAGAGTCAACAAAGAGCCCAAATCACTTCTGATAGCAGAAGGCATCAGCCGAAAAGCTGTTTGTAATCAAACGATCCCAAATGATACTTTTAACACAGAAAGGAGCTGCCCTACAGCTAGGATTACTTCTTCAGTTTACGTCAAGCTGGCAGTGTGCTTCAAACACTTGAGTTTTATGGGCACCTGCTGTTTATTTCCATCGATACTGCAGCAGGGGGGCTCCAGCTTTGGGGCCAGGGCAGCCCCCCAGTGACGGCAAAGAACCCAGGCGTGGCAAAACTCAGCTAGGTGCTAGCAGAAGGCACAGGCCTCAAGCCCCCTTCCCTGGAAACAGAGGGGCTGTGAGATGGAGGAGGGAGCAGCTGGGCTGGGGGGCACAGGGACTCAACTGCCTTTCCTGGAGGCAGGGAGGCTGTGGGATAAGGGGCAGAGGCTGCAGGACAAGGGCCAGGGTCTCAGCCCCATTCTCTGGAGGAAGAGAGGCTATGGGATAAAGGGCAGTGGGGGACAGAGCATCATCTCCCTCCATCCTCTGGAAGCAGAAAAGCTGTAGGATCAAGGGAGGGAGTAGAGGGCAGCAGAGCAGGGGTAGCGCCTCAACTTCTTCCCTGGAAGTAAAGAAGCCGTGGGCTCAACAGGACAGGGACTCGGCTCTATCCCTGAAGAAGAAAAGGTCGTGGGGAAGGGGCAGGGGCTGGGCTGGCGAGGGCAGCGGCTCAGCTCCTTCCCTGGAGGGAAAGAGAACGTGAGATGAGAGAGGCCGCTGGGCCTGGGTGGGGTGGTGCGGGTGACAACAGGGTTGTCTCCTTTCCTGGAGGCAGAGAGGCTGTGGGATGAGGAGCATGGAGCAGGAGGACGGTGTCTCACCCCCTTCCCTGGAGATGGAAACTCTCCTAGGGGCGGGGAGGGAGCTGGGGAAAGCGGGGCCAGGGAAGAAAAGCCGGAGAGTGGGGGGCAGGGGCTGGGCCGGGGGGACAGGGCCTCAGCCTCCACCTCTGGAGACGCAGAAGCCACAGGACGAAGTGGGGGTGGGGGGGTGGGGAGCGGGCGCACGGTCCCGTGGCGCTGGGGCCGCTCAACCCCGACCGCGCCAAGGCCCGGGCCGCGCCCCCGGTATCTCGGGTGGCCCCGCCCCATCCCCACTCACAGGGTTTTGGGCATTTCATCCTCCATGGCGCCGCCGCTGCCGCCCAGCCCGGGCCGTTCCCACCGAGCCGGCCCCGTCAGCGCCCTGGGCAGCCCGAGCGGGCGGCACGATCGCCCCGCGGCCGCGCAAGATGGCGGCGCAAGATGGCGGCGGCGCTGGGGGCGGGGCCGGCGCGTGCGCGGGGAGGGAGACCGCGCATGCGCGTCGAGGGGGTGCGGGCGGTGCGGTCGTGGCGTGCTGGGGGGACTGCGCATGCGCAGAACGGAGAGCTCGTGGGAAGGGCGGGCGGAAGCGCCTGCACTCCGTCAAGGGCGCATGCGCAGAATGGAGAGCGCGTTGGAGGGGCGGGCGGAAGCGCCTGTTGGGGGCGAGAGCGCATGCGCGAGATGCAGAGTGGGAGGGGCGGGCGGAAGCACCCCCGCGGGGCCGAGAGCGCATGCGCGAGGCGGAGGCCAGGCAGGCGGGCGGCTCCGCGCAAGATGGCGGCGGCGCGAAGGGGGCGGGGCCAGCAGGGCGCCTGCGCGAGGAGGAGGTGGGAAGGGGGGGGGGGGGGAGGAAGGGGAAGGAAGTTGGCTCCGCGCAAAATGGCGGTGGCGCCTCCAACCCCAGGGAGGGCATGAATCTCCCTGCCCTCCCGCCCGTGGATCTAGCAGGGCCTTCCTGCCCTCCGTGCCGCAAAAATAAAGGAATGGGAGAGGGAAACAAGGAAAAATAAAAGAATTAAGAAGGGTAATAAGGAATTAAGGATGGGGATGAATTAAAAGAGTAAGGAGTGGGGCTAAAGGAATTAAGGATGGGGATAAATTAGAAGAGTAAGGAGTGGAGTTAAAAGAATTAAGGACGAGGACAATGAAAAACAAAATAAGGAAAAATAAGGAGTGGAAAAAGGAAAAGTAAAAGAATTAAGAAGTGATTCTAGGCTAGGTGAATTAAGAATTGATGAACAGGATAACAAATGTTTAGCTTTTCAGCAATTAGTCAGCTCAAGATAAGAAAGGACTAACATTTAAGGGTAAACAGAATAGTAATAATTTAGCTGAAGCAACTGGCCTTTAAAGAATAGCAGAATAGAAGCTGCTCACGCTTAAAGAATACACGGAATGACAGTTGTTTAGCTAAATCAACATATTTCTTCAAGCCTTTACGTAGAAAGGGGATCCGGTGCTAGATGATTTTTGATAAGCAAGACAAGTAAGTTATCTGGAACTGGGATAAGAGCGGAAAACTACACTGACAAGAATGCAAGGAGCCGGAGAACGTGCGCGCGGATTGAAGTTAAAAAGTTAAGACAATTGGCTTTATCCCTGAGAAGACACTGCACAGGCACAAACTGGAAGAAGTCTCGTCTCAAACTCCTTATAATAAGAAGCGGGGAAAGGTTATTAATATGTATAGGCATTTGTTTTTTAATTTTATGACTATGTAACACTTTATAAAGCCAAGACAAGTTGCCACGATGGACACACGTGGGTTTTTTTTTTTTTTTGAGAAATAGTTCTCCCGTGTGTCTCAGCGCTGAATAAACATACCTACTTTATAACTTTATAACCAATATTCCCTGAATACACAACCAGTGTTTCTTGGAATCTGTATGAATATGTATGTTCAACTGGTATAAAACTCCTGTAATCAGCCTTTGCCTTATACCTTTCCAGAAGGGCATCTAATTCAGTGCTGCATTATAAAATAAAAATATCATTATCGTTGCTTCGAAGACTTTGTCCTTTTGAATATTTTAGCAGTGAATGAGCGTTTCTCTCAGAGGGGAGATAAGGAAAAAATCCTTTCACAGCTGGCCTGCCTTTAGGTAAACATCCTTCCAGACACATATAACTATGGGATATACAAGCTTAGACAATTCATAGGATCACCAGGTTGGAAAAGACCCACCGGATCATTGAGTCCAACCATTCCCATCAATCACTAACCCATGTCCCTCAGCGCCTCGTCCACCCGTCCCTTAAACCCCTCCAGGGAAGGGGACTCAACCCCCTCCCTGGGCAGCCTCTGCCAGGTCCCAATGACCCTTTCAATGAAAAATCTTTTCCTACTGTCCAGCCTGAACCTCCCCTGGTGGAGCTTGAGGCCATTCCCTCTCGTCCTGTCCCCTGTCCCTTGGGAGAAGAGCCCAGCTCCCTCCTCTCCACAACCTCCTCTCAGGGAGTTGCAGAGAGCAATGAGGTCTCCCCTCAGCCTCCTCTTCTCCAGGATAAACACCCCCAGCTCTCTCAGCCGCTCCTCGGAATCCTTGTTCTCCAGCCCCCTCCCCAGCTTCGTTGCTCTTCTCTGGACTCGCTCCAGAGCCTCAACATCCTTCTGGTGCTGAGGGGCCAGAACTGACCCCAGGATTCGAGGAGCGGTCTCCCCAGGGCTGAGTCCAGAGGGAGAAGAACCTCCCTGGCCCTGCTGGCCACGCCGTTTCTGCTCCAAGCCAAGATGCCTTTGGCCTTCTTGGCCACCTGGGCCCCTGCTGGCTCGTGTTCAACCAACCCCTCCAGGTCCTTCTCCTCCAGGCAGTTTCCAGCCAGACTTCTCCTAGTGTGTTACAGATCAAGACACAAATTCAAACATTTGCCAGTCGTCGGTCCCCCTTTAGGGCAGAAAACATTTTTCAAGACGCATACCACTAACGCATACTAACTTAAAATTTGCCATTTGTCAAGATGGATATAAAAGAAACAAAAAAAAAAAAAATAAAAGCAACACCCCCTCGGGTAAGTTAGTTCTTGCGCCGCCCGGGAATCGAACCCGGGTC